>CM042198.1:6549476-6623988 GCA_023539305.1 Ilex asprella
TGTTATGGAAATTGCTTGTTATGTGAGGAATGGTTGGTATTGTATCTTTTGTGTGGTTGTTTGGGATGAGCATGGGTTACTATTGACCGGGTATTATAGAGTGGGTAGTCGACGTCTACTCCGTGGGGGTGTGATCAATCCTGCCACTCATAGTGGGGTTAGTGCCTTACGAGGACTAAACCACTATCGCTCACGGGGTAACGTGGAAGAGGATGTGTATGTGATTTGTATGCGGTTTTGTGTGAGGCATAATATTTTCGATGGTGACCATGTGGAAGCTACTTCATACTTGAGATACGAATACAGTGTGTGTTATTGTTCCTTGTACCACGAACGGTTTCTACAAGTTTTGGGAGGTATGGGACTCCGCAAAGCTTGAGAGAAACGACTTTTGGTGGAATGGATTATTAGTCGTATATGGGTTAACGTTCATGGTACCAAAAATAGTTTGACAAGAGTTTCGAGGAAGTATGGGATTCCGCGAGAACTTGTTGAAAACGGTTGATGGTATATGGATTATTTGATTGTATATTGGTTTCACTTATTCGTTAAATTGCTGTTGTTACCTAAACTTGGGATTTGATTAAATGTCACTGCTTTAATTCAAAATATATATGATATTTTTGAAATGAGACCGAATTGTTTTACATTTTTCTAAACCTTGTTCGAATTTGGGAGAATGTTGCTACAGAGCTTAGTGCTCACCTCCTACAAATAATATTTACTTTCAGATTATGGTTTAGAGGATACTCTCGGAGTTGATGAGCAGGTAGCTTGGGATGCTCAACAGGATGGAAGCGTGAATCCCGAGGGAGATGTTTAGAATTGTTATACTTATGTCCTAGACTAGGGACTTTCTTTTGAGATAATGTATTAGTGATCTTTTGTTTATTCCGCTGCGAGATAAAATACTCTTGGTGAATGTAATGGTCATAGTTTGGCCTATTCTTTTGGACGAGACTTTAAATATTCTGTATGATGAATGGAATATTTGTTACTTATGAAAATTTTTAGTTGCTCTCATGATGTGAATGGTGTTAGATAGTAATGCCGACCAGGGTGGAATCTGGGCCGTTACAAACCATGTCCTTAAGTATCTGAATAGTACGCTCCGAATGGCCGTTAGTCTGAGGGTGGAAAGCAGTACTAAACAGTACCTGAGTCCCCAAGGTTGCCTGAAGACTCTGCCAAAACCGTGCAGTGAAACGTGGGTCTCTGTCTGAAACAATGAAAACAGGAATCTCATGTAGTCGTACTATCTCTCGGATATACAATCTACTGAAAACATCCACTGAATCATTCGCTCTAATTGGTAGGAAATGTACGGACTTCATCAACCTACCAACAACAACCCAAACTGCATCGTGACCTCTAGGTGACTTCGGAAGGCCCATCACAAAATCCATGGTAACAAACTCCCACTTCCACTCAACAACTGGCAATGGCTATAACAAACTCCCAGGTCTCTGATGCTCAGCCTTAACCTGCTGGCACGTGAGACATCTTGATACAAACTACACCACATCCCCCTTCATCCCCATCTACCAATAATGGCGGCATAAATCATGGTACATCTTAGTGCCCCTGGGTGTACTGCTAGGCATGAATGATGGAAATCTCTAAGGACTTCAACCCTAAGAGACTCTGGAACAAAGATTGATACACGAAATAAATTTTACATTATAAAATAATATTTAATTTGATCAATTTGACATTTCATTTTATCAAATTAATATTCAAAATTTTTGAATTAATTTCAAATTAATTTTTATTATTATCAAATTAATATTGAAATTAATTTAATCAATTTTTGGACTGCTAAAGCATATCAATTTTTAGGTACTAAATCAAAATTTGTTTGATTTTATTATATTTTTAATTTAATCTTAATTTTTGTACTAAATTTGGAGAAGGGGAAATTGTGGAAATAATAAAAAAATGAATTTTATAATATCAAGTCATCTTATGAGGTGAGACTCACATGCAATGCAACCCAAGCCCTCACCGGCTCCCATAATACATGCAATGTCATACGTATGAATTCGGGCATTCCAAGCCTCTCCCATTGATGTCACACATCTAATGACTATTATAAATATCAGGGTCTTTCTTGGAGTGGATATTTATAGACTTCCACAAACGGGCACCCAACCGACACTGCATTTATGGACTTTCACTAACGGCTCCGCATACGCAGATACACTTTATGGAGTCAACACCAACGGAGTGCGTATCCAAATCACCGAGTCTTGCACCCGAGGGACAATCTAGCCTTCTTGCTAACCCCGACCCTATTTTCAAAGCAACCCATGCGACTTAGTAGAACATTGGTTCAACTTTTTCAAGCCCACGCATCATCTACCAAGAATGGTATTTGATCAAAATCATGCACACACCCATACTCATGTCACATGCCCACGAATGTGATGTTTCTGGTGCATATGCAATGTAATGTACAATTACAATTCCAATGTCATATTCATCATATCATCAGTGTAGCATGACATACACCATTATCACAATGTCAATCATATCATGTGCATATAATTACATTCCACAATTTTCCCCAAGCATGTTATAACATTTTCAATGAAACCAACATGCTTACTCAACATAGGAATTTTATCAAACACTTTCAAGGCATAATTGTAAACACATAGCATGCCCAATCAACACATTTCTCATGAAACTAACAAAACAAGCAATTTCACCCAAAATCCAATTCATGCAGAAATTGATTTTATGCACTCTAACACCATTTCTCATACTCTAGTTACACTAGAAATAAATTAAGACAAGAGATTTCATCCCAAATCATGCTACCCATTTCATACGAAACTCTAGGTTAAAAATAAACCTAGTTAGAACAAGAATCCTACCTCTTGAAACGTGATACAAGTGGTAGAAACTCCGAGAAGACCCAAATCAAGTTTTAAGCCTTGATTTCCAAAAAATTACATCTTTGGGACTTCATCAAAATCCTTAATTTTTGCTACGTAGACGTAGCTCTTGTCGAGTAGATGAACTTTAGTTCTTGGTCCGAAGGATTCCGACCAATGGTTGGCCCTAGATCGCAAAATGAAGAAGAAGAAGAAATCATTGACTTTTATCTCTCTTCTTCCCTCTCTCTCTAACAAAATTTAGTAGCCAAATTGGAAAAAATATGATTTTTCCCCCTTTTTATACCTCTCGGATGTTTAACCCTTAACACACCGAACGTCTCGCCTTTTACTGATCCAATTTCGTCCTGAATCAATTAAATCTCATCTCGTTTTAAGTTCAACATATTTTATTTGAATTAACTTTAAATTATTTTTCATGTTTTGCAATTAATTCTCGATACAATTATTTTGGTCATGCCACACCCGATCGCCTTGTAAAATGTGAAAAATTCAACTATCTTAGAATTTAATAAAAATTGCTTGGGTAACTTGATTTCGCGAAGAAAATTCAATGGTGAAGTCTGTTTTTTCATCCGAGTTCTAAAAAAAATTGAATTTTCAAGCAGCTAATTACCGTTTTGTCATTTTTCATAAAAACACAAATTTCTCAGGTTTTACAAAATTACATGTGATAAGAATGTTGTTATCAAGGCAAATTAATAGCAAACACAATATCTCAAAAGATGGTTATTCGAATAGAATTGTAAATTGGTATGATCTCATGAAAGAATATTAACATTGTATCAAACAACATTATCAACATTCTCCCTTTTTAATGAATAAGAGGAAATCATACATGTGCATGCTTTCTGGAATAAAAAAAGACTTTATTAGGGTTATAAAGTGGTCAAAGGGTATTGGTTTTAAAGAAACGACGTCAAAGGTATTCAAAGAGCTATCCTTTTCGATTAGTGCAACACACATCTCTCCCATTTTTTCTAAAACTTTTACACGTTGTATTTTCCATTTCTCTTTTCAATCCCATTTTTGCAATTTATTAGCTATTTTATTTCTTTTCTTTCTTTCACATATTCTTTTCTTTGTCCTTTTTCTTTTCCTTTTTGAATCGTAGTCACCATTTGTTTTTTGTATAACGCTTTCCTTAAGAGAGGGTGCAAGAAAATTAGATAGCGAGGGTCGATCAATATATTTTTTCTATGGCTCAGTTAACTGATGGTTTTAAGAAAAGAAATTTTCATTTAGGCTCAATCACGGCTTACTAGGTATGTAGTTTTACAAAAGAAATGGTTGAGGCTCAATAAAATCACAAATGACCTAAGATCATTTCCCAGAATTCATGCACCTGTATATTTCCATTTAAGAGTTAAAGGAATGTTAACCATGTTATTCAACGAGTGCTAATCAAAATAAGGATAATAGGATTATTCGAAGATATATTACTGTTGAACCCAAAATTCTTACTTGAGTAAATGAGAAAAATCTCTCCACGGAAGATTGGCTCAAAATCTTCATATAGGGTTACATCTCCACTATATATGCAAGCTCTATAAAGGATCGTAGTATTTCAAAAGAAGGTTTTAGAATAAGGAATTTTTACGTGCTCAGAATGTTGAGTTTCTTTGAAAATATAAAGATAGTACACAATCAATGTTTGAATATCCCGTGTAATCTGGTAAGGGTTATACCTGCAAAGCATTAGAATGATAATATAATTCTTATCGTGAATTATATGAGATAAGTATCCTACCACAGCAAAAAATAGGAAAATCATAAATAAACCATATTAATCAAATCCAAACAACTATCCAAAACATAAAACTACAATAAAGTGCATGAGTAAAAAGTTTGGTAAAAGTAGAAAGAACATAGAAACATTAGGAACTCCGGTCACTAGGCTGACGGGCCTCCACAGTATTGCCTCAAAGTAGCCTCAGGATTTCACGCTGGTTGTCCTTTTCACTGTAGTTTTGCTCCTGTGTTCAAAAAGCATCAATACATTCAAATATAAGTAATTAAACTTTCATAACAACACACTGTTAAAATTAAAATATGACACACCAAAATTTAAAAATAAACACAAATCCTTAAAATTTAACATTCTTGATTGTGACAAAAGATCAATTTTTATCAGATTCCTCTAAACTTAGTAAATCAATGAACCGAACAATCTCACGTCGCCCATATTTTGTAAGCATTGGACTGGAATAAGATGGTGTCTCAGGATAATCCTTACTCTGCCCATACTTAATCCAATTGAGATAATCAAGTGCACACCATGAAATGGGTTCATAATATTGATTGAATTATCTCATATGCATTAATCGACCACCCTTCACACAATCAAGACTAAAACCATAACCGTTTTTTTATTTTTTCCCATTAAAAAAAATTAAATTTTTTGAAAAGACTCACTATCCAATTCTTTAATGTCTATTAGTCACAAAGACGAATATGGATTGTTTACCCTCCCGACAGTAGCATTTCTCTGGATTTTTGCTTTGGCAACCTCCACGTTGACTTGTTATTTATACTTTCCTCCTCTTCCTTATTTAGCCTTTGCACTTTGGTCCTCTTAGATTTCCATATTTATGCTTAAAACCCTGCAAAATGTACAACTAAGCATTAACTGTAATACTTTATAAATTAAACATTTTATCCTAGTTTATGCACACAGTTAACCCTAAATCCTGATTCAATTGCGCATTCTTTTAGGATTAATCACTAGACTATCTAGTGACAGAAACAATAGTTTTTGTTTAGCAACTAAGAATGCTAGTATAGCTTCTAAAATCTGAAACTTTGACATTCCAACCTAATTTCATTTGTGTGAAAACTGATATCTATTTAAAGTTGACCTAAAATCTGTGACTCATTAACTGCCAACTAGCTTAGTGCTTTTTAGAAAAATGAGTTACACTTTTCATATGCAATTTTGTTTTTTCCCATGACCTATGAATTTAAAGGTTAGGCTTCAAGTATTACATGGGTACCATGGGTAGTAGGTTAATTAAGTTTTCATTGCGATAATGTATAAATTGAATACGGTATCAGAGCGTTAGGTTATGGATTCTATAGACTATCCTAGGTTTAGCTACTTAGGATGATGATCTACGGGTTGAGGAAAGAGTGATTTTATATAGTTAGTATTTTATTAGAAAACACATTCAGTAAATCGGGTCGTTACATCTGGTACCATCTAGACACACCTAGCCATTTCATTCTATTGAGTTTGAATCATAGGGATGCGCCTTTTTGGATCCAATGCGCAAGTTTTAGATGAGGAAGACTCCTTTTGGCAACAAAGTGTCTCAGGGCTAACCATATACCCCCTAACACACAAAATTCACAACAAAAATTCTAAAATACAAAGTGAAGTTAAAAGAGTTTGAAATATATATATATATATATATATATATATATATATAACCAATGTTAGTACAAAAGATCAAAATGTAACAACTTTAGGACAAAATTGAAGGTTTTCTATACTAAGTCATTACAAACCTAACCAGATGACTTCCTAAAAACAAAAAACAAAAAAAACTAGCTAATTATCTTAAACCTAACCAAGTACTTACACACAAACTCCTCCTCTTTTTTGTGATCCTCTAATCCATCCTCAACCTCCTCCTCGTCATCAGTGCTACCTATATACTAAACTACATCGCTTGGCTCAAACACAAATGCAAGAGGTGGTGCTAAAGTAGCTGGAGCAGTAGCCCCTAAAGTGGTAGCTCCAGATGTGGAAGCTGATGAAGGAAAACTCTGTGGTGTCACCCCAGGGACCAAGATATCAAACAATCATTTTTGCATCCTCAAAGAAAGCTCTAAATCCCTAGCCATCTAAACCTTTTTCTCTCGAATGACATAAATATTGGACTCCATACCACCTATCATCTCCTCTATCCTCGTCACTCTCTGATGAATAGTAGCTCTCGAGGTCAATAGAATGATAGTAGCTGCAAAAATAGAAGGTGCAGTCGGGGCTAAAGGTCTATCCACTATAGTAGCTCTAGACGTGGTGAAACTCTTCATCTCACTAACACTACTAATGGGCCCCTTCTTCGGAGGTGTCAGTTGATCTACCTGTGTCATCCACACATTTGCATTGATACATAGTTTTGTAACCATGTTGACGAAAGGAATTCCCTCTAGTCTTACTCTTTGAAATGTAATCCCTAATCACACCCCATATGAATAATGCTATATCAATCCTCAATCCATTCATCACATCATGCAGTAACACAATCTTATGTAAAGTGAGCCGCTTCTCAGACCCTTTATGATACACATTATAGTGCAAAATCTTGTTTATAGTTTGATACTATGCAAGCAAGCTACCCAAACTAAAATGACCATCAAACAGCCTAAAATCCTCGTACATAATTTGCACATACTATAGGAGACTCATGGTTGTAAACTCAGGGTGCGGGTAGTCAATTTCATTAGCCGGCGGCCTAATGTACCCTAAATACTTGGCTATACTATCAGGTATAACCTAAATAATATGGCCTCACACTGTGGTCTTCAAAATCTTAACCTCAGAATTAAATATGTTCAATCCACTATAAAATTCATGACATAAAGTAAGGATATACCCTCCGACCGCTTGAAAAAGTAATCAAGTCCAAGTTGCACTATTCGTCGCACTGGCATGGTCTTACCCAAACTATTTTGGTCAACCATACGCACACAAGTGGCTACCCTCTTCGTAATAGTTGATTCATAAATAGCCCTTTGCCATTTCCTAGACTCGGGCTCCTTGGGCTCAACCTCACCATCTCCTTGAGTGACCTTGCCCTTGCCTTTCCCCTTCCTAGTAGCCCATGGCCTTGATGCTGCGGATGAAGACCCTCAGATCTTGGTCATGCTCGCTACACACATACTTAATACAACAACAAAGATGATACAAGCCCAAATCCATGAGAGCAAACCATTGAAGGTAGAACCAAAAGACCTCCTAGCCATCATGTTGAAAGCCTTGGGTGTGGGGTCTTAAGTAAGATGAAAATGGAAGTGAGTAGGAGATTTGGGGAGGTGATTTAAAGGATAAGGATTTAGAATGGTAGTTTCGATTGCCTAGGGAGAGAATGAGAGAGTGGGTTAGTATTTTTATAAGTGAAATGAAATAAAACCATCCAACTCCCTTATTAAATGACGAAAAAAATATGAGGCTCGTTCAACTAGTTCAAGCCATTTTCCCCTTGACAAACTAGTACAAGTCCAACCAATTAACCAAGCTTTTTTCAAATTTTTATTCTTTATTTTCTTCTCTTTATTTAAATGACCCTAATGTTTTCTAAACCTTATTTACATGCCGAAGATACCTACTACTCACTTACATCAAACATGTTAATTAAAATACACACAACATGTAACAAAATTACAAACTTCCTAGGATTCAAGATGCATTTCAATTATAGACACTAAACAAAACCAAAAGCCACTTTCGTAGGGTACACGATTGCATTTAGCAAATGTAATAAGCATTTAAACCCTTAGGTCACTCCTAGTGGACGAGTTATGTCTCGTGAAAGATTCTAATGAAGGTACCTACAAACTTCTTTTATTACATCCTAGACTTAGAATATATTATAATATCCTAATTAACTAAAACTAAAACTCCAATATAAGACTAAAACTAAACAAAAAGATCCTTATCTATACATACGTGTATGTATATATAGCACTCCTCTTCTTTCTCCTCATTCGTCATAGTGTGTGGTCTGGGTGGTGGGTGATCTCCTAAAGAAGTTTCCTCCGCTAATGTCGTCCAATAGAAATGCTCACATGATGTGTTGGAGGTGTCAACACTCAATCAAAGTAAAGCTTCTAGGGATTGGTAGCCTTCCTCAAGGTGTGCAAGTTGATAGAAGAAAGCTTCACAGCAATGGAATGCGAGCTCAAGACTTACAGCCAACTAAAGGGAAACTAGTCTTTGACAGCACTGTGCTGAACCGGTTGAAAAAGAAGTTTAATCAATTGAAGTGTATGAAGGATCTTGGCAAAGCTTTGATGAACCGGTTAAAAAAGGTTCAACTAGTTGAACTCTTTACAACAACCTAATGTACCGGTTGAAGTTGAGCCAGTTTAAGTAGCCTTTTTCTGATTTTTCCTTTTCTGCTCCTCTAGTTCAATTCCTCTTCATTACAATACTTTCCAATGACATTTTGCTTACTTCCACATATTCATTTTCCCCTCCTTTAAACCTACAAACCCAAAAACACATAATTACTCCAATCTTAACATAATTCAAAGAATTAAACATGAAACACATGCTTAAAGTGGATGGATTAAACTATAATATACAATGTTATGCACTCAACATAGCATTTTTTAGCAGCTTCAAAGATATCAACTAAAAATTAATCCCTTAAAATATGCCTTTGGAGTTAACTCCAGCAAGTTCCCTGGATTCAATGCCAGACATCGAGGTATTAAGACTGATCAATTAAAAATAGATGTCATCTTGAAGATCTTGAGCCTGGTAATCTACATGAGCTAAAAAGTCTTCAAGAAATGCTCGCTTACATAAGAAGATTTATCTCAAATCTCGTCGAACGATGTCATTTGTTCAACAAACTGATAATGAAATATACCTCTTTCGAATGGGATCATGCCTGTAGAAATGTTTTTGAAAACATCAAGCAATAATTTTTTCATCCCCCAGTTCTTGATGCACCAATTAAAGGAAAGCCATCGATTCTTTACATTGCTTCCCAATAACAATCATCGAGGCACTCTTGGCACAAGTCAATGACGAAGGAAACAAAAATGCACAATACTATTTGATTCAAATGCTAGTAGGCGCCGAGTGATGAGCACAAAATATTGTATATTTAATGGCCTCATTTCATGCTTTTTAACTTAACTTTGAATTTAATTACTTAGAGTTAGTTAAAGTTATGAATAATGTAGAAATTTTGATGTTGTAGGTAATTAGAGCGTAAATCATGAATTTTAGGGCCTTGCAACTAAGTGTGGATGAGTGGTGAAGAGATAGACATGTTAAATGAGGATTGGGAGGCTTGGAATGTGAAAATACCAATAACAATGCAATTAGAAGGTTTATGGACAAACCTTCCGGAAGGTTTAGCCCACTAGTTTTCCCTATTTTTGACAAAGTACTACTATTTTTATCATGTTTTACCATGATACACTTCAAATATGAAAAAGTGCAAACTATGAAAGTTGTAGATCTGGATGTCTTCCATATTGTGTCAAAATTTTAGCTCAATCCAACAGTTGGATCAAAAGTTATGACAATTTTACTAAAACTAATCCTGAGCTATCACCTTCCGAAAGACATTCCGAAAGGTTTAGCCTACTAGAATGAACTTTTCGGAGGTTTTCATCGACCTTCTAGAAGGTTTTGCCCAAAATGCCCAAAACGCCCTAAACTCATGCTCCACTTGCTTGGGAGTCCCACCTATGATTCTCCCACTTGTCCCCTGATATATTCTACATACATATATGCCTCTACACCCCGAAGTTAGCAAAAGAAGATGGAGCATGGGAGAGGAGGAGAGAGAAAGATAGAGGCATAGGGGTTGAAGGCTAGCCTTGTCCTAGCCTGTCCAAGCATCAACTCAGTCTCCTATGGATGGGAGGTCTGCTCTCACATGCTAGGGTACCCTTATAGATGAAAATTCATTTCTCACACACACCATATATTCAGCATTCCACAAGATTTCAATAGAGGGGCTACCTAAGCTTAGGAGTAGTTCCAAAGAATAAGATGAATAGTTAGAAAGCTTAGATTTTTGCATTGTCTTCACCCATTTCAGTTGTAATCTTCTATAAGGATCTTGTAAGCTTCATTTATTGTCTTTAATGTCATTTATTTCAAATTCTTTGCAAGTTTAGTTATGCATTCTAGATTCTACCATTGTTGTTTTGAGTTCTTAATTTTCAAGCTTTGAAATGGGTATTGGATATTTTTCTTCTTAGTTTAAGATTTCTTGCATTAATTTAAGTTTCATGCTTCATTTCAATTATGTCTCTTTACATTATGCATTTCTTTCTTGCTTTCACAAGTAGCTAGATTTTTAGTTGGCTAATCCAAGGGAGACCTCCTCTTGGGTTTTTCATTTCAACTCATTTTCTTTCCTCCTCTTAGTGTACGATGGTTTGGTTTGACTAGGTTGAGAGTGGATGTGATTGTGAGTTTTTGATATTCCGTAGGTCTAGTCATGGGTTATGCTTGGATCCTCACCTCCATCTCTTCTCTAGCTTCCCACGAATTAATCATTCATCTAAGCACCATTGTAGGAAGGTTTCGAGTTGAGTTGGGATTTCCATTGGAATGGCCTCTTCGGATTAGCCAACATTTGTTTTCTGTTTATTTTTTAGCAAAAACACAAATCACAAAACTCAACCCAGCTACAAGATTTTACACTTTTTTATTTTTCACAAAATCACCTTCACACAATTCCCTTCCTTCCCTGAGGAGACAACCTTAGAATACTTTTTCAAGTAAAACACGACACACAAAAGTCATCTTGTGCTTGGGAAGCATTTTTGTACACATACACACACGTACTCTACATTTCATTCATCCACTATTCTGTTACCCTTTCTTCTGACATCATTTCGAGGGAGAATGACAATCCCTTCACACATACACCATATAAATATTGAGGAATGATGTTCGGAGACTAGGAAAACTATAACAGAAACCACCAAGCACTGAGCTAAACTACTCACTTATTGAAAAGATGTGTCTTGCATTAGTCTTCACTAAAAAAAGAAAGTTAAAACAGTATATATTGGCACATGTCATCCACCTCATTCCAAAATTTTATCCTGTCAGGTGCATCGTATCAAGGCTAGTTCTCTTAGGAAGGTTGGCCAAGCATGCACTTCTGTTGTTTGAATATGGCATAGTTTCTATTCCACAAAGGCAATCAAAGGACAAGTATTGATTGATTTTTTATTTATTTTTTTTGTAAAAAACTACTATCCTTGTAGATTGGGAACTACGAAAAGAATTCCTATATGAAAAAGTTTTTTTTACTAGGTTCATACCCTTTTGGAAGTTATATTTTGATGGTGCTGCTCCAAGATATGGAGTTGGCGTTGGTGTGGTGTTTGCCACCCCTAAAGATGAAGCATTGCCTTACATAATCACCTTGACTGAGTCATGCTCCAACAACATAGAAGAGAACCAAGCTTTAATCATTAGCTTGGAAATGGCGCTTGACATGCAACTCTCTTAGTGAAAATCTATGGAGATTTAAAGTTGGTGGTTCATCTTCGTAAACCCGACTTAATGTCATAATATCGCTATGCAACTCAACTTATGAGTCAGTTTGATTGAGTTACCATTAGAAATGTATCACGCGGTGAAAATATATATGTTGATGCTATTGCAGATATTATTATTGTACTTACAAAATCTTATTCCCTTATAATTTTGGTTCTAATTTTTCAACGATGGGTAATACCACCTTTGCAACCTAAAATAAAATAAGCTAAAACCATTTAAGTTGTGCAAGTTAAAAATAAAGATTGCCTGTAATTGACTATTTGCAATATGGGAGATTATCAAATGATCCATGCCATAGAACTGAGATACGATGACGAACTCCTCAATTTATTTATTATAAAGGCACACTATACCGTTGCTCTTTTGATCAGTTGGTCATCTTTACATCTTAGCAGCAATAGACAATTTCTCCAAGTAGGTGAAAACAGTTCTCCTTAAAGAAATGCAGAAAGAGAATGTTGTCATCCTCATCAAGATAAACATCATATATTGATTTGGCGTACCACATTACATTATCACCAATAATAATGGCAAGTCATTGTACAATAGCCTCATAGATAAGCTATACATTAAGTTTGGGTTTGTACAACATAATTCATCTAGGTATAATGCACCATCCAATGGGCTCACAGAAAGTTATCTCCAAATCAAAAAAGCATTGGCATTTGATGAAGAAAGTTGTCTCCAAATCAAAAAAGCATTGGCATAAAAGGGTTGGGGAAGCTCGCTAGGCATATAGAACTACATACCAGACTCCAACACAATCTAAGGGCATTGTTGAAGATGTACTAGTCCAAGTTTACAACTTTGTCTTCCAGGCTGACTTCATTGTTCTAGATACTCAACCACCAATACATTTGGAGAATCAAATTCCCATCATTCTTGGTCAACCCTTCCTAGCAACTTCCAATGCACTAATCAATTGAAGGAATGAAGTCATAAAATTAACTTTTGGGAATATGACTCTCGAGCTGAACATTTTCAATATTGCTAAGCACTTGGGAGAAGACAAAGAAGAAGGGGAAATAAACTCCATTGAATCTTTAATATAGGAACACCTGAATGACTCATTATGTGAGAGTCCTACTAAATTGTCTCTGTTGGAGCCTGTCACCTTTGAATTGACAGATGAATGTTGCACTCATGCTGTTGGGACATGGACCCCCAAATTCGAAGAAATCTCACCAAGTGGCACAAAGCCACTCCCAACAAGTGTCAAGCCACCAAAGCCTGAATTGAAACCTCTCCCATCTGACCTCAAATATGCATTCTTAGGAGATAAGGAGTCATACCTAGCGCTAATTTCATCTAAGCTCATAGACTTACAAGAGTCTAAACTAATTGAAGTTCTTAAAAGCCACAAAGTACCATTGGGTGAACAATCGCTGACTTGAAAGCTATAAGCCCGCTAATTTGCAATCATGCTATATACCTTGAAGAGGATTCAAAACCCTCTTGTCAAATGCAACAATGACTGAATCCTCACATGAAGGAAGTTGTGCGAATGGAAGTGCTCAAACTCTTAGATGCAGGGATAATTTTTTTCATCTTCGATAGCAAATGGGTTAGTCTAATCCAAGTTGTACCCAAAAAGTCTGGGATCATAGTGGTAAAAAATGATGCAAATAAACTAGTACCAACTCGAGTCGTCACAAGATGGCAGATGTGTATTGATTATAGAAAACTCAATTTGGTAACTAGAAAAGATCATTTCCCCTTTCCCTTTCTTTTTCAGGGTCTGGAGAGAATTGCAGGCCATGAATTTTACTATTTCCTAGATGAGTTTTACTGTTTCAACATGACTGAGGCCAGGAGGGCCAAACACTTTGAACAGGGCTTGAGGCCTGCCATCTGGAGAAGCTTGTAGCTCATAAGATCAGGGACTATGGGGACCTAGTTGATGGAGCTGCACTGGTGGAGAGGGACACAGAAGACAACCAGCGACGACAAAACTTTGCTAGGGGAGGTCCGATCAGAACTGGTACTAGCAGTAGTGGAGTACAAAGAGCGACACCATACCATTGCCCAAACTAGGTGGTTGGACAAAGACTACAGACAATTCGAGGAGATGGGGTTACTCAGAATAAAACAGACATTGACCCACGTCAATGCTTTGTATGTGAGAGTTGGGACACTTAAAAAATAACTGTCCATCGTTTTCACCAAAGACCAATCAAGTTGCAGGACAAGTACATGCAAATAAAGCCGCCACTACAGAAGCCACTATAGTAGAGACTGGCCGGAGCTCTAGCCCCAAGCAGTGCCAATTAGGGAAAAGTGTTTGCTTTAACCCAACCAGAGGAAGACGTTTCTAATGCATTCGTGGACGGTATCGTTCTTTTTTATAATTTTTGGGCCCAAATTCTATTCGATCCCAATGCTACTCATTCATTCATACGCACTACATATGCTCTTAATTTGGGATTGGACTTTGAGAAGTTATAACATGCATTAAGTATTGACATGCCTATGGGAGAACGGTTGGATACTAGAAGGGTGTGCAGAGGTTGCGTGCTTCGAATTGGGGATTAAGAATTAATTATAGATTTGGTTGCATTAGACATGAAGGGGTATGACATAATATTTAGAATAAACTTGTTGTCCACTTTTCGTGCAGTAATAGATTGTTTTCATAAACGGATTTCATTTTAATTACCGGGAGGAGTAGTTTTCAGTTTCATGAATGATCAAAATTCTTCCCATCCATTTCCTACTGTAGGTAGTAGATTCTTGAAATTTAAGGTGGGGAGGCTTTTGATTTTCTTAGCTAGCTTGATGGGAGATGATGGGGAAAGATCACAACTGGACATGGTATTGATAGTGTCAAATTTTCTAGATGTCTTCCCAAATGAACTACCCGGGTTACCCCCATAGAGAGATTCAGTTTAAGATTGATCTCTATCTGGGATCCGAACCCATATCTAATGCACCCTATATAATGACACCTTTGGAGTTGAAAGAGCTAAGGAACCACTTGGACCATTTATTGGCTATAGGATTTATCCGTTTAAGCACTTCACCTTGGGGAGCTCCAGTCCTCTTCATGAAGAAGCAAGACGAAACACTTCGGTTATGCACGAATTATGGAAGGTTGAATCGGGAGACAGTAAAGAATAAATATCCGTTTCCACGAATTGATGATTTATTCGATCAGCTGAGGGGTTCTAAGTATTACTCCATGATTGATCTTTGCACAGGGTACCATCAATTGTGAATCAAGGAGGAGGATATTCCTAAGACAACTTTTTATGTCACTTTGAATATACAGTAATGTCGTTCGGACTGACTAATGCTCCTGCAACCTTTATGGATTTGATGCATAGGGTATTTCGATCATATCTAGATCAGTTTGTTATCGTATTTATTGATGACATATTGATTTATTAACGGACACGAAGGGAACATGAATGACATCTTTCAATTGTCCTACAGACATTGAGAGAGCATAAGTTATATGCTAAGATGAGTAAATGCGAGTTCTGGATGAAGGAAGTGAAATTTCTCAGCTATGCTGTGTCAGAACAGGGCGTAGCTGTTAACCCCGCAAAAATTGAAGCCGTGATGAAATGGGAACCACTAAAGAATGTGACCGAAATATGTAGTTTTCTGGGGTTAGTAGGCTACTACTGGAGGTTTGTGGAAGGGTTCTCAAAGCTAGCAATGCCAATAACTCACCTTACAAATAAGGGAGAAAGATTCTTGTGGACTCAAGAGTATGAACTGACCT
Source organism: Ilex asprella (assembly GCA_023539305.1). Taxonomy (NCBI): domain Eukaryota; kingdom Viridiplantae; phylum Streptophyta; class Magnoliopsida; order Aquifoliales; family Aquifoliaceae; genus Ilex; species Ilex asprella. The sequence continues at coordinate 6,565,375 of CM042198.1, forward strand.
TTCGCATCTTGAAGGAGAAGTTGATAACGACTCCTGTCCTCATTATTTCGAGCAGTGGGGAAGGATATGATGTTTACACTAATGTTTCTTTACGAGGCTTGGGATATGTGTTAATGCAAGGAGGTAAGGTAGTTGCTTATGGCTCAAGACAACTAAATATTCATAAGTAGAACTATCCCTCCCACGACTTGGAGCTTGCTTCTGTGGTATTTGCTCTTAAGTTGTGGATGTGTTATCTTTATGGAGAAAAGTTCTAAATATTTTCTGATCATAAGAGTCTTAAGTATATCTTCACATTGAAAGACTTGAATCTTCGGCAAAGAAGGTGGATTGAGTATTTAGAGGATTACGATTTCACACTCAACTACCATCCGGGGAAGGCGAATGTAGTAGTAGATGCACTGAGTAGAAAGTTTTGGGATGAAATCAATGTTCTTGCTATCAATAGATGGAAATTGATTGATGCTTTAGAGAAATTTGATATATGGATGGATATACAAACGACTCGACCATGCATATTTAATCTTGTAGCTCAACCAATTCTTCGACAAAGGATTGTGGAGTTACAACGGTTAGATGCTGAGTTGGAACTATCTGGGTTAGATTGGAAAAGAATGAGATTATTGAGAATTGGTCTATACAAAATAATGAGTTACAGTTTCGTGGAAGATTATGTGTACCAAACAATGACCAAGTAAAAGAAGAAGTGTTGGGAGAGTGTCATCGTTCAAAATTTTTCATATATCTGGGCAGTACCAAGATGTATAGAGACATAAAACCTCAATATTGGTAGAAAGGGATGAATAAGATGTGGCTAAATATGTTACAAAGTGCGCAGTGTGTCAGCAGGTGAAGATTGAACATCAAAAACTCGGAGGATTACTACAGTCCTTGCCTATTCCAGAGTGGAAGTGGGATCACATCACCATGAATTTCGTGTATGGCTTTCCACAGACTTCATGAGGGCATAATGCCGTATGGGTCATCATAGATAGACTCACCAAGTCTTCTCATTTCCTGAGTATGAAGACTATTGACACTCTAGAGACCTTGAGCAAGCTGTACATCCGTGAGATTGTCATATTGCATGGGGTTCCACTCTCTATTGTGTCGGCTCGTGATTCTCATTTCATGGCGCAGTTTTGACAAAGCCTACAACGAGCTATGGGGACAGAGTTACACTTTAGCCCTTCCTTTCATCCCCAAATAGATGGCCAATCCGAGAGGGTGATACAAATTTTGGAAGACATGTTATGATCTTGTGTATTGGACTTCAAGGGAAGTTGGAGTGATTATTTTCCCTTGGTGGAATTTGCGCATAATAATAGTTTTCAATCTACAATTGGCATAACACCTTATGAGACATTGTGTGGAAGACCATGTAGATCACCGACTTATTGGTTGGAAGCTGGAGAGAGTAGCTTGTTCGGGCCAGAAATTGTTTGGGAGACTACGGAGAAAATTCAACTCATTTGGGAGAGATTACCCATGACACCAAGTAAACAAAAAATCTATACGGATAGAAGGCAAAGACCATTGAAATTTCAAGAGAGGGACTATGTGTTCCTCAAGGTGTCATCCAAGAAGGGAGTATTTAGATTTGGCAAGAAGGAAAAATTAGCTCCAAGGTACATCGGACCATTCAAAGTGATCAAAGCAGTGGACAAAGTGGCATACCAACTTCAGTTACCAGCCCAATTGTTAGGGGTACATGACGTGTTCCATGTTTCTGTTAAGAAAGTGTCAATCGAATACAACACATGTCGTGAAGTTCAAGATGGAGCAACATATGAAGAACCACTGGTGAAGATTCTTGATACCAAGCAGAAGGTGCTTTGCAATAAAGTCATCCAACTGGTGAAAGTTTTGTGGCAACATCATGGCATGGAGTAAGCTACCTGGGAACCAGAATTGAAGATGCGAGAGAAGTACCCTCATTTGTTCTTTACTTGAGGTAAGTTTCAAGGATGAAACTTTCTTTAAGGGGGGTGGATTGTAAACTCCCATATTTTATATTAATATGATAATGTAATTGTTTAGTAGTTCTTATATATTTAACGATGTATGCATGAACTATGTAGATTGTAAGAGTAGAAATAAAAATTTTAGTTTAGGTAATATAGTATGTTGTAGAAGTTGAAAATATTCTGGAGTGAAAACGCACTTTAGAAATAGTTTGGGTAAGAAGGATTTTTGACATTTTTCTAGTGTTTGGATCATATCTTTTTATTCTGATTTGAATGGGATCTGAAATTTTGACAGTAGATAGTAGATTTCTAGGGCTACAAAAGAGTATTTCACAAAATTTTTTCAAATCGACCTCTAAGCAGGTCAAAACCTCACTCGAAGTTTCAGAAGAAACTAGGATGACGTTCGAACATGAATCAACGTTCGAACGACAGTGAGTCCCAATACTTTGGTGGCTTTTGAGCTCTAATGGAAATGCAAAAGCACTGACAACAACCAACGTTTCAAAGCCAAAGTGACGTTCGAAGGTAAATCAATAAATTGCACTAGTGACGTTCGAATGCCAAATGACGTTCGAACGTAACTTACGGATCTGGGTTCCAGAATCGCGCACAAGAGGCCATTTCTTCCACTATAAATACTTAAGGACGCCTCCATTATCCCCATTTCAACATTTCTAACCCTAGAGAGGTTTAAAGAGGAAGAAAGAAAGGAAAAAAATAAGAGATTAGAATGTTGATTCAAGTTAGGGAATATCAAAATCACAAGTTCTTTACACCAAAATAAGGAAGAAGGTAGGGATTTTCTTCCATTCTTGTTCATTGAGGTTAGGGTTTATATATATGTATGTTTTGCTTCTAAATCTTAGATATATGCTATGAAATACTTGTTTCTTGAAGTTTTTGCAAGTATCACCATGTTTTGAAGGTATTTATGGTTTGATAGCCATAAAAACCCTAGTTCTTAAGAAATATGGATTTTTCTTCTTAATGTTCACTTGTTCTTGATTTCAAAACTCTAGTGCTTGATTAAATGCTAAAAATTAAATATTTGATGATCTCTTGCTCATTTTTCTTAAATTGTTCCATTGGAAAAATAAATGTGATTTTGGATATGGAATTTGGGGATTTTTGGATTTACTAATGACTAGAGAAAATGGTTGGTACTGTATCTCCTATATTGTTTGTTGTGACGGACTTGAATTGCCTTTGAGAGCTACCGTAGAGTGTTAGAAGTTAGTCTATCTCAGTGGGGGTAAGATGGTTTCCTAACACTTGTAGTGGATTGTTGTTTGTGAGAGCAACCACTATTGTTCTCGTAGGTTCGAGACTGAGGGATGGTATACCATACCTGGGAAGGATTTATCAATGCCATGGGAGGCGGTATACGCCCTTCCTAAAGTGTTTGTAATGTGCCCTGCGGGGAATGATTGAGATTGTGTGGTTGAGATGGGTGAATGAGGTATAATCGTTATGTAAATTCTTGAGAAGCAAGCAACATACATGAGAATATGAAATGATGTTACTGAGTTATTTGTTAATTGTTTTAACTTCTTACAAGTTTATTCCTATCATTGATTAACAGTATTTTGTACACTTGAGATCATTTCAACTATCATGGTTTTACTCCCTTCATTCAATATACTGCTACTGAGTAAACTTGAGATCTTATAAACTGTCACTATTTTTTTTTCAAAAGTTATATATGATATTTTTGAAAAATGAGACCAACTGTTTTATATATTTTTGAAACCTTGTTCGAGTTTGGAAGATTTTCCTACAGAGCTTAGTGCTCACCCCCTACAAATAATATCCTTTTCAGATTATGGTATAGAGGAGGAGCTCAGAGTTGATGAGCCGATACATTGGGAAGCTCCAATAGATAGGAACATGAATCCCGAGGTGGATATTTAGAGCTACATTTCCTTATGTTCTAGACTAGGAAATTTATTTTGAGATAATGTAAAGTCTAATATTTTTGTTATTCCGCTACAATGCAATAGTTAAATTTTGGGATGTAATTGCCATAGTTTGACATATTCTTTTGGATGATGTTGTGTATATATTGTGGATGTTGAATGAAATTATCTTTGGTTATGAAGTTCATTTATTTGCTCTCATGATGTGATTGGTTTAAGATAGTAATGCCGATCAAGGTGGATTTTGGGACGTCACAGTGAGTGCGCGTTTTGCAGCCATCACACTTGCACCGACTGAATACTTTCCGACCCCATAAATATCCTAAGGAAGTTCTTTAGGTTCGTTTTTTGCATCTTTGAACCTTAGGGAGCCAAGAGAGGGTGATAGGGAAGAAAAAGGGCAAGATCGTGAAGGATTAACCCATGGAAAGCACAACAAACTTGCCAGGGTTTTACTAAACTGCAGATTAAGGTAGCGTTCTTTCTCAAACTCATTCATTGAGATCATGGCTATATATCTATATCATTTTAACCTTTATTATGATATAAGTAATAGATCTATAGTAATTTTATGTTCGTTTGAGCCCATTAATCCTTTCTTGAACAAAATACATGATTTACTTCTAAGATTTATTCGTTCTTGATTTGAAGAATTTAGATCTTGAATATTGTGAACATGAACATTTATTTTTACAATCTCTTGCATGCTTTGATTGAATTACTCCTGTATTTGGAAAATTGTGGAATTGTGAATCGTGGAAAGATGGATTTGTGAAAGTATGAAATTATCTCTTGTATGGGTGGGTGCGATGAATGCAAATTTCACTCGAATCTATATCGTAGTGTTCAGATGATTTTTTTTACCTTGAGGGTTTTCAGTTTTCCTATCACTCAGTAGTGGAATTACTTGGTTCCTTGCGAGGTTCAAGGGTTTTCACTATTAATTCACAGTGATCGAGGCTGGGGGTAAGTATACTAGTTTTGGGAAGGATTCATTGCTGTTGATGTGTCAATATACACCCTTCTTAAAGTTTTATGGCCTTATGAGGATTGATTGGATAGTTTGTGTTTGTGATAAGGTAGGGACTAGATATGTTCAGTGTGTAGATTCATGCTAGTCACCCTACGTGTTGTTTCGGGAGGGAGAACTTGGTATGGATCTTCCCTCACTATTATACACGTGGAGACCAAGACACTATACCTAGAGGGGAGGGGGTGAATGGGTTTTTCAATTCCACAATTTGATATTACTAACTAATAACCATTCACACCATGGAGCAACAAATAATATCCATAAACAAAAAGAAATCCATTTTTCATTCATAGTAACTAAAACATAAACCAAAACCAATAATTTAAACTTTGGAAATTACATCTAAAACTAGAAGAACATTGTTCCCAAAACTGACTAACTAGAGAATGTTTATTACATAATTAAAACCAAAGCAATCAAAATCCCTCAACTAGTTTAAAATCTCTAAATATCTTCCTCGGGATCACATCACCATCAATATCAACATCCCAATTTACATGCTCCTCAAGTCCAAAATCTTCCCCCAATCTGAAATCTGAAAAAATGTTAGTTATAGACGGTGAACACTAAGCTTTGTAGCAACATCGTCCCAAACCGGCACAAGATTTTAAAACATATAAAAAGAGGTTGTTTCACTTTACAAAATATCAAATGTAACCTTGGAAGAAAACTATGAACAATTATAAGATCTCAAGTTTACGTTGACTGCATTAAAATAGCAAAGAAATAAAACCAACTTTCAAACAATAAATCAATGCCAACCACATATCGCATGTATGCGGGCTTGACTACAGTGAATCTACGTAACGAAAATATCTTGGCCCACAAAAATTCAAGAAAACATGAAAGAGGTCTTTAAATCATAATTTATTTGCTCAAAATCAAGAATTAGGGTTTGTAATGCAAGAACTAGAGAATAACATTTGCATCTATGTATTCAAAGTCTAGGGTTTTAAAAGCAAGAGCAGCAGTTTTTGAATTATAAAACAAAAACCCTATTAACAAAGTTCTAGTAATTGCAAGAAAACCAATAATCAATGAATTTTTTGTCATATAACTGCAACAAGAAGTCTAAACATACATACACAGTTACCCTTGCATCAATGGACATATTTTGGAAGAAACCCTTACCTTTAATTCGTGTTTAGGTGAAAATCTTATGCTTGATTCATTTCTATAACACCCCCCACGTGGCAAGATATTGTCCGCTTTGAGCCCACTGGCTCTCACGAATTTGTTCCTCCCAGTATCTCTGGCAAAACACGTCGTGCCAAGTAAGGACTAGGGGCTTACATATAAAGCCCATCAACTCTCTCTCCCTAGCCGATGTGGGACCCCAAGACTGTGCATCATTTTACGAGGAATCTCAGAATCCACCCCCTTAGGGCTGCACGTCCCCGTGCAGCATAGACATACTTACCAGTAACCTACCGCCCACTCCCGAGCACGAAAGGGGCCCACCCTCGAACCAGGCGAGAGTCGGCTTTGATGCCATTCTGTAACACCCCCACGTGGCAAGATATTGTCCGCTTTGAGCCCACTGGCCCTCATGGATTTGTTCCTCCCAGTATCCCTAGGAAAACGAGTCTTGCCAAGTAAGGACTAGGGGCTTATATATAAATCCCAACAACTCCCTCTCCCTAGCCGATCTGGGACACTAGGACTGTGCATCCTTTTACCAGGAACCTCACAGTCTCCTACATGGAAATCCCTTCAAATCCTTGTGTTTTCTCATTCTCTCTCACTCTCAAGGGGTTTCTAGGGTTAAAAGCTGATAAAACTGACCTAAAGGGCGTCCTTAGGGTATTATTGGCTCAGCATCTGAACAAGAATCGTTAGTTTGATTGCTGCTAAAATTATAATGGCATTCAAATGGATGATTGGTGTTTGAACGTAATTTCGAACATGACTTACATTCGAAACTCCTAGTATCTCAATTTTTGTTAGACACAAAAGTATTGTGACTAACTGGCATTCAAATGTGATTTGCGTTTGAACGTGAACCCAAATTCCAGCTCAAATCCTAATCTATTTTTTAACCTACTTCAAAGTTGATTTATGAATTTTTTTTGAGATACACTTTCGTAACTCTTGGGATCTAGTTTATTTTGTCAAAATTGCAGACCAATATAATGTCAAACTAAAAAGTTATGGATAAATTACCAAGGTAGCATTTAGTTATTCTCCTCTTAACTTTTCCCACAGATGCTTCCCAAGATTCAAATCACTTCTAATACACCCTGTATCCCTATTTCTAAAACATTTATTATTCATGCAACATGTAATACACAATATGCATTATTTAAAATACATGGGGGTTTAACCAATTATCTCCTCTCAATCGAATGCAAAAATTAATGATGAGAACCCTTTTAGTCACCACAATCACCTTGAACCATAGAGTAATGCTATTTGGACCTAAAAATTTGACCTAATTTTTTGACATAATGATGTGGCTTTAGTAGAACCGTTGGATCAACATCAAGTTTCAATGTTTGATGGGTTCCACAGTCAATCCAGAGGTCATAGTGAATTACGCTATCAAATTAGGTCCCAATAGCATTGCTTTTAACCAAAACGATTGATTTTAAGTGATGTTCAATTAATTCTCTCTCAATCAATTTCAAGGTGATCCCAAAACCCAAACCAAATTCAAAACTATGTATGGATGAATATTCAATCCATCATTCCAATAAACACATAGTGCACACGTGTGTTAAGAATCATAAGTGTATATGATAGAAATTAAAGAGCACAAGCGAATTGTTGACACGGAAACCCTTATAGGGGAAAAACAATAATTCACCAAAGCCTAATCTACTGCTCACTAAGTTAACATACAAGTACTCGACACTTATACCTCAACTAATATCATGGTTAGATGCTCATTTCATTGTTATCTATCCGCCGAAAATCCATCTCCGACGTCTAGTGTAGCTTCACTTAGACCATTGATCTAACCTGATTTACATCATATACCGAAGAATAAGTGGTCAAATTGTAGTATCCTTGGGTTAAGTCCGATTTCAAGGCCACATGGAGCAAACTTTTGGTATTTAAAACAGAACTAGGTAAAAATTGTTGTGTGAGTAGTGTGCAATGGAATAGCTTGTGGTGTGAGCTTAGAATTAACAAATAAATACTTAACTAGAATTTTGAATAACAAGGATAAAAAGTACTCTTCAGTTCGAGGATCCTACAGGATTTGTACTATTTATTTAAGAAAATTCTACCTTACAACAATAAACTTCCATTTTACTAGAAAGCTAACTGGTAGGTTAGATGTATAACTAAACCATATCACATCAACTGGTTAGGTTAGCCGAAAGGTTTATGTACCATGAGACAATCAAATAACCCTAGTAAACTCGAAGGTGAACCATTCAAAAGCTTTACTCTAACTATTCAATTGACAGGTTGATGATTCAATGATGATGGAGTTTCGGTTTACGAATTGAATGAAAAACATTGACTATGAAGAGATTTAACTCGTTTATAACCAATCTCCCGACTGTTACATAAAACCCAACTACATGTACAATTCAATCATGCATGAAGTACGTAATAATTATATATAGAATGGTATATATCATTAGGCTATGCTCGGTGCTCATAACCATGAGCATATTATAATTATAATCATCCATCAATTAAGGGAGGTATAAACATTAAAACATAAATAAAAAATCAACATTTTCATAACTTAAACAATATTACACATGCATTCACCCTTCACCGAAGAGTGTAAACAGACTACTCATGCTTCACTGCTATAGACGAGCAAGAAGAATGAGGTAATCCCATTACAACTGAAAATAAAATACAACAATTCCTTTCCCAAGGAATAGTTGAAACACTACCACTCTTATAATCAGCTAGGTCACAAAAGTGGGAGAGGTTCAGCCCTCCAAGTAGAAAGGATAAACAAAAATGTAGAAGTAGAGAAAATTCTAGCTGGGAAGTGATTAGGGTAGCGTTTAGCTCTTTCTTTCTTTCTCTACTTTCTTCTCGCTTGCACTAGACTGAACTCTAGTGAATCTCCTTGAAAATAAGATTACTATGGCTATTTATAGGTGCTAGAGGGAGGAAGTAAGGTGGTAGACACCCTAGGTAGCCAATCATAGCCTTTTGCTGTATCACTGAACCAATGGGAGGAAGGAAGGCTTAAGGTGGTTTAGGGCACCGTCCGGATGCCACCACCACCGTCCGTACGCTAGGGATTCTTTGGTTATGCCATGCTTGGTTGCCTCTTTGTTTGAATTTTTGACTCTTTAATTGCACTTGCCTCCCTTTCTTCATTTAGTCTCTGCACTTTTATCCCCTTAAACTTCTGTAATTATTCTTGAAACCCTGTAAAATATGCAAACTGCACATTAGCCATAATACTTTATAACTTAATCACTTTAACCTAATTTATGCACACAATTAATCCTAAACCCTAATTCTTTTACGCACTTATTAAAGTTAATTAACCACCCGCCCACATGGTTCACGTAGGCCTTGAGCGATTATGGACACAACAACAGTCTTCGATATGAAAATGTTGAGACTTCAACATTGCATTATTTTATAGCTTAACATAATCACTTTAGGTTTGCTAGTGTACTAATTCATTTTATTAAGTGTAGTTAGAGTGTCAAGCTTTAATTTCTATGTTACAAGTATTTTAGGTGTAAATGTGAAGAATAAGCATTTATTTAATGGCAAGAAAATAGTTGGGATTAAGTTGCTCGGGGAAGAATGAAGCTGAGTCCTTAGAGATCAATTTTGGAAGAACAATAGAAGTTCTAGCAGTACTAGAACCATTTTCTACCAGTAGAAAAAATCATAGTACTTTGCACTTAGAAGTCCTACCAGTAGGTGGAACATGTTCTACCGATAGGAAATGTTACAGTACTTTTGTCAAAAGAGTCCTACCAAATGTTCTACCGATAGGAAAAGCCATAGAAGTTTTAGAGATTTTATCAAACAAAGTTCTACCGGTAGGTCGACATCAAAATTTTGGCAAGGACTCCTTCTCCCAACTGTTGACTTGTTAAATACTCAAAGATATCTTTCAATATCTTCCAAGATCTTTATTTGAGACAAAAGAGACAAATTAGGAAAGAACTTTAACTGGCCATATCTTGGGAGCGTGAGTTGGTTTATATAGCTATATAAAGGAAACTAAATTGTGCTTTGATGTGTAAAATGGACAATATGAGAGGACGTGGATGCCCCACTAATTCAGCTGGAAACCAACCACCACCACTACCTCAAGATGTCACGAGCAATATCTACCAGTGTCTATGGGAATTAACCACCTTGGTATTAAACCAGAATAGGAATAACCACAATCACAATGGGGTTGTTTAGATGTTAGCTAAAGGACAAGTTAATGGGAATGAGAACCAGAGGATAATGGTTCTCAGGGAGTTTTTAAGGCTACATCCACCTACTTTTTAAGGAAGCTCTAACCTTATGGATGTAGATAAGTGGATCCATAGGAGTAATGAAGATGTGCAATAGTTTGGAGATTACTGTGTACCTCTGAGTAACAATGACTAACTATCTTCTGGAAGGAGAGGTGGACCATTGGGGGACTCAATTAAGAGAAAGAGGAACGTGGATATGATGACCTCGAGGGACTTTGACCAAGTATTCCAAGATAAATACTTTCATGAATCTGTGAAAGACAAGATGTGTGCAGACTTCTTAGCATTATGACAAAATTGTATGATCGTAACTCAATATGAAGGCAAGTTTGATGAGCTTTTACACCCCATAGAGTTTGTTTCTACTGAGGCCAAGTGGGCTAAGAGGTTCGAGTAAGGGCTAAGGCTTACCATTTAGGAGAACCTCATTTCTTCCAAAATTAGAGAATATGGGGACTTGGCTGAGAGGGCTGCACTGGTAGAAAGGGATATTGAGGAGCACTAGAGGCAAACAACTTTAGCAAAAGGAGGTCCAATTAAGACTGTCAACAGTAGTGGATGAGTCTAGAGGGTGGCTCCATTCTACCGCCTAGATTAGGCTACTAATTATGATGTGGGTGTGGAGGCATTGGGAACCTCAGAAGTCATTGCCCATCCATTGTGGCTCAAAGGCAACCAAATCGTGGACTGTACCAATAGAACACCTAGGTAGTGGGACAACCAAATCCAAACATGCCACCACCCCAATAATAGAACCAGGTTGTCAGAGCTCGTGGTGCTAATAAACTGAGTCGTGTCTTTGTTATGATCTAGTAGGATGAGGATGGTTCTAATGTTGTTTTGGAAGGTATTGTTCTTCTCTATAATTCTTGGGCACGTATTCTCTTTGATTCTGGTGCCAGCCACTCTTTTATACGCTCTTTATATGTTATAACTATAAAACCAGGAAAAATTTGAAAATTTTCTTAGTAAGGGCAAAATGGTTATTTTGTGATTATGATGTAGAATTAAAATACGTATTCTCTAGAGCTCGTATGACACAACGGACTTTGCTGTTAGATTCGTGTTGTAAATTCTAGTCACCCAGATAAATTTCATTGAATTTCAAGATAGTTGAATTTTGTACGTTGTACGAGCAGACTGGGTGGGGGATAACCTCACAAAGGTCCCCAAAAATAGAAAATTTAAAATTTTCTTATAATTGAATTAAATTTTAAATAAAATTAATTTGAACTCAAACTGGGATCAAATAAATCGTTTTGGGGCCGAAACGGACATGAACGAGTGAAGGACACGTGGCGTGATTAGAGTCGAGTTTTAAAAATTATAAATAGTGAAAATATCTGATTTTTAGGAGAAATATCTACTAAAAATCTGGCCTTCAACGTGTGGGAGAGAAAGAGGGAGAAAAGTGAGATTTCAATCTTCTTCTTCCGATTTTTGGACTTTTGTCGGTCGAAATCTGTCGAGCCAAGAGTTTAAGTCGATCTCTTCGGCGAGGGCTATGTAGCCATACCAAGAACGAAGGATTTCACCGAAGATCCAAGGGGAGACTTTGGAGAAATCAAGGTTTTTCGGACTTAGTTGGTGTTTTTGGAAGTTCTATCACTTTCTTCATGCTACAAGAGGTAGGGTTCTTCCTAGTTTGGTCCATTTCCAACTAAGAATGCTCTTAAGGAAGGGTTAGGCTTATGAGAATGTGTATCCTTTGCCTATTGTTGTTGAAAGGGGGAAATGGGTAGAATACATTTTATCTTCACTTTTGGTATGCGGAAGTCACTTGTGCACTTCCTTGAAGAATTATGTTATGTGGGCATGTCTGGTGTTTACATAGTGCCTTTGTGATTAAGTGTGTTATTGACATAAAAAATTGTGATAATATGCTTAGATATTGTGTTGTGAAAATTGTCGATGTATATACATGCTTGTGTTATATTGACATTGGGAGGAATTGTGGGAATTATATGCAATTGATATAATTTTGCCATGTGATATATGAAATGTGTTGAAATTGTTCATGTGACATTCACTATATGTTGAACATGGTGATAAATATGCAATGGTATATTTCATTGCATTTGCATGGAACTTAACATTCATGGTCATCGACATTGGTGTGGGCATGTGTGCATGGTTAATCAAATGCCACTCTTGGTATTTGGAAAGTGAACTCGGAAGAAGGGGATTAAAGATCTCGTTGAGTCTTATGATTGCATGTAAAGTTGGGCCAGGGTAGCAAGAAGGGACTAGAAGATCCCTCGGGTGAGAGACCCGGTGATTGGATGCGCACTCCGTTGGTATAGGAGCCCATAAAGTGTGTCGGTGTACGCGGAACCGTTGGTTGAAGTCCATGAATTCTGTGTTGATTTCTATTGGTGTAAGTCCATGAATACCCACCCCAAAGAAAGACCCTAGATTTGTAAATGTCATTTGATGTGAACAAAAATGACGGAATTAAGACACATTGGCATTGGAATGTGCTGTGTGAGTCGGAGAGGACTCGGATAAAGATGCATGAGTGAGTCTCATCTCATTTCATGGCATGACATGGTAAAATTCTAACATGGAATGCATATTCTTGTATGGAATGGTTGATGAGTGTTGAATGTTGCATGTGTGCATTCCATGTGCATCTAGGTGGGGAGTAGCCTCTGTAGGAATTATTTTACTCAACGTGGCTCACCCTTTACTAGAACACATTTCAGGTATGGGTTACACACCGGTAGACGAACCTCATTCGGACCATCAAGGGTAAAGAGGAGCCGACTTATGGCCTTTAACCTTGAATTTTTGTAAAACATTCATTAAACAATGTTCTTGGCATGTAACTTTATGAAAATGATTATAATAGAACCTTGTATGGATCATGTATTATGTAGAAAACTTCATTATACATGTTTGGGATGAATTTGGAAAGGTTTGGATTGGATTGGAAATCTAAAAATAGAGATACCAACATTCTGGAATTTTGTTGGCGTTCGAATGCCAGTCTACGTTTGAATGCAACCTTTGTTTAAATGCAATTCACATTCGAACTTCAGGCCACTTCAAACGTGGGGAGCTTACAGTACTTTGGTTTTTAGCAGAGCTCTGATGGAAATGCAAAAGTACTAGGAGCAAGTAACGTTCAAAGACCAAGTAACGTTCGAACATAAAGCAGATATACGAACGCTAATTAATGTTCGAACATGAATATGAAGTTGAATTTTTAAGATTCCTGCGCTATGCTTTCAGGCTTGGGTTTCTTTAGTTCAAAGGACACATATGGACCTCAAGCGAGGTATATTGGAGCCTGGTTGATTTAAATGATAACATGAACATGGGTTGCACGTGTGGGTTATAATCCCGACTTAAGGGATAATATTGAGAGAGATAGATGTGATGTCGGGTTGTGTGACACTCACTGGTATTTCCGCGAGTTGACGGGTGAACAACTGACAATAAAGGACCCTTGGATTTTGGGGCGTCACAATAACATTGGGTTTATAATTTGATAATTTGAAAATTCTTTGAGTATGACTTACCAACAGAAGAATGGTTGGATACATAGAGTGTGTGTAAAGGTTGTGTGTTCCGAATTGGGATGCAATAGTTGAATGTAGATTTGGTGGCACTTGAGATGAAAAGGTATGATGTGATATTTGGAATGAATCTATTGTTGGCTTTTCATATTGTAATGGATTGTTTTCAAAAATGGGTTGTATTCTATTTATCAGGAGGGGTAATATTTAGCTTCACAAATGAGTAGAATTCTTTCCACCCATTTTCCACTATGAGCAACTAATTCTTGAAAGCTAACGCGAGAAGTGGTTTGAGCTTCCTAGCCAGCTTAGTGGGAGTTGAATGAGTTAAATCCTACTCTGACTGCACACCGATGGTGTTGAATTTTTTGGATGTCTTTTTGGATGAACTACCTAGATTACCCCCACAGAGAGAGATTGAGTTCACTATTGATTTGTATCCAGGTACTGAGCCTATATCCATTTCCCCTTACCATACGATACTTTAGAGTTGAAGGAGCTAATGAAGCAATTGGACCAACTATTGATTATTGGGTTTATTTGTCTTACCACCTCACTTTGGGCTGCACTAGTTCTCTTTGTGAAGAAGCATGATGAGAAGCGCAGGCTATGTAGGAATTATAGGAAGTTAAATCATGTGACAGTGAAGAATAGGTATCCTTTACCTAGGATTGGTAATTTGTTTGATTAGTTAAGGGATTTCTAGTACTACTTTAAGATTGATCTTCGTACTAGGTATTATCATCAACTGAGAATAAAGGAGGAGTATATTCCTAAGACAACTTTTTGTACAAGGTATGGACATTTTGAATATATAGTGATATCTTTTGGATTAACCAATGCTCTTGTAGCTTTCATGGATTTGATACACCGTGTACTCCAACCTTGTATCAGTTCGTCATTGTATTCATTGATGAAATTCTGATTTATTCAAAGACACATGAGGAGCATGCACATCATATCCAATTGGTGTTGTAAACACTAAAGGAACACAAGTTGTATACAAAGATGAGTAATTGTGAGTTCTACATGAAGGAGATTAAGTTTATTGGGCATGCAGTGTCTGTACAGGGTTAGCTATAGACTCTACCAAGATTAAGGTAGTGATGAAATGGGAACGACCTCAGAATGTGATAGAGATCTGTAGTTTCTTGGTTTTGATAGGTTCCTTTAAAAGGTTTGTAAAATGGTTCTCTTGGTTAGCTATGCCAAAGACCCACCTCATGAAGGGGAGAAGTTTATGTGGCATGAAGATTGTGAACAAGATTTTACCATTCTGAAGGAGAAGTTGACAATGACAATGATACTCATTGTTCCGAATAGAGGCGAGGGATATGATGTGTAAACATGATTTTTTTAAAGGTTTGAGTTGTGTATTGATGTAGAATGAGAAGGTAGTTGCATATAGCTCTACACAGTTAAAGATCTATGAATAGAGTTATCCTGCAAATGACTTAGAGCTTGCAGTTGTGGTGTTCACTCTCAAGTTATGGAGATGTTAGTTGTATGGAGATAATTTTTTGGTTTATTCTGATTACAAGAGTATGAAGTATATTTTCACTCAGACCGTCCTAAATCTTCGACAAAGGTGCTGGATTGAGTACTTTGAGGATTATAACTTTACAAAAAACTGTCATTTGGGGAAGGCTAATGTAGTAGCGAAACACTTAGTAGAAACTCATGGGGTTAAATAAATTTCCTTGTAGTGTGTAAGTGGAAGATGACCGAAGCCTCAGAGGATTTTCATATGTTGGTGGATAAATAGGAAGAGCAATCATGTTTGTTCAATCTAGTGGCTCAACCTATTCTTTGGAAATGGGTTGTAGAGTTACAATGATTAGATCAACAATGAGAGATAGTTCAGAGTCAATTGGATAGAGGGGAGACTGTAGAGAATTTGTCCCTACATAGTGATGAGTTATGTTTTTGGGAGATTTTGCATATACTGAATGATGCCTAATTGAAGGAGGATGCATTGGAAGAAAGTTAATATTATAAATTTATGATTCATCTAGGGTAGTACTAAAATGTATCGGGATATGAAACACTACTATTGGTAGAAGGGAATGAAGAACTATATAACTAATTTTGTAGCATAGTGTGCAGTTTACCAGCATGTGAAGATTGAACATTAGAAACCAGGGAGATTACTACAATCGTTGTCGATTCCCGAGTGGAAGTGGCACCATGATGAGCGCATAATATTGCATATTTAACAGTCTCATTATATGCATTTTAACTCAACTTTGCATTTAATTACGCACAGTTAGTCAACTTTATGAATAATGTGAAAATTTTGACGTTGCAGGTAATCATAGGGTAAATGATGGCTTTTCGAACCCTAAAACAAAGTGTGGATGAGTGGTGAAGAGATGGAAACATCACATGAGAATTAGCGGGGCTTGAAAAGTGAAAGAAATCAAAGAGGTAGAGGTACTTGGTATCATAGGTACCGGTATATGAGCCTACTTGAATTTTGTTACCGGCACCCGCACTATTTCGTAACAATACCTTGGTATTCCTCATTTTTGACCATGATAAACTTTGAATCTGAAAATATTCAAAACATGAAAGTTGTAGATCTGGACTTCTTCTATCTTATGTCAAAATTGCAGCTACCGATAGAAGACATGCAATACCTACCGGTAGAAGACATGCAGTACCTACCGGTAGAAGAACCTACTGGAAGTTTTCTACCGGTAGAAGTCCTGTGTTCTATTGGTAAAACTTGCTCCAAAAACCCTGACACTTGTCTACAAGACTCCATTAGCCACGGGAGCCCACCTCTGCTCATCCTAACCATATCCTGACATAATGGACCCCATGGTGCTCTCTTAGTCTCAAGAAGTCAGATTTCAAGTGAGAGAAAGGGGAAAAATCAAGAGAGAGAAGAAGGGTGGTTGGGTAAGCATGGGAGGAGCCATGCTTGGCCTGTTTTTCTTGTTGGAGTGTCCAACCTCTCCCCACTCATTACAACTAAGTTCACACATGCTAGGAAGGGGTTATTGAAAAATTTGGACCAACTCTTACACCATTATTAATTTTTTACAAGCTTTTAGAGGGGAGGAGGCTACCTAAGCTTAGGAGTAGTGTAGAGAGAGAAAGCTAAGACTTCTTGGGTATGTGAAATTAACTTTCTTTCATTCTTCTTCGTAATGTAAAGTTTTTGGTTTGACTAGGTAGAGTGTGGGCGTGGTTATGGGCTCTTGATACACCATAGACTTATCACAGGGTATGATTTTGTCCTGTATCGCCCCAAAAATTGGGGTCTTTTGTCAACCCGTTGCTCACCCATCAACCCGCAGAATACCCATGGATACCATGTAATTGGATATCACACCGTTATACTCCATTTACTGGGACCCATAATTTAACAAAATTTGGGCATAGTGTCCTTTGTATGAGGAACTCTACCCAAAAATGACCTATGCAATCATACAATCACATGACCCATCTGAGGCCTAATAAGCTACATTGACCTCACCGGGTCCATCTATAATATAAAACAGAGCGGCTCAAATCCCAAGACTTCAACATCCAATAGTCTCAAATCAATTAAGGCTTCAATATCTAACGGTTTCAAATCAATTAAGGCTTCAACATCCAACGATCACTAATATATCTCTCATTTTCCCCCTAATTCAACATCTCTTTTTAAAAAATCTATCCACTCAATCCCTTCAACTGTCAGACAAGCCACCATCACCGCCAGGTATTCCTCATCTCTCTCTCTTAACGTTACTCTCTGTCTCTGGCTTTCTCCCTTTAGCACACCGTCAAACACACACATGACCACTTATAGTCTCTCTCTCCCTCTCTCGCCATAGATGAACGAAGCACCGCCTCCAGAGCCACAGCTCCACCACCAAGGTATTGTCATGCCCTCCCCTCATCTCTCTTCCCTATCCCCTGCTTTAGACACAAGCACGCCCTTCCTCTAGATTCTCTCCCCTAATCCCATGCCCCTTCCCTTCATCTCTCTGTTCTTACACACACACAAACCTCTATTTTCCTCCCCTTTGGCTGCTACACACACACACACACAACCTCTGTTAGCCAGCAGCGGCCTAGGTATCGCTCAAACATATCATCTCTCTCATACATCTCATCTCCCTTTTTTATCTTTCTCTTTGTCACCCGAAAGCCCATCTTATTGTTCATCCCATTCTGTGCACGCGAGATGTTCGACAGATTACCAAGACGGCAATTTCTATTGGGCATATAGAGTTCTTTATTCGGTTTTTATGTGCAATCCACCAAAATCATGTAACCACTGACTAAAATCGGTTATTATGGGAAAATTGTATAATAAACTGGTTTTGAATTTTATGTAATAAACTAAGTTTGGTTAGTTGCTAGATGCACATGAACTGGGCTGTGAATTTCATGTGTGCCCGTATTGGAACACCAAGTTTTTTCATAGATATTCAGTTAGCACTAGATGTGTTTGCTAAACTCACAATGAGAATGGATAACATTCATATTAGTGATTTACAGGGAAATAAAAATCTGGGCACAGACCGACAATCTGTGAAGACATTCTTGGGTCAAGTGCGAAATGCGGAAGAGATGAAAATTGACAGGTAATACATTCTTTTGGTTCCATGATGACTTAACAACACAGTATATGTTTTGTATATGTTAATTGGAATTCAATGTGTATAGATTAGAATAAGCACACATGGCATGCCTACTTATAATGAGTGTGCACTATGATAAATTTGGTATTCATAGATTCCTAAAATGATGAAATGGAGATGGAAGTCGTGGAAATGCATTACCTTTGCAGTATGGAAAAACATTCCAAATTCACATGGGAATCACATATTTTGTTTTCTAGGGTCCACACATGAATTAAATGGGTTGCCTTGGTTGTTGGGCATTGTTTTAGGATCTGTAACTTTCCAGTTTGTTAGCGAGGTATTGTCATCTGCAACTCCATATTCTATTCACACTTCACTACCTTAGTCCATGTTAACTTGGCCTTTTTTCTTGCTCTTATGGAGATTGGAGGCTAAAATGTGTACATTGCTGTAAGAGGGTTTGGGATTCTTTTACTACCTTATGCCTTTTAATTTGGACTTTTCCTACTATAGAGCTCTTGTGGAGCCGAAATTATGAACCAATGCTGTAATCGGGAAAACTAAAAAAGTCATGTGTAGACTTAACTTATGTCCTATCTGAAGAGGAATGATGTAAAGAAGACATATTAACAATTTACCAAAAAGTTGGTAAACATGTTAACAATTGACCAAAAATGGTGCTAAAAAATGGATAGCCATAAATTCTATTCCACGATTGGAAAACATCAGGATTTTCTATAAGAAATGTCATATTTTGGTATTTTTTGTCATGGACTTCATTACCTCACGTCCCTTGCTTTCTTGATTATAGACTTTAAGGGATTTACCTTAATATGTCACTTAGATCTACCAATTTTAATTATGTAAGTCTGAAAAATTGTATTTGATATTTATTATGGGTCATATTGGAGACGAACACCATTTCATGACTGAAAATTTATATCACTTTGAATTGCGTTGTAGTTTTGTTCAATTCCAATCAAGATCAAACATTCACCGGAATGCCTAACATATAGTGATGCACAATGCCTTCAGACACAACTTAAAGATCACTGTTAACCTCTCTCTTTATTGTTTTATTTTTTGGTGGATTTGTTTTTTGTTGTATTGTTGTTTGTGCTGCTCGCTATTCCACTTTTTTGTTCATCTATGAAGACTCCAAGGTTGGTGAGTCTTTGTGATCTTTGTTGTGAGGCTCTTTTTAAACTGGTTTATGGAATTGTTTTGAACGTGGAACGTGGACAAATGTATTATAGATGTATGAAAAATCTAATATTTGTTGTTGTGAATCTGGGTTTGATTTTATTTTCTCTATCTTGGTCATTTCAGTGGTGCGGAGAGTTACCGTCCACCGGAGAGTTAAAACATTATTATTAACTCCTAACTTTTTAAAACACCTTTCTTTTTTATTTTAATTTTTTTGATGTCAATATATAAAAATTAAATTTAATAGATTTTCATAAATAAATATTTATCATTGACAATTTCGATTTTATATGAACACAATTAAAGGGAGAAAAAATCTACCACAATTCTATTTCGAAGCGAATTGAAAATTGTATTACTTAATGGCCAAGTTATATTATAGTGAGATTTAAGTTATAATTTAAAAAGGGTCTAAATTACTATTTAAAAAGTCATTATTGAATCTAAAATATTGTGTGATTAATTACAAAAAAATATAATATGTAGATATCATATTACAATTAATTGAGTATATTTATGATCAAAAAATCTCACTATGAATATTGTTATCGGTCGATCAAAAAATATATAATGATCGATAAAAAAATATTGTTATCAATTATGAATAGTTGTAACCCACCCTAATATAATTTAACCATCAATGATAATATTATTTGGTATGGTACAAAAAAAGAGTTCTAAAAATGGTTGGCTATAGTCTAATTTAAGAAAATATGAAGCCAGTTAATACAATTAAGGGACTACAATATAAAATACGTCGCAATCCTACCTATCATGATCAGAAGACACATTGGATCAATTAATAGGTGGGATTTTTTTTGGTGAGCAATCCTCTGGTTGCTTATGTTTTGAAAATTAGGTGGTAGTAATATTGTCATGTATTTTTATCCATGTTTTTTCCTATTTTGGCAATTTTTCTTGATTTTTTTACTGGTTTATGTACAATCATGTAGCAAAGTATCTATTGATTCCTTGGATAGATCATGTCTACTATTTTATGTGGTGTATCCATGCGATGACTAATCTTTGTTTGACATGGTTAAGTGTTTGAATTGAATGCAACTGTAGATGTTGTATTTAGCATATTATTAAATTAATGCTCATGCCTGAAGGTTTATCATAAGGTTAGGCTTATCATAGTTTCTAAGCACATTGAAATGTTTTCGAGCACATTGAACTAATTTTAATCAAATTTGTTTCCATTTGTTTAATTTTTCTTTCAAAGTTCAATGTTAATTATTTCTTATTAATTTAGTGGTCTTCAATGTTTGAGTTGTGTTTAGTTAAATAAATGCTTGATTACATAAATTGCGTACAAAGATTGTTATTGCTTAGTGGTCATGTTTGTAGATGAAATTTTGTTAATTTTTTTTTAAAATAACAGTGGGCTTTATATTGATTGACTGTTTTCTTAGTTTTTTTTAATGACATTTGTTTGTGTAATGTTGACTCATATTGTTTGGAGATTTTTCTAAGTTTTTTTATTGACAATTTTTTTGTATTATATAGTGTCTCTGAGTATGAGCAATTACTTGTATTTTTTTAATTTGTTACAAAGTGTCTTCAGGTACGGGCATTTACTAATTTAATAATATTATTGTAACAATAATTGTAGGGACACTATCACTCAATATATTATCAACTCAAAAAATTAAGTCAATTGTTTTAAATCACGCAGTTTGTTTTTTCCCTTTTTCAGTTCAATTTTTAGAAATGTAAGATCCAATTTACGTGCACCTATACTAATTATTCATTTTTGTCTGTCTGTCTCTCTGTTATGCTCCAGCGAACACCACCACCACCACTGCCACTGCTAACCACTTCGAACGGTCCATTCAAGAAGCAGAGCAACAGTTCTGGCTGGTATGTGAAGAAACACAGTACCATTGGGACTTCGGCACTGGTATGATCTTGAATGTTTTATGTGGTTTTCTCCAATTTTTTGCTTTGAGCTCGATTTGCTTGTGTTGATGTTAAATTTGGCCCTTTTTCTTGATATATAACCCCCGATTTCATTATGTGCCTTAAAAGTATCAAAAAACCCAAAAAAAAACCTCCAGTCGTATTGTGGTGATTCGACTTCAGCCCAGCTCTTAGCCGATTCAACTTAGTAGTTGACCGTGTTAGCATTATTCTCAACCAGAAATCTATTTTTTGTCACTCCCTCATCTGCAAATCTGTTTCAATTGTTCTTTAATGTTCTTTGCAGTGTTGACCAATCTAAAAATCCATTCAAGCCTTGGTAAGTTTGAAGCTCTAAGCTATATCAGTTCAATTGTGCACTTATTCAAGGTGGCCTAGGTATTTTATGGGATTGAGTCCTTGCTTTTTGGATTTTTTGTTTATGGGTCTAAGGACAAATATATTCACATTTGTTTTTTTTTCATTCCTATTAATTTGAGGATTTGATTGTATGTATGTCCATGAGTGTTTGCATGAATTATTTATTCGATTTTCATTTTATGTGTGGAATAATGGAAATAGTTGGAATTTCTTTGTCTATGATATCAGTGAAACAATCATCAAAGAAATTTACAAAGTTGAGATTGATCAACTTGATAACAAATAGCTCGCATCAACACTGTGTAATGAGTTATTTTTTTGTGTCACTTTTTTACAAGTTGTTTTGTGCAAACTATGGAACTACATAGTTTGGTTTTAGTGTTTGTTGATTGATTGAGAATAGAAAATTTTCTAATAGATGAATTTATAGAAATTTATACTTAATTTTGAAGTTCTTGCTTTATTTCATGAGGTGATTCGACTTCAGCCCAGCCCTTAGCCGATTCAACTTAGTGGTTGACCGTGTTAGCATCTTCCTCAACCAGAAATCTATTTTCCGTCACTTTCTCATATGCAAATCTGTTTTAATTGTTTTGTAAT
This sequence comes from Ilex asprella, assembly GCA_023539305.1. NCBI lineage: Eukaryota > Viridiplantae > Streptophyta > Magnoliopsida > Aquifoliales > Aquifoliaceae > Ilex > Ilex asprella. The sequence goes on from CM042198.1 coordinate 6,587,901, forward strand.
GTTCTTTGCAGTGTTGACCAATCAAAAAAATCCATTGAAGCCTTGGTAAGTTTGAAGCTCTGAGCTATAACAATTCAATTGTGCACTTATTCAAGGTGGCCTAGGTATTGTATGTGATTTAGTCCTTGCTTTTTTTGGATTTTTTGTTTATGGGTCCAAAGACAAACATATTCACATTTGTTTTTTTTTCATTCCTATTAATTTGAGGATTTGATTGTATGTATGTCCATGAGTGTTTGCATGAATTATTTATTCGATTTTCGTTTTATGTGTGCAAAAATGGAAATAGTTGGAATTTTTTTGTCTGTGATATCAGTGAAACAATCATCAAAGAAATTTACAAAGTTGATATTGCTCAACTTGATAACAAATAGCTCGCATCAACATTGTGTAATGAGTTATTTTTTTGTGTCACTTTTTTACAAGTTGTTTTGTGCAAACTATGGAACTACATAGTGTGGTTTTAATGTTTGTTGATTGATTGAGAATAGGAAATTGACTAATAGATGAATTTATAGAAATTTATGCTTAATTTTGAAGTTTTAGATGCAAGTATGTTGATAGGTATGAAATCTATAATATAAAACAGGGCCGCTTCAACATCCAACGGTCTCAATTCAATTCAATTCAATTCAAAAATCTCTAATCTAATGGCTCACAATACATCTCATTGACTTCAACATCTGACGGTCTCAATTCAATTCAATTCAAAAATCTCTAATCTAATGGCTCACAATACATCTTATTAAAAAATCAAATCCAGACCATTTCACCACACAACCCAGGGCCGAGACAGAGACAAGCGTGTTATCTCCTTTCCAAGCCAGCAACAACCATACCATCTCTCTTTCTCTCACGACTCTCTCTCTCTCTCTCTCACACACACACACACACATACACATGCACAAGAAGCAGATCAAGCCTCTGCCATGTCTCCCTCTCTTTGTCGTAGCCTAGGTACCCCTTCTCTCTCTCTCTCTAGCTCTCTCATCACAGCCTCCATCCAAAAGCAACAAACCATTCCTAAAGATTACACCTTTTTAAGTATTTGATTTTGGTTTCAAGTTTCATACATCAAGTTCGATTTGTGACTAAGCCGATGAGGCTCTTTGTGTGATTTGAAGATAGACTGGAGGCGATTCAGTGTGGATGACAACGGGAAATGGGTATTCAAGAATTGTGGTTTCAAAAGAAACTTTTGCTTATCTACTATGACATGTTGTCCCGTTTAGTTCAACTGGGTAACTTAGAGTTCTAGATGGCACTCAAGGTGATCCGTTTGTTTGGGTATTTGGTAGATGTATTTATTATGTTTGAAAATATGTCACACAGAGATGTTTGTTTATTGGAACTCATTGATTGTCGGTTTTGTTCGAAAAGATAGTCTTTGAGGCTTTTAAAACTTTTACAAGGACGCAAAAAGTGGGTATGGGGTTTACCTGGGTGTACAGATTATGAAATGAATTGCAAAACGTGTGTTCTACTGCATTGTTGAATTGAAACTAATTTAGCTCTATCGTATCCCTTTCGCTGTCTTCATCACCCAACGCAAACACGAGACACACACACACACAAAACTCCCTCCTATACCCATGTTTTTCACAAATTAGAGAAAGTGTACACACACACCCCCCCCACACACAACAACACACACAAGTTATTAGTTAGGTGTTGATTTGCTGTCAACCATAATGGACATCAATTATTTGTTGGAATGCCTAAAAGAAATATTGCATACTCCACCATTTTTTTCAGTTAGTTTTAAATTTTTTTGTTAGTGTTTTTTGTTGTAGAAAGTGATAAAATGGATTTTTATTTGGGAGGGAAGAAGACTTTGATAAAGAGAGTACTTTAGAGAATAATACATTGTTCGTTATTTTTTTTCCTGGCATGTAAATTGTTCATTATTTTTTTCCCATTATATACATTGTTCATGGTTAATTGGTCTATTCAATATATTAGTGGAACAATTGCATTCTTTTTGTTTAGTTTGTGGTTTAAATTAAAACAGATGATCAAGAGAGATTTTTTAATTTCAAGCAAGAGAATACTTTGGAATTGGAGGTTTGGCAATGGCACTATATTCTACGTGTGTACTTAAGAATTGATAAATGTTATTTCCGTATATGATCATGATGATGATTAGTAATGAATTTGACCTTTAGTGTGAAGTACATAATTTTCCTTGGTTTAGTTTAACCTACGAATTTTCCTTGAGTATGCATAATGATGTTTTGTGTTGTGCTATAAATAATGTGTTTGCTAGGGACTAGAAAAACTTAAGTTTGGGGGTGTGATTACCACAAAATATTGCATATTTATAGGTGCTAACCATCCATGAATTAAGGGTTTTATGTTGCTAATGAGGGAAGTTATCTGTATCGAGTTATTAATGACGACATTTGGTTTTTGCAGTTAAATAGTGTTAAACAAGACTCCCTTTAGCATTTCAACAAGGATGGAGACAAAAAAGGATGAAAGAATAAGAATTAGAAAGCTTAACGGTGGCTGATGAAGCAGAAACAGCAAAAACAACAGATACCGTACCGGTACGCAAAGGCTACTGGAGTTCGAGGTACCGGTACTGTCTGTCGACTTTTTCCCCAGATTTCTGCAACAGGAGCTCTGTCACTTTGCAAACCTCACTATCAACTCTCCCCTACTCCCCTGACACGCCCACGACACTATTAACCTTGTTCACACCATGGATTGGATGTTTGAAGCTTGGCTCATCAATAAAGAGAGAGAGAGAGAGAGGAAGGAGCTGGGTGTGCAGACAAGCTTTGCACACCCCTGGATGGAAGAGACACCCTAGGCCACCCCAGAGCTAGGGAGGGACATTTTTGGAGCCAAGGGAACCAATGAGTTCAGGATTACTGTGCAGTAGAGAAATAGAGAGAAGAGCTCCTGAGTAGAAGACGATGAACAATGTATTTTAGAGGGATAAATTGATTTTTATGCATTTTCTTCATTACTTTTCCGTGTAATCTATTGTAAGGATCCTTAGAACTTCATTGAATGTCATTAATGTTGCTTTCCTTCATGTTTCTTGTTGGTTTAATGTGCATTTAAAGACTTACCATTAATGCTCATAATATTTCATTTTCTTAGCAGTAAAATGGGTTTAAAATGCTTCCACTTTTAGTCTTTAATCTCTTACACTTAGTTACTCTAAATCTTCATAGTTTTTCATATGCACTCTCATTACATGGTTCCTTTCATTTCAAGCATGAGTAGCTAAATCATTAAGTTGGCAAATCCAAAGGGAAACCTCCACTTGGGTATACCACTCCAACTCATTCTCCTCCCTCTCTTACGAGTCATATGGTTTGGTTTGACTAGGTTGAGAGTGGATGAGTTGTTAAGTCTTTGATATCCCATAGACATAGTCACGGTTTATGCTTAGATCCTCACCAATCTTATCCCTAGCTTCCCGTGAATCAATCGTTCATCTTGCTCTATCGGAGGAGGATTTTGAGTGAGTTGGTACACCCATTGCAGTGACCTCTTGGGTTTGCCAACATTTGTTTTCTCTTTGCATTCTCATTGATACACACTCCACCAAATAACTTTCAACCACAAAGATTTTGCACTTTCATTTTCTTCAAATCACTTTCACATTAGTTTATTTCCTTCCTCGTGGAATCGACCTTGGAATACCTCCAAGTAAAACACAACCCACGAAAGTCTCCTTGTGATTGGGGAGCATTTTTGTGCATTTACATCTCATATTCACATCATCCCATTTCTCTTCCTCCTTGCCCTTTCTTTTGACACTATCCCAAGGGATATAAATCCTTCCCTTCACTCATACATTGCATAGTCTAAGGAATAGAATTTAGGGTTTAACGGAGGTGAGGTAAAATAAGCAATCGGTAGTTTTAGAACTTCATATTTCTGCAATGCACTATCATTCCATTGTCATTTTTATTTCAAGCATGAGTAGCTAAATCATTTAGTTGGAAAAGCCAAGGGGAATCCCCACTTGGGAATACAATTTCAACTCATTTTTCTCCCTCCCTTATGAGAATAATGGTTCGGTTTGACGGGGTTGACAGTGGATAAATTGGTGAACCTTTGATATCCCGTAGGCCTAGCCACGGTTTATGCTTAGATACTCACTAAACTTATCCCTAGCTTTCCCCAAATCAATCGTTCGTTCATGCTCTATCGGAGAAGGGATTGGAGTTGAAAGGGTATTCCTATTGGAATGACCTCTTGAATTTGCCAACATTTAAGTTTCATTGCATTTTCTCCAAAACACACTCCACCAAACAACTCTTAACCACCAAGATTTTTACACTTTATTTGATTCACAATCACTTTCACTTTGGTTTACTTCCTTCCCCATGGATATGACCTTGGAATACTTCTCTAAGTAAAACACCGACACATGAAAGTCTCTTTGCAATTGGGGAGCATTTTTGTGCATTCATACATCAAATTTACATCATCCCACGTTCCTTTCCCTTTGCCCTTTCTTTTGACACTATCTCAAGGGAGAGTGACCCTCCCCTTCTTGCATACATTTCATACATATTTCAAGGGATAGTATTTAGGGGTTAAGGGAAATCAAGGAAATTCATTTTCTTAAGGTTTGAGATGCCTCGTGCAATGATCAGTGAAGGTGGATCCCACTTCTATAATATGCCATTTGCATCATTAATGTTTAAATATGGCGTTACACACAAAGTATCCACTGCATACCACCCACAAACTAATGACCAAGCTGAATTAGCTAATAGGGAGATTTAGAATATCTTAGAAAAAATGGTTAATCCAAACAGGAAGGATTGGTCAGTCAGATTGACCGATGCCTTATGGGCGTACTGTACTGCCCATAAGACTGTTTTAGGCATGTCTCCCTACTGGCTAGTTTATGGAAAAGCTTGCCATTTTTCGGTTGAAATGGAGCACAAGGCCTACTGGGCCATAAAAACTTTGAATTTTAACTTGAGAATGACTGGTGAGCAGAGAAAGTTGAAACTGAATGAATTGGATTAGATCCGAAGAGATGCATATGAGAGTTCCAAAATTTCTAAGGAACGGGCTAAAGTTTTTCATGATAATTCCATCACAAGGAAGTCATTTGAGCCCAGGAAAAAATGCTCTTGTATAATTCTCGTCTCTCCCTCTTCCAAGGAAAACTAAGGCCCCATTGGGATGGGATGGCCCTTATCTTGTCAAGGTGGCCTACCCCAACGGAGCGGTGGATATCACAAACCCGAGAGATGGTAAGACATTTAAGGTCAATAGCCAAAGACTCAAGCCATTCTTTGAGGGTTTTGAAGAACAGACGGTGGAGGAAGATTTAATTGACCCGGTGTATCTGGAGGTTGTGGAGGATTAGCTACTTTTTATCTTTTCTAGTGTACAGTTCCTTTTATTTACTTATGCCAATTTTATTTTTATGTCACTCACTTTATTTGGTTGTATAGATTGGTTTCTCTTAGATCCAGATCTCAGTGCTTTTGTCAAAAGCTCAATTGCGAGGTGTTCTCTTACTTTACTCATCTTTTTACTGTCTTTCATTGCATACTATAGCTTTTTGTTACATGGGGAACAATGCATGATTCTAGTTGGGGGTGAGGTGTACCAGTTGTATGATACACCAAGGTTGTTGGAAAATTTTGATTGTTACTTGCATTAGTGAAAAATATGCAAAAAATTTAAAAAATATTTGATGAAAAATATCTAAAAGTTGATATATATTCCTTCATGAAGAATTTGTGTGTTTGATGACATGTTGATCTTTCTTGTGAACTTTGTGCACATGAGGATTCTATGGAAGTTGATCCGAGGTATGAGTATCACATATGTATTAATTTTTGAACTTAGTTGTATGTGACTCTTGAATGTGTAATTTCGGTGATTTACGAATTGGATTCATGTTTTAAGCTTGACATAAGTAGCGGAGATGAGTTTGGACCCATGAGAGCTTTAGTGCCAAATCTTTTTTGGAGGGAAATTACAATTACTCAAAGAACTATTTTTCAGTGTCAAATTTGTTCAATCGTCTCATTATGCTTATTTTTGTTCGGTGCATTTGGTTAGTGGACTGATTTGTTGTGATCATATAATGCCACCCCATGTGGACCTGGAAGTGATCTTAGGCCATATTTGAACATGTCGAGCCTTTACCTTTCTCTTGTACGAATTTTATCCCTAGTGCTGCGATTGAGCCTTAATTGAATTCGTTTCTATGTCATACATTTGACCAAGCCAAAGAAAATAAGAAATGTCTACCCTACCTTGGCTGTTCCTAAAGCGCATATGTGAGATTGCAAAAATAGGAACTGTGGTGTGAAAATGTAAACAAAAGGGATGAATGAGGTTGAAACTCAATGAGTCGAACAAATAAGAATGAAAAATACAAGAAAAGAAAAAAAATGGGTGAAAGAGAAAAAGAAATGGAAAATGTCAAGGAAAAGAAAGAAAAGAGGCAAAGGGAGTGGTGATGATACGAGAATCAAAATCCTATGAAAAGGGAAGTGTTTTTCAAAAATAAAGGTCTCTCACTGGGAACAACCCTCTTTGTTACCCTATTCCGTCATTTCTTTCACCTAGAAATCACCCCAAGGGCCCGTTATAACCTTTAAAGTCCTAAGTGATCTAGAGAAGCATGAGAGGTGCATAAATTCAAAGAAAATGATGAGTTATGTTTTACTATCCAATGCACGAGCATTCTATTCATGAGACTATGCCAAGGCCGTTTCACTTTCATATATGTAATTCATTTTTTGGGATTACAAGTGAGCACTTTATTTTGAACACAAGATTCTATATCACATGTACACATGGAGTGCATACCAGGATAACTTGAGTGCGTTTATTGATTTTGAGTGTCCCTTGGCGAGTTTTTCATTGAAACGGAGATTGTCTAGCCATTCGAATGTGAATTCTGTCGCGTAAATGCTCAAATTACTTGTTTAAATCACACACACACTAGTTGAAAATTAATTTGTAGGTGCATACTTTAAACTAGTATCTAAGACTATAGTTTTGCTCATGTATTTTTAGTTCAGTCATTTGAGAAATATGTTAAATAACACATGCTTCCAGAATGGAGGAATATGACTCAAGTTTTTGATATTTGACATGACTTAGGAATGCCTCGATTATGAATTTTATGATGTGTATTATGGGTGTTCAGTTTGATGATTAACAATAAAAATTCATGCTTTGTGTGCTGAGTGCATCAAAAGTTTCACAATGAAATTTCAGTAATGATGTGGGCATGATTGTTCAAGTTGTGGTTTACTAGTACATGACTAGGGAGGAGTGGAAGTCACATGAGAGTGATAGAGTGTGAAGGGCAGGGCCTGGAATGAAGTGGAATTGAATTAAGTTGGATAACAGGGGTATTTTAGATTGGAGGAAAAATCTACTGGTAGTCACTATCGGTAGTCTTGGGCCTCTGGTGTAACGACTACCGATAGTCAGTGCACGATCTACCGGTAGTCGTTGCCCAGAATGTCAGAAATTAGGGCTTTTTAATTGATTTTCTTGGAGAACCCCTTCATTATTCTCACAATACACAGAACCTAGTCCAAACTCCTCTCACCCAAAATCCTCCTAGACTTCCAAACCATTCCTCTACCCCATTAATCTATGAATTCTGAACCCTTGAACTGTGATTTTGTCAATTTCCCTTGAAGATTGGAAGCATATCTCTATTGAAACCCTTGACCAGCCAAAATCTCTCAAGTCCAGATCTCCATTTCTATTTGTAAATCCATAAAATCATTTCAATGGTCTGTACCAAACGAGCAGAACCAGGCTCCCCAAAATCCCCAGAGGCACCAAGTCAAAAGAGAAGTGGGGAAGGGTCAAGTACCCAAAGGATTGAGCAAAGAAAAAAAGCAAGGAACGAGGCTAGATTTCAACTCATTGATGAAAAAAACGTGACTTGCGAGAGGCCTGTTGATAGGAGATCTTTGGGTGTGACCCATTTGGTGGTCAAGATCATTGAGGCTCTTGGGATGGAGTTTTGGTTCAAGAAGGTATTTGGTTTCAATCTGTCTCAATGCCGAGAGTTTTACCAAAAACTCATGGTGGTGGATGAGAATGGAGAAATTTTGAAAACAAACGTGAGAGGGAAAAATTTTGAGGTAAGTCCCGATGTGATTGCTACTCATTTGGAGTACGAGAGGCCACATCTCTCTACTCCGATTTATCCACACAATGTCAAGAAGGTCACACCTATTCAAGAACATGTAGCCTCAATGTATGAGGACCCAACACAGTTTAAGGGAACAGTCCACGCTGAGGGCCTCAAGCACAAATATGGCTTGATGAACAAAATTCTCCATTACAACTTGTTTCCAAAGGGAGCGGAGAAGACACCAAATGTTGAGAAGCTGGGCCTCTTGGATGCAGGGATGACGGGAAAGAACCTTGATATTGCACTTTTCATCTGGGAGGTAATGAAGGATTTCGCCAAGAATGATCATCCAAGGGTGAACCTCCCTTATGGGAACTTGGTGACCCGCATGTGTAAGCATTTCAAGGTAAAAGGAATTGTTTCCGATAAAATCACCCCATCGGAAGCTGGAGCCATTGGCCAGGCTAGTAGCTCCAAGAGGTCTGTTATGACTCAATCTGAGCGTGCTAGATCTTCAGGTCCTGGGTCATCTAGTGCAGGACCATCTTTTGAGGGTCCATCTGAGTCAAGGCCATTCACTGCTATGCCGGATAGCTTCATTGCACGCCGCCTTGATTCCCTGGAGGGTACTGTGCTTGGGATTGAGACTGCTATGCACGAGATGACAACAATGATGAAAGAACTTTTTGTGCATACTTTTCCTGGGAGTCCTATCCTAGGAGGACCCCCACCACCTGCTGATTCCCTCTCTAGAACTATGCCCTCGGCTTCCACAATGGTAGAGGAGGGTGATGAAGAGGAGGATGAGGATGATGAGGATGATTCTGATAAGGATGGGGGTAAGACTGTGGATGAGGATGATGATGCTGAAGATTTTGGGGATACTTCTGGTGAGGAAAGAGGTGATGGTGATGGTGATGTGGCTTAGGGTCCTTTAGTTTTCCTTTTTCGCTGTCTTGGATTGTACACAATTTTGATGGGGTCATTGGGTTGGTAGAAAAAGCTCTTAGGAATGTTAGGTTATGGTGTCTCCTTTTGAAACCTGACTCCGTGTACTCCAAGTTTGAACGTGATTTATGAAAGAAAACCACAGTGCTAATTCATTTTGCCCATGTTCATTCCTAAAATTACATTATGATCTCTTGTGTTTTGATTGATAAATGAATTACTTGGGTGAATGAATTTTTTTATTTCTATACTGCGAGTTGAAACATTTCTAGGGACTAGCAAAATCCAAGTTGGGGGAGTGATTTGCACAAAACTTCGTATACTTTGATGTGCTAATCATATCGTTTTAATTGATTTTGGAGATTAAATGAGGAATGTTGTATTAATCGAGTACTTATCAATGATATTTGGTGATTGCAGTTAAACAATGGTAAATGAGACTTCTTAAAGCACTCCAAAACAAATCTTTGATGAATGGAGATGTGAACAAGCCTTGATGATGGATTGAAAAAAAAAGAAAGCAAGAATTAAGCAAAACCAGATAACAACTACCGGTAGTCACTAAGGATTTCTTGAAGGGTGAGGGAATTAGGGATTTTGCAGCACAAGTAAAAACCTACTGGTAGTCACTGGCTACTGGACTTGATGCTACCGCACAACTACCGGTATTCGTTGTTCATTGGAGTTATAACTACCGGTAGTCACTGGCTACTAGATCTGATGCTACCCCATTATTACCTGTATTCGTTGTTCACTGGAGTCTTAACTACCGGTAGTCACACCCGATCTACCGGTAGTCAACACTCAAACATCCCTATTTCTGCTGGCCTCTCTCTGTTGCTTCAAGGGCCCCACTAAGGGATCTTCCACGCTTCTCTAACACATCCAGCCCACAGAACCTCCCCTCATGTACTTCCTCTTGGAATTTTGGAAGGTAGATAATAAATGAGGAAAGAAGAGAGAGAGGCTGCTAGGTATGAGGACAAAGCCTGCACCAGCATACCTGAATCAACACAACCTATTTTGAAGTCGCATCAAGCTAGCTGGGGGCATCTCCAGGGCATTTTTTTGGGGAAGGGGATTCTCCATATTCAGCATTCAGCAAGGGGGAGATAGGATATAGAGAGAGAAAGAGTGAGGAACAAGATGAATAGTGTCTAGTGAGAGAAAGTTTAGATTTTTGCATTTCCTTCATTACATTGTCATGTAATCTTCTGTAAGGATTCTTGGAACTTCATTTTTTAGGTGATTAATGTTATTCCTTTTTTAAGTTCAATGATAGTTAATGCTCTCTTTAAGCTTTCATCATTAATGTAATAATGTCCTTCATTTTCTTAGTTATAAAATGGGTTTGAATGCATTTACTTTTAGCGGATGATTTCTTACATTTAGTAGTTTTAGAACTTCATATCTCTTCAATGCACTATCATTCCATTGCCATTTTCATTTCAAGCATGAGTAGCTAAATCATTTAGTTGGCAAAGCCAAGGGGAATCCCCACTTGGGAATACAATTTTAACTCATTCTCCTCCCTTCCTTATGAGAGTAATGGTTCAGTTTGACGGGGTTAAGAGTGGATAAATTTGTGAACCTTTGATATCCCATAGGCCTAGCCATAGTTTATGCTTAGATACTTACTAAACTTATCCCTAGCTTCCCCCGAATCAATCATTCGTTCATGCTCTATCAGAAAAGGGATTGGAGTTGAAAGGGTATTCCTATTGAAATGACCTCTTGACTTTGCCAACATTTAAGTTTCATTGCATTTTCTCCAAAACACACCCCACCAAACAACTCTTAACCACCAAGATTTTTACACTTTATTTGATTCAAATTTACTTTCACTTTGGTTTACTTCATTCCCCGTGGATACGACCTTGGAATACCTCTCCAAGTAAAACACCGACACACGAAAGTCTCCTTGCAATTGGGGAGCATTTTTGTGCATTTATACATCATATTTACATCATCCCACTTTCCTTTCCCTTTGCCCTTTCTTTTGACACTATCTTAAGGGAGAGTGACCCTCCCATTCTTGCATACATTTCGTATATATCTCAAGGGATATTTTTTAGGGGTTAAGGGAAAGTAAGGAAATTCATCAATCAAACAATTTGAGATATTTTCGAACCACAAAAGTCTACAGTACATCTTCACTCATTGGGACCTGAATATGTGGCAACATAGGTTGATAGAGTATTTGGAGGATTATGACTTCACTTTGCATTACCATCCTGGTAATGCAAACATGGTTGCTGATGCACTGAGCCGAAAGTCATGGAAAGTTTTGGCTAGTATAGCTTCTAGGGAGTGGCTGATGCTCGAGACTGTGGGGCAGTTCGGGCTACATGACAAGGGTCAGACTCAAGGTACTTTAGAAAATCTACTGGCTAGGAGTTCCCTATTGAGCAGAGTGATTGAGTCTCAGGGATGAGATACGAAGATATTCTCCATCAGTGATCGGGTACAGTCAGGTACTAGTGACAAAATGTTGGGCTATTCACACAGATAGTAGTCTTCGGTTCAAGGGAAGGGTTGTGGTTCTCCAATCTATGAATCTGAGAGACGAGATTCTTTGGGAGTTTCATTGCTCTCATTTTTCCTTACACATGGGTAGCATGAAGATGTACCATGATCTTCATCACCAGTATTATTGGAGTAGGATGAAGCGGCACATAAGAGACTTTGTTAGTTAATGTCTCACGTGTCTATAGGTTAAGACTGAGTACCAGAGACTGGCAGGGTTACTTCAACTTTTGGAGGTGGCTGAGTGGAAGTGAGAACAAGTCACGGTAGATTTTGTGACCCATTTTTCACAGTTTTTGTATAGGCACGATGCAGTATGTATGATTGTGGATTGGTTTATAAAGTCAGCACACTTTTTGACAGTGCAGATGACCTTTACACTAGAGGAATTCTGCAAGTTGTATATTTGGGAGATAGTCTAGTTGTACGGGGTACCTGTATCCATAGTATCGGATTAGGACCCTAGGTTCACGACTCATTTTTAGGAGAGTTTCTAGTGGGCCATGGGGATTCAACTGATGATGAGCATAACTTTTCATACCTAGACATATGATTAGTCAGATAGAACCATCTAGACTTTAAAGACATGCGTCCTTGATCTCAAGGGTAGCTTGGAGGATCCTTTACCCTTGGTAGAGTTTGCCTACAAAAATAATTATTAGGTGAGGATATAGATGATAGCTTATGAGACACTTTATGGGAGGCCGTACCGTTCTCCAACTTATTGGATGAAGGTTGGAGAGAGACCCTCCACAAGTCTGGACTTGTTCAAAGACACCTCGGCGAAGGTGGACTTGATACTGAAGAGTCTTCTAACAACTTAGAGCCGGTAGAAGAGTTATGCCTATCGATGATGGTGACCTCTAGAGTTTGCGGTTGGAGATCACGTCTTCTTGAAGGTGATACCTAAGAGGGGAGTGTTCAGGTTCGGGAAGCGAGGGAAGCTGTCGACGAGGTATATCAGGCCTTTCAAGGTACTCAAAAGGGTTGGTGCAATCGCTTGCTGGTTGGCGTTACTGCCAAATTTATCGGGTGTTCACACGGTATTCCACGTCTCCATGCTCCGTAAATACACTTCAGATCCTACGCATGTGGTGGATTGGGGGGCGCTAGTTGTTGATGCAGATGAGACCTTCGAGGAGGGACTCGTGCGTATGATGGATAACCGAGACCAAGTTTTACGAGGCAAGACTATAAGGCTGGTGATGGTGCTGTGGCAGCACCGTCGTGTGGAAGAGGCAACATGGGAGCATGAGGACATAATTCGTACCACCTATCTATTCTTTTTCAGGATGAAGGTACCTTCTTATAGTCATGTAGTATTATATGTCTTGTTGCATATGTATGTGGTTATGTGTGCATGTGAGTGTGAATTTCGGGGAAGAAATTTCTTTAACGGGGGAAGAATGTAAAACTCGAGAAAATTTAAATTTTGATGAAAAAAGGGCAAAATGACAATTAGTCGCTACAGTACCGATTGTAAACCCAAATTTTTCTAGAACTCAGATGATAAAATGAACCTTAGTGTTGGATTCGTCTTACAAAATCTAGTTACTCAGTCAATTTTTGTTGAATTTTGTGATAGTCAAATTTTTTACGTTTTACAATGCGATCGGGTGTCACATGACCAACATAAATGCGATCAAAATTTGATTGTGAAACATAAAAAATAATTTAAATCTAGATCAATTAAAATATGTTAAATATAACATGAATGAGATTTAATTAATTCGAGATAAAATCAGATCAGGAAAAGATGGGACTTGTAGCTCGTTGTGGGCCAAGTATTAAGGGGTATAAATAGGGGAGAAAATCAGATTTTCTCCCTATTTACACCCGATTTTTTGATAGAGAGAGAGAGAAATTCAAGGGTTCTTCCATCTTCTTCTTGCAATCTAGGGCCAACTGTTCGTTGAATCACTTCGGGTAAAGAATAAAAGTTGATCTACGCGATGAGAACTACGTTTACGTACAAAAAATTATTGAATTCATCGAAGTCTCGAGATCTAGATTTTTGGAAATCAAGGTTTAAAGTTTGATTTGGGCTTCTTGGAGTTTCTACCACCTGTATTATGCTTCAAGGGGTAGGGTTCTTCTCCTAGCTAGGTTTATTTTCAACCTAGGATTTGCGTATGAAGTGGGTAATATGATTAGAGATGATATATCTTGTCTAGACATATTATTAGTGTGACTAGAGTATGAGAAATGGGTATATAACATGTTAAACCTATTCTTTTAAAATGAAGTTTGTTGAAATTGCTTACTTTGGGAATTTCATGGATAATGTGATGTGTTGGGCATGATTATGTGTTACATGATTATGTGCTTTAAAGGTGTTTGGTAAAATGCGAGAAATGATTAAGCATGTTAATTGAATGGATATGATATAATATGCTTGGTGAAAATTGTGGAATGTTATTATATGCTCATGTTATAATGGACATTGTGAGGCTTGTGTATGTCATGCTATACTCATAATCTGACGAACATGACATTTGAATTGTAATTGTACATTACATTGCAAATGCATTGAAAGTTTCACATTTGTGGGCATGTGACATGGGTGTGGGTATGGGTGTGTGCATGATTTTGAACAAACACCATTCTTGGTAGATGATGTGTGGGCTTGGAAAAGCTGGACCAAAATTTGACTGAGTCGCACGGGTTGCATTTAAAATACGGTTGGGTTAGAAAGAAAGGCTACATACATATGACATTGCATGTGTTGTGAGAGCTGGTGGAGGGCTCGGTTTGCGTTGCATGTATGAGTCTCACCTCATAACATGACATAACATTGTGACATTAATATCTTGAAGTTGTGTGTTCTTGGATGAATGCTTGCTTGATTGTTGAATTGCATGTGAGCATTTCATATGTATTTCGGTTAGGAAGTAGCCTATTTAGGAGATACCCTGTTGAGCGTAGCTCACCTTTTATGGGGACAACATTTCAGGAGCGGGACAAGCACCGGTGGACGGCCCTCATATGGGACCTTGTTGAGAAGAAACTGGAATATTGCTTTAAGTTGCATTTTTGTAAATTGATTTGTGTAATTGATTTTGGACATGTAATATTGCTTAAAGGGTTTTATAATGAACCTTTATGAACTATATTTTGCGTATAATTTGATGTTTTATGAGTTTGGGTGAATGTGGTATGAGGTTGGATGAGTTGAAATGGGAAAAGTAAAAGTTTTGGGAGAAAAGTGCGCCCTGGTACCAGTACCAAGTTGCTTAGGTACCGGTACCATGATTCCAGAGAGCTTAGGTAGCATGCTCACTGGTGTCGATGCTAGGCAAATAGAATGTCCAGGTACCGGTAACTCCTCTAAAATTTTAAGAAATTTGAAATTATTTTGCCAAACCTTCGGATATTGAGTATTTTATTTTGAGGATGTAATTGGAGAAATTTTGATGGCAAATTGATGGATATGGGAGCTTGGAACGGTCAAGTGATTGATATGCATACATGTTATACGTTTGGGAGTACTTCGGTACAAGTGAGACTTTGTTCAAACTCTGTGTTGTTTACAATCTCGGTGAAAGGGATGTGGTGAGGTGGTGCCGAGTCATACAACATACACAAGTATTTTCATGGGCTGACGGGTGATCAACGAGTTGAGAAATAACCCCCAGATTTAGGGGCATCACAGTTTCTCTCTTAACTATCTAGACTGAGCAGTGGGATATCCCTTTCTTCTTTGCTACCTAAAACATAAACTAGGGGGGGGGGGAGGGTGAGCTCATGCGCTTAGTGAAAGTACACAACATAAGTAACAACATTTAAATAACATTATACTAACTCAAACATAAAGGTAATCAAACCACCTGTTGTATTTTCACCCTTACTCGTAATACCATATTAGAATACCATCACTTGCCACTAAGTGATGAGGATAGAATATTGTACATCATTTGTCTCTTTGCACCCATTTTATACTTGCTTTTGTGGAGAAAATGGGGGAAGTTGAGTTTAATCTATCAACTAATGGAGTTTTGTGTGATTATAGGTAATGAGTAGGTAATGGAGTCTATTAAGCCTTCTATCAAGTGCTTAAAGACAACAAAGAAGGATGGGAGGCTAAGCGGGTGTCTTGGGATAACAAGAAATCAAGAAAAAGCCAAAACAGGTGAAAACCTACTGGTAGATGTTCATCAAAATCTACAGGTAGGTTTTGCCTAATGGATAAAAACCTACCAGTAGATTTTTCACACTTGAATTGTTTTATTGTTGTCCCTGCCAAAACCTACCAGTAAGTTTTGTCATCGTTCTACCTGTAGGTTTTGCTTAGAAATGATAGAATGCTGCAATCTCTTCTCCAACTGCTCCGTGGGCCCACCTTTACTTTTCCCACGCATACCCTGCCACATTTTACATACAAGAATGCTTCCCCACACCTAAAATTCGACTTTAGAAGAAAGAGCAAGGAAGAGGAAGAGAGAGAAAGAGGGGGCATTGTGGGGTTGCAGGCATGGCCTGTCCTTGCTTGTGTGAGTGTCCAACCCCTTCCCTATGCTTGGAAGTCAGCTCACACAGAACCTAGGGAGGATGATGGAGGAAAAGGAAGTATTCTTACATTATTATTCAGCTACACAAGCTTTTAGAGAGAGAAGTCACCTAGGAAGAAGATGAAATTTTAGAGAGAGAAAGTTAGGTTTTTGCATTTCCACTTCCATTTTAGTTGTAGTAAGCTTCAAATCAGTTGTAATCTTTACTTCTTGCACTTTAATCTTCTTTATTCCAAATGTATTCAAGTTTAGCTACATTTTCTTGTATTTTCCATGTCTACATTTGGGTTTTCTTTCCAAGCTTTACATTTGGGTATGAAATGAATTTGTCTTTGTAGTTTAAATTCTCTTTGCATTAATACAAATTTTAATCTTTATTTCTTCACCATGTATCTTTACATTGGGTATGTTCTTGCATCTATTATGAGTAGCTAAGCTTTTAGTTGGCTAATCCAAGGGGAATTTTCCCTTGGGTATGCTAAATCAACTCTCCTCCATTCTCTCTAGTAATGTAAAATGTTTGGTTTGACTAGATTGAGTGCGGACGTTGTTGGGTGCTCTTAATACATCGTAGAATTTTCACGTGGTATGCTTGAGCCTACATGTAAACAATAGTCCCTCACTTCCTACGAATCAATCAAGCACCGAGACACCATTGGTAGAATGAATTGAGTTGATTTGACATTACCATTGTAATGACCTCTACGAATTAGCCAACCTTGTTCTCTTGCATTTTATCAAAAACTTCACTCACCAAAACACAAAACTCACAAGATTTTACACTTTTTATTTCTTTATAGAATCACATTCACCACAATTTGACCTTCCTTCCCTGACTTGGAATACTCAATTCCAAGTAAAACACGACATTGCAAGTCTCTCTAAGCTTGGGAACCACTTTTGCAGACACACACGCATTGTCATTCACACACGAGTTACCCCATTTCTATCATCGAAATCGAGGGAGAGTGACACTACCGACTCATATAAGCCATATACATAACTGGGATCATGTTTGGAGATTAGGGTGAACAGCAAGTCAAGCATTTTTGATGCTTTGTTGGGGAAGGCTAGCATCGAATTAGAAGGTGATTCGAGACAATAGAGGTAAGTATAGTGATTCTCATCACGGGTTGAGATTCGTTGCTCCTTTGTACATACTTGTGTTTACTTTCCATTTTAATTGTAGATAGTGTTTATTTATGTGGGGACGGGATGACCAAAATAGACTTGTGAGACTCCCCATAGACCCAAACATGAATCTTGACCAAGACCCACCCGAGGATGTCAGTGACAACTTCGAGGATGATGGTGCTAATGTTCCAAGGGATGGGGGAATGCAAAACCCTAGAATGCCAAACACTCGAATGCATTTTCTCCCTCTTAGGAATGAGGGAAACAATATCCCGATTGATCCTCCAGCGAGGTCAATGAGGGATTATCTTCAACCTACCCAAAGCACCACACCCTCTTGCATACTTCTACCAGTCTAAGCTCAGGCCTTCCTTCTTAAACTGGGAATGTTATAACTTCTTCCTCAATTTCATGGAATAGAAAGAGAAAAATCCTTATTTGAACACCATGTAATTTGAGAAAATTGTTGCAACATTTCTCACAGATCATGTCATGGAAGACATAGCTCACATCAGATTATTCCCCTTCTCCCTTAAAGACAAAGCCAAAAATTAGTTGAACTAATCGAAACCTCGATCTAAAAGTTCTTGGGCACAAATGCTTTTCGAATTTTTAAACAAATTTTTTCTGGTGCCCAAGACCACTCCTCTTAAGAAACAAATTCAAAAATTTACAGCGAAATCCAATGAGGAGTTTTATCAATGTTGGGATTGATACAAAAGTTGTTATAATATATTCCACATCATGGATTCGATGAAGGAATTATACTGGCCCACCGACAATTCATAGACATGATGTGTAATGGAGAGTTTCTTAACAAAGATCTTGATGAGGCCCTAGAGTTCTTCAATACATTGGCACAAAATACTTAATCTTGGGATATCATAAATCCCAATGATGTGCCAAGGTCCTCTCCGGGGAGTCAATCAAGTGGGGGAGAGATGTATAATTTGCGAGACCAAAAAGACTTGGAGGCCAAAATCACAATGTTATCCCGAAAGGTGGAGAGTTTAGAGGTGAATAGGAGCCATGAAGTGTTTAACATTGCTAAGGCCGAGGAGTGTTGCAATATATGCAAAAGTGTTGAGCATTCTATCTCAGAGTGCCTAAACATTCCGACACTCAAAGAGGTTTATCATGAGCAAGCGAATGCTTTCAACCAAAGTAGGCAATCATTCTCTCCACATTCTAATACATATAATTCGAGTTGGAGCAAGCACTTGAACTTTAGTTAGAAGAATGACAACCCTACTCCTCATGGGTCTAGCTTATTGTTGCCTCTCATTCCACCCAAGAAAAATCAATCCTACTTTGGTCATGGTCCCTTGTCCGGCTCTTAAAACCCTCTTTCCAATCCACAAGGTTTTTCCTAAAACCCATGACCTCAACAAGGGTTTGGTCAACAAGGACCATCCAACCCACTCACCTACCAACCTCCTCACAAAAGAAACTTAGAGGATGTTGTACACCAATTCATTTAAATCCAAACAACAATCACCAACCAAACTGTCACTGCTTTTAGTGATATTCGGACTCAAATCACAAAATTGACCAATGCCAAAGGGTTGTCCCAACAAGAAAAAGCAAAATTTCCTACTCAACCTCAAGAAAATCCTAGGGTTCAACACGTGATTGAGTCATCCGAGCCCACTAGTGAGAGTTGTGAGCAACTCAAGGCGGTCACCACCCTTAGGAGTTGCAAACAAATTGACAAAACTATTTTGCCAAAAGTCTCACCCAAAGCCACATAGGCTAAAGAAAAAGAGACAATGGGCAACTTCGAAGGGGTGAGACACATGAAAAGGAAAAAGTCTTTGATTTAAATGTGCATGAGTGTCCTATTTTGGCCCCTTTTTCCCAACGTTTGAAGCCACCAACTAATATTGCTAATCGTTCAGATATCATTGAAATGTTTAAGCAGTGAAGATAAACATTCCGCTCCTTGATGCCATCAAGCAAATACATTCATTTGCGAAGATCTTAAAAGACTTTTGCATTGTGATGAGGAATATGAATGTGCATAAGAAGGCATTTCTCACAGAGCAAGTGAGTTCCATTTTAAGAACCAATACACCACCCAAGTTCAAAGACCCCGACTGCCCTACCGTTGCCATAACCATAGGGAATTATCGGGTGGAGCAAACACTTCTAGACTTGGGAGCACGTGTCAAACTCCTACCATTCTTGATGTATCAACAATTTCAATTGGAAAAGTTGAAGCTAACTCCAATCACTCTTTAATTGGCAGACCGAAGCGTGAGAATACCAAGGGGAGTAGTTGAGGATGTTTTAGTTCTAGTTGACAAAATTTATTTTTCCATTGATTTTATTGTACTTGATGCTCATCCAGCTGCTAAGCCTAGTTCTCAAATTTCTATAATACTAAGTAGGCCTTTCCTTGCTATATCTAATATTGTGATCAATTACAAGAACAAACTAATGAAGCTTGCCTTTGGGAACATGACAATGGCCCTCAACGTATTCAACTTGTGCAAGCAATCAGGTGATGATGAGGAAGTGCATGAGGTCAACTGGATTGATACTTTGGTGGGGGATCATATGGAATTACTTTGCCATTCAAATTTGGGGGATAAAGAGTTAGGTAATGAAGAGGAGCCAAAAACTAGGCAAGGGGTAGGAAGTTGGGCCCCATCATTTGAGAAACTTCCATTGCAAGATTTTTTTTTTCCATCAACTGTACAAACACCAATCTTTGAATTGAAGTCACTACCTTCTACACTGAAGTATGCATTTTTTTGGGAGCACAAGACATTCCCGATGGTGATAAGTTCATCCTTGGAGCTGAGGCAAGAAGAAAAATGGAAGTGTTGAGAAGGCGTAAGGGAGCAATCAGTTGGGCAATTGTTGATATCAAGGGGATTAGTCCCCTCATTTGCACACTCCGAATCTACATGGAGTAAGACTCCAAACCATCCTGATAACCATAAAGATGGCTAAATCCTATTATGAAGGATGTGGTAAGGGATGAGGTGCTTAAACTACTTGATGTGGGCATTATTTTTTCAATTGGCGATATTAAATGGGTTAGAAACACTTAATTAGTGACAAAGAAGTCGGGGGTCACTGTGGTTGCAATTGAGGAGAATGAGTTGATTCCGACAAGGGTAGACACCGGTTGGAGAGTTTGTAACAACTATTAAAAACTCAACTCATGCACAAGAAAATATCATTTCCCTTTGCCCTTCCTCAACCAAGTGTTGGAGAGAGTATCCAAACACCTCTTTTATTGTTTCTTGGATGGCTACTCCTGCTATAACCAAATCGAGATTGCCTTCGAGGACCAAGACAAGACAACTTTCACGTGCCCTTTTGGCACCTTTGCTTATTGTTGAATGCCATTCTGGTTGTGTAATACCTCAGGAAACTTTTCAGAGATGTATGATGGGGATTTTTGGTGACATGGTGTGAAAATTGTGGAGGTGTTCATGGAGGATGTCTCAGTGTTTGGGGATTCATTCAAGGGTTTTTTTGGAAAAATCAGAGAAAGTACTTGAAAGATGTGCGGAGAAAAACTTGGTATTGAACTGGAAGATGTGCCAGTTCATGGTGACACAATGGATAGTGATTGGGCACATTGTCTCAGAGAAGGGGATTAAAGTAGACAAATCCAAGGTGGAAGCAATTTCCAACCTCCCCACTCCAAAAGTCATCATAGATATCTGGTCGTTTCTTGGCTTATGTTGGGTTTTATCGTAGATTTATAAAATATTTTAGTTCATTGGCATGACCCTTGACCAATTTTCTTGCAAAGTATGTTCTCTTTGTGTGGTCGGATGATTGTGAGGCTTGTTCTAAAAAAATAAAAAGGATGCTTACTTCACCTCCAATCATGCATCCACCTAAGTTGTAACTCCCATTTGAGCTTATGTGTGACGTGAGTGATTACGCGATCAGTGCAGTGCTCGATCAACTGGAAGAAAAAAGGCCTTATGTAATATACTATGCTAGCAAGACTCAAAATGAAGCACAAATGAATTACACTACTACTGAAAATGAGTTGCTATCCGTAGTATTTGTGTTGGACAAATTTAGGTCTTACGTCTTTGGTTTGCCTATTGTAGTCTACACTGATCACTTTGCTTTGAAGTATCTTTTATCGAAGTAGGATGCAAAATCGAGACTCATTAGGTGGATCCTCCTCCTAAAAGAATTTAACTTGACCATTAAATACAAGAAATTAGTGGAGAATGTGGTGACGGATCATTTGTCCTGACTTGTTGTCCAAGATGCTGAAAAACTTATTCCTATCCCTGACTCTTTTCCCGATGAGCACTTGTTTTCTATTCATCCTGTTTGTCCTTGGTACGCTGACATCTATAATTATCTCAATGCAGGACAAATACCACCGCATTGGAGCCCAGAAGACATACAAAGATTCATGGCATATGTGAAGTACTTCTACTTCGACAACTGGTATTTGTTCTAGTATTGTCCAGATGAAGTGATGTGTACCTGAAAATGAACAACATGAAGTCCTATCATTATACCATTCTGAGGCATGCAGTGACCACTTTTCTTCAAAGAAAACTTCAGCTAAGATTTAGCAATATGGTTTTTATTGGCCTTATTTAATTAAGGAATGCAATAGATGCCAAAGGTTGGGTGGTGTGACCCGTAGGATTATGATGACCCTTTTTCCCGTGCTAGTCATTGAGATATTTGATTGTTGGGGCATCAACTTCTTGGATCCTTTCCCTATGTCGTTTGGCTATCATTATATCCTACTGATAGTGAACTACGTGTCCAAGTGGATAGAGGTCATCCCAACCAAGACCACTAACCATCGAGTTAGAGTCTAGTTTTTAAAGGAAAACATCTTTTCAAGGTTTGGGGTACCTTGTGCAATTATAAGTGACGGTGGTTCTCATTTTTGCAATAGGCCATTTGCATCTTTAATACATAAATATGACGTAACACAAAAGGTGTCCACCGCTTATCACCCATAGATCCATGGCCAAGCCGAGTTGGCCAATAGGGAGATTAAAAACATGCTAGATAAAATAGTGAGTCTAAATCGAAAGGATCGGTTACTTAGGTAGACTGATGCCTTGTGGGCTTACCGCAACACGTACAAGACCATTCTAGGTATGTCTTCTTATAAGCTAGTCTATGGCAAGGCTTGTCATTTACTGATAGAGATCGAGCACAAGGCCTATTGGGCCATCAAAACATTGAACTTCAATTTGGGAATGGCCCAAGAGAATAGGAAGTTGGAGTTGAATGAGTTAGAGGAAATCTAGAGAGATGCATATGAGAGCTCAAAAATTTTTAAAAGGGTGGGCAAAGGTCTTTCATGATAAATCAATTGTGAGAAAAACATTTGAGCCTGGAAAAAGTGCTATTGTATAATTCTTGCCTCTCTATTTTTCAAGGAAAACTTCGATCTCGTTGTTAGTTGATGTCTCATGTTTCAGCAGGTTAAGGCTGAGCACCAGAGACTAGTAGGGTTGCTCCAATCTTTGGAGGTGGTTGAGTGGTAGAGAGAGAATGTCACGATGGATTTTTTGACCCACTTGTCACGGACATCGTGGAGGCATGACGCGGTGTGGGTCACAGTGGACTAGCTTACAAAGTTGGCACATTTTTTGGTAGTGCAGATGACCTTCACACTAGAGAAATTATGTACATTGTACCTATGAGAGATAGTCTGGTTACATGAGGTTCCCTTATCTATAGTATCGAATCTGAACCCTAGATTTATGACCCATTTTTGGGAGAGTTTTCAGTGGGCCATGGGGAGGCAGTTGATGATGAGCACCGCTTTTCATCCCCAGATGGACGGTCAATCAGAGATGACCATCCAAACTTCAGAGAACATGCTATGGGCATGCGTCTTTGATCTCAAGGGTGGCTGAGAGGAGCATTTACCCTTAGTCAAGTTTGCATACAACAACATTTATCAAACGAGTATACAAATGACACCATATGAGACACTTTATGGGAGGTTGTATCGTTCTCTAATTTGTAGGACGGAGGTTGGAAATAGCCCTTCCATGGGTGCAAATTTGATTAGAGATACCTTGGAGAAGGTGGACTTGATACGTAAGTGTTTTCTAACAGCTCAGAGCCAGCAGAAGAGATACGTCGATAGATGACAGCAACCTTTGGAGTTTGAAGTCGGAGATCATGTCTTCTTGAAGGTGATGCTTAAGAGGTGAGTAGTCAGGTTCGAAAAATGGGAAAAATTGTTGTCGAGGTATTTCGGGCCCTTCGATGTACTCGAGAGGGTTGGTACTGTCGCTTATCAGTTGGTGTTACCACAAAATTTATTTGTTGTTCACCCGGTGTTTCTTATCTCCATGCTCTAGAAGTACACTCTAGATCCTTCACACGTGGATTGGAGTGAGCTGGTGGTTGATGCGGAAGGGACCTTCGAGGAGGGACCGATGCGTATCATGGACAATCGAGAGCAGGTTTTGCATGGCAAGACTGTAAGGCTGGTGAATGTTTTGTGGCAGCATCGTGGGGTGGAGGAGGTGACGTATGAGCGTGAGGACACTATCCGAGCTACCTATCCGTTTTGTTCGAGGATGGATGTACATCTCTTTTAGTCATAGAGTATTGAATGACTTTTTGCATGTGCATGTGGGTTTAATTTTGGGGACAAAATTCACTTAAGGGAGGAGAAAGTAAAACTCAAGATTTTTTTATTAAAATCCGAATTAAAGGGGTAAAATAGTAATTTATTTTTAAAGCATGTGTAAAAATGTGAATTTTTATATAATTCAGCTGATGAAACGGACCTTACCATTGGATTTGTCGGGTGAAATATAGCTAACCAGTAATTTTTTGTAAAATTCTGAGACATATATGTGTCACAAAGTGATCGGGTGTCGCATGACTAAAATAATTGTGATTAGATTTTATTCGCGGGAACCAAAAAATAATTTTAAGTTAGTTCAATAAAAATATACTAAAGTTAACACAAGATGAGATTTAATTGATTTGGAATAAAATTGAAACTATTTAAAAGAAGACATGTGGCGTGATGTGGGCCACACATTTAGACAATATATAAAGTGGAAAACTTTTTTTGGTCTTCCACTTTGTTTTCACTAGTAGCCTGCCGACAGAGAAAAGTAAGTTTTTATTTTTTTGTTTTCCTTCCTTCCTTCTTAGATCTACAAAGATTAAACCGTTTAATCGATTTGGGCCAAGAATTAAAGTTGATCTACACAACGAGAGCTACACATTCACACAAAAGATCGCATTTTTCTCCAAAAATATCAAAGACGAGAATCTAGGCCTAAGGCTTGGGAAGCTAAATTCGGGCTTTTCTTAGAGTTCTACTACGTGGGCTCATGCTAAGAGAGGTAGGGTTTTCCCTATTTAGATGTAATTTCAACCTAAAATATGACATATAAAATGGATAGGTTAAGGGTGTATATCACATGTTAGGTCTTGATTAGTGTAACTAGTGGGTCAACTAAAGGATTTATAATTAACCTTGTAATTAGTAAAATCCTATTTTAATTAACTTGGTGTACGTTAATGTTAGTGGTTTAAATCATGTTAATTGTACATTAGCATGACTTGATGTTTGAGTGGCACATAAAGTTCAATAAAATTATTAGCTTGTTATGTGATTATGAAATATTGTGTATGATAAATGATTATTTAGCATATGATATATGTGGTGGACTTGTGCTTATGTTTATAGAACTAATATACATGTTGCCATGTTGGAGGTAATAAACATGCTAGTTGTGTAAATTGATGTGTCCTCTAGGTGTTTGTTTAAATGCCAAGGTGAATACAAGTATGCTAGCTGAGTTGATTATCTTACATAGCATGCTTGGGATTGTGTTGAAAATGTCGTTATATTGCATTCATTATGCAATGTAAATTGTACCAAAGGAAATTGCACATTGTATTGCATTATGCATGAGTTGCACTACATTCATGAGCATTGACGTGAGTGGGACTGTGTGCATGGTATGAAATTAATCACCACATAGGTGGTTGATCGTGGGCTCGAAAAATTTGCACCAAGGTCTAGTTGAGTCGCACAGAAAATTAAATAGATAAATGTGTCAGAGTATAACAAGAAGGGCTAGATTCTCCCTCGGGTGTAAGACTCACTTACTTGGTTTATACACTTCCTGGTGGTGCAATTTCAGAAAAGTATAATGGAAAAAATGGAGCCATATGCGGGATGTCCTGAAAATCCATTGATGGTGTGGTGTCCGGTTGGTGTAGGCCATAAATCATCTCCCCACAAAGACACAAGAAAATGAATTAATTAATCATTCAGTGTACATAATACCAATGATGAGGGCTTGGAATGCCTGGATACATACGTATGACATTGCATGTATTGTGGGAGCTCGAGATGGGGCTTGGTGTTGGTATTGCTTGTGTGAGTCTCATCTCATGGCATGCCATGATTTATGACATTCGTTCATAATAGACATATTTGAATAAATGCATGAAAGGATTGTTGCATGTGATATTTCATATGCATTTGGGTTGAGAGGTATTATCTATAGGAGTTACCCTATTGAGTGTTAGCACACCATTTATGGGAATAATTTTTTAGGTACACCACAGGATTTCACCGAAGGCCATCCTACTGGTCTGCTTTGACTACATAGCCGGACGGTGGCTCTTATTTTGACATCATAGTCCTTTGTATATGTTTACTTTTGGCCTTGTATAATTTATGTAACAAAAACTTGTTTATATTTAAAAGGCATGTACATGGGACTCTTTTGAGACATTTATTCTTTTATGAATGAACGTAAGTAGTGATGATGATTATGGTAGTATCCGATACTATGCAATTGTGTATGGATGAATGGATCTGGTGTGGTCAATGTTGTGTGATTGCATAGACTGCATTTTTTGGGTGGAGCTCCCCGTACAAATGAGACTTTGCCAAAATTTTGTTAAATTATGAATCCCGATAAATGGGGCACAACAGCGTGGTATCGGGTTACAAGATATTCATGGGTATTCCGCAGGTTGATGGGTGATTAATGGGGTAATTACGGACACCTGGATTTTGGGGTGTCATAGAGTTTGTCCACATAATCAGGGGGAGTACAATAACAAACTTGGCATGAAGTCACCTATTTTATATTTATTTATTTTTCACTTGTTATTTTACTTGTGTACACAAACTAAGGGGAAGAACTTGATATGATTGACATTGATATATCAATAGGTTCTCACGTATATTAGGCAAGTTAGTTTCTAACATGTTACATATTTGCACTTGTATGATGTATACATAAATATATCCAATAGTTAGCTTGGTGCTTTCCAAACCTATGATTATGTTGTGTATTTCTCTAACATATAATGTTTTTCTCAAGGTTTTGGTTTGAATGGTAATGTGCAAGACCGTTATCTTCAAGCAACATATTTTAATCTAGACCTTGTACTTAGATAGAGATATAGGACTTGTGCATAAGTGTTGAGATTAGATTTACAATTTTTTTTGTTCAATGGTTTGTAGGTTGTAATCTCAATTTCTTACTTGTGTATTTTCTCACAAAATTATATAAGGGCAATATTGTTAGGTGACATTTTATAATTGTCTAATTTCATGGATTATATTATATATTTCAACATTTTTTATGGTCATGATGCTATCAAGTTGAAGATACAAAAGTTGCATTGAAGAGAGGAGATCAAGCATCAAAGTTGCATCATTCAAACTCTCTATGCACCTTCATTCTTAGGACAAATGTAATGACCTAGGAACCTAATATGAACCCTTAGTTACCTTAGGATGATTAGGATAAAAACAGAATTGGAAGCAATCCTAGTATGACTCCTAGGTGTTTGGAAAATAAAAGTTTTTTTAAACAATTTTGTGTTTTAAAAATATAGATTTGGCCATTATCAGACCCTTCTTGAGCAACACCCTTTAGTGCTCAAGATGACAAGTTTTAATTGGTTTTATGCTTTAAAAACTGATAGGGACCGATCTATACTCGTTAGCCTTCGCTAGGGCAGTCTCTTCATGACTTAGGGAATAAAATGGGAAAAGGCCATAGAGGAATACAGAGCTCGCTCAACCGGTCTTTAATGGTCATTCGGGAGGTCAATGCTCTTACTCATGATTGAAATGTGACTTTCATTCCAACGACAGCTGCCCTATGAGAGGGCCTTTGGAGGAGAGACATCAAGGAAAGGGGGAGTTGTAGGTACCTATGAGAGAAATCAGGGAGATTTACTCTTGACTAGTCTAGGTATGTTGCATGTGAATTACATTTTTGCACTTGTATAATGTAAACATGAATATGTCCAATGCTTAACTTGGTGCTTTCTAAACCTGAGATTTTTTTATTTAATTATCGAACATATGATGCTCTTCACAAGGTTTTTGTTTGAGTGTTAGTGTGCAGGACTATAACCTTGTCCTAAGCATGACCTTAGTTATTTTTAACTTAGGATGATTAGGATGAAAATAGAATTGGAAACAATCCAACTGTGACTTCTAAACCATTTATGAGCTACAAAAATATAGTTTGAGACATAATCGGACCCTTCTTTGACCAACACCCTTTAGTGCTCAAGAGGACACATTTTTGCATAGTTTTATGCTTAAAAACATATAGGTATCGATCTATGCTCATTTGCCTTTGCTAGAGAGGTCTCTTTATGACTTAGGGAAGAAAATGGAAAAAAGGCCACGAATTGTAGCATAAGCCTCGCTCTCTTAGTTCACTCGAGCAGTCCTTCTTGATCGCTCAAGTGGTGCTCATGGTCACTTGAGTGATGCTTGCCTTAGTCGGGTTTGAGACGTATTTTTCATTCTAGCGACAACTGTCTTATGACTGCCCTCTCACCAATTGAGTGGTCATTCACGAATCTAAGTTTTCTTATTTACTAAGACTACTCTTATTCTAGACCTACAAATAGGGAGGGCATTTCCCACATCTAGGTTAAGCTTCTTGTGAGATTTCTAAGAGAGAAAATCATCTTTTTACCTTGGGAGCTTCCACCGCAACCTAGATCCCTAAGACTAAAAAAGCTACCAATCGAGATTCTACCTGATCTTGCAACTTGGAGAAGAAGAGCTTGATGGTTTAATAAACCCATAAATGTGTGTATTCCGATGGTCGTTGGTGTGCCCATGATTTCTTGAGGCGTAGACGAACCATACAACGGGGAGATCCAAGTGAAGCTCATCTAACTATGGTATTAGTTGAAGTATAAGACTCGAGTACTTGTTTATTGATTTAGAGAGTAGTAGATTAGGCTTGGGTGAATTAAGAAGGTTCCCCACAATTTTTCTTGAGGAGGTTTTCACGTCAAAAAATCACTTATGTTATTTATTGTTTATCATAGACACTTGTGATTGTGAGCACATAGGTGAACTTTGTGTTTGTTGGAATGATTGCTTGAATATCTATTCATACATTGTTTTGCATTGGGTGTTGGATTTGGGATCGCCGTGAGATTGATTGTGAGTGAATTAATTCAATATTAATTAAAATCAGTTGTCATGGTTAATTTGGGTTATGGTAACTAAAGGGGTTATCACATTAATTGCTATATCTTTGTGAGATGAGATAATTGTGGTGGTTTAGGTTTTCAACTGGTAATTAATTAGGCTAAAATTGAAAAACCTATTGACACCTCTTCTCCAGGTAAAGTATCTATTGCTCCAATTGAATAATCATGAGGGAAGATCCATATTAGATTTTTCCCTCCTAAAACAACAATTTGTATCACAGTGTGGTGGCCTTAAGTATATAGACACTTAGTAGGCTTTGTTTGTTTTTGTTAACTTTCCTTTTTTTTTGCCTTCAAGATATCTATCATTGCTATTAGTTAGTCTTGAATGGATTCTCAAAAGGAAGGTGGTTCAATTGTATGACCTCTTCTCTTAGAGGCAGGGATATCAGAATTACAGGGCGTCACAGACCTACTTTGTTCCTCCTTACCCCACCATAGGCCAGGGAAGTCAGTTTTAGTTCCAGGGTGCTACACACGTTCCTACTACTTTATGAGTGGTGACCCCACAATCAGGCCAAATGGGTCAGGGTATACAAGCTAGGACTTCAAAAACTCGAGGGAGAGTCTACACCATCACACCTTATACTGAGTCAGTGGTTCAGTGGGTTATTCAGGGTGTATTTCTACTCTCTTGCTTATGGGCAAGGGTGTTTTTTGACTCTTGTACATCACATTCATTTATTTCGGCATCATGTGTAATAGACTTGGGCTTAGATGTTGAGACTTTGGAAAAGCCATTGTATGTGAGTTCTCCCCTAGGAGCTAGGGTAACCATTGATCAGGTATGTCGGTGGTGTGAGTTAGAGATTTTAGGGATTTAACTCACCGTTGACCTTAGGATCATGGACATGTCAGAGTTTGATGTCATCGTTAGGATGGGCTGGTTGATGGCACACCGAGTTGTCATTGGTTGTGATCGAAAGAGAGTCACTACCTACACATCGAAGGTTGTTTGTTTCAAGTTTTTGGGGGAAAAGCACTATGATTTACCCCAAGCAGTTTATGACTCTCGATAACATAGGCAGTTGGGAGCAAGCCTTACCCTGAAGGACGAGGCGAGATAGAAGTTGGATCTACCTTGGGTGGATTGTGAGTATCAGGACGTTTTTATGGATGAACTACCTAGATTACCTCCATGTAGGGAGATAGACTTCACCATTGAGTTGCACCCCAGTACATCACCTGTTTCTATGACTTCGTATTGAATGACACCTACAGAGTTGCAAGAACTCAAGGTCCATTGCAATAATTGATGGACAAGGGCTTTATTAGACCAAGTGCCTCACCTTGAGGATCTCTAGTGTTGTTTGCCAAGAAGATGGATAAGACCATTCGGCTACATATAGATTACTGTCAGTTGAATCGGGATACTATGAAGAATATATACCCTTTGCCTAGGATTGATTATCTATTTGATCACCTGAGAGGGCCTCGGGTCTACTTCAAGATAGATCTATGCACGAGTTACTATCAGTTGAGGATTAGAAAGTTGGATATCCCTAAGTCGGCATTTATGACTCGATATGGGCATTTTGAGTTCACAGTTATGCCTTTTGGATTGACAAATGCTTCAGCGGCATTCAAGGATCTCATGCATAGGGTGTTCCAACCTTATCCAGATTAGTTTGTTGTGGTTGTTGTTGACGACATTTTGATCTACTCCAAGTCTGAGGAGGAGCATGAAGGTCACTTAAAGATTATTTGCTAGATGTTGAGAGACCACCAGTTGTATATCAAGTTCAGCAAGTGTGAATTTTTGTTGACAGAGGTGAAATTTTTAGGACACATGGTGTCGGCTTCGAGTGTGTCAGTGGACCTAGAGAAGATTGAGGTGTTTATGAGTTAGGAGAGATCAAAGTCAGTCTTCGAGATACGCAGCTTCTTGGGATTGGCGGGATATTACAGGAGGTTCATTGAGGACTTCTCACGACTAGCTGCATCAAGTTTTAGTGGGATGATTAGTGTGAGAGGGCATTCCAAGAGTTAAAGGGGAGGTGTACTTCAACTCCTATTTTGACAGTTTTGGAGAGGAGATAGAGGTACAAAGTGTTTGTGATGCCTCCAAGGATGGACTTGGGTGTGTTTTGATGCAGTCTGTGAAGGTGGTAGCTTATGGTTCACGGTAATTAAATAACCATGAGTAGAACTACCCCACGCACGACATGGAGTTAGAGGTCCTTGTTTTTGCCTTGAAGGCTTGGCGCCACTACTTATACGGTGAACAGTGTGAGGTGTTTTCAAATCACAAGAGTCTAAAGTACACCTTTACACAACAAGACCTCAGCATGAGGCTATGCAGGTGGATGAAATATTTGGAGGACTATGACTTCACTTTGTATTAACATCCCGGTAAAACAAACGTGGTGGCTGATGCACTTAGCTGAAAGTGACGGGGAGTCTTGGCCAGTGTGGTTTTCCGGGAATGGTAGATGCTTGAGACTGTAGGACAGTTCAGGTTGCACTACAAAGGTCAGACTTAGTGAACTTTGGGGAGTTTGGTGGCTGATGAGCGCATAATATTGCATATGTAAAGGTCTCATTACATGCATTTTAAGTTAACTTTGGCATCTAAGTACTTAGAGTTAGCCGGTTTTATGAATAATGTTGATATTTCGATGTTGCATGTTTGTATAGCTTAAATAATTGATTTTAGGACCTTGCAACTATGATGGATGTGTGGTGAAGGCATGAACACAATACATGAAGATTTGGAAGCTTAAAAGTGAAGAAATCAAGGAGGTTTTGGTGTTTGGGAACAAAGGCACTAGCTGTCACATCTTTTGGAAGGAGAGCCTCAATTTTTCCTCTATTTTTACCATGATCCACTTCGAATCTAAAAAAGTTCAAAACATGGAAGATGTAGATCTGGATGTCTTCTGTATCGTGTCAAATTTTCAGCTCAATCCAACAGTTAGATCAAAAGTTATGACGATTCTACAAAAAGTAGTCTAGAGCAGAGAAATAGTACCGGTACACCGTACCGGTACGGTTCCGTACCGGTACGCCCGACTCCAGTAGCTTCGAACAACTGGTATGCTCCTGAAGCCATGCCCGAACCTCCTGCAACTCAGCTCCACTTGCTTGGGGGTCCCACCTACACTTCTCCCACTTGCTCCCCAACATTTTCTTACACATTTTCATGCCTCTCTTACACATTTTGAAGACTTTGAAGTTCATTGCATTAATGAAGATGGGAGAGAAAGTGGGCTACCAGGGAGTTGCTGGGTAAGATGTCCTATCCTGTCAAAGTCCATCCATTCAACCTCCCATTGATGGGAAGTCTGCACACTTGCTTGGGGGACCACCATGCACGAAAATTGAAGGCTAACACTCCATTATATTTAGCATTACACAACCATTTTGAGGGTGGTGGCTACCTAAGCTTAGGAAATCCAAGGAAGAAGATGATGAATAGTGTAATGAAAATTTATGTTTTTTCATTTTCTTCTCCATTCAAGTTGTAGTAAGTTTTTAATCTCTTGTAATCTTTTACTCTTACACCTTAATGTCATTTACTTCAAGTCTATTGCATACATGTTCTTCATTTCACCATTGTTGTTCATGTTTTTCTTCATTTTCTAGCTTTAAAATGGGTATTGTATATTTTTATTCATAGCTTAAGATTTATTGCTTTAAGTTAACTTCCATGCTTCCTTTCCTCATTACGTCCATTTAAATTATGCTTGTCTTTCCTTTAAACATGAATAGCTAGATTTCTACTTGGCTAATTCAAGGGAGACCTCCTCTTGGGTTTTCCATTTCAACTCATTCTCTTCCTTCCCTTATGAGTCCAATGGTTCAGTTTGACGGGTTGAGAGTAGATAAGTTGGTGAGCCTTTGATATTTCGTAGGCCTAGCCACGGTTTATGCTTAGATACTCACCAATCTTGCCCCTAGCTTCTCCCGAATCAATCGGTCATTCATGCTCTATCGGAGGATGGATTGGAGTTGAAATTATATTCCTATTGGAGTGACTTCTTGCGTTTGCCAACATTTGTTTCTCATTGCATTTTCATTAAGAACAAAACTCATCAAAACCAACTACAAGATTTTTTATTTTTTCCTTTTGCAATAAAATCACCTTCACACAACTCAACCTTCCTTCCTTGAGGAGATGACCTTGGAATACTCTTTCAAGTAAAACACCGACATTCAAAAGACTCCTTGCAATTGGGGAGCACTTTTGTTCACATTTCACATTTCATACATTTTGTTCATTCCATTCCATACCACCATTTCGTTGCCCTTTCTCTTGCAAGAATCCAAGTGAGAGTAACACTCACCCACACGCATAAGCCATATATACATATTTGAAGGTTCATGTTAGGAGCTTAGGAACAACAACGAATTCTAACAATCAGTGGCTACACCTTCCCTATTGAACAAAGTGATCGAGTTCAATGGGCAAGACAAAGAAATATTGTCAATCAGGGACTGGGTATAGTCGGGTACTGGTAACGAGGGTTGGGCTATTCACGCGGAAGGTAGTCTTTGGTTTAGGGGAAGGGTCGTGATTCTCTAGTATGCAGATCTGAGAGAGAAAATCCTTAGGGAGTTCCTTTACTCTAGTTTTGCTATACATCCAGGTGGCACGAAGATTTATCATGATCTTCATCGCCAGTACTACTAGAGTGGGATGAAAAGGCAGGTTGGAGACTTTGTTAGTCGATGTCTTATATGTCAGCAGGTCAAGGCTGAGCACCAGAGACCAGTAGGGTTGCTCTAGCCTTTGGAGGTGGCTAAGTGAAAATGGGAGCACGTCATGATAGATTTTGTGACCCACTTGCCATAAACATTGCGAAGGCATGACACGATGTGGGTGATAGTGGACCTGCTTACGAAGTCGACACACTTTTTGGCAGAGTAGATGACCTTCACACTGGAGGAATTCTACAGGTTGTATCTATGAGAGATAGTTTGGTTGCATAAGGTGCCTTTATCAATAATGTCGGATCAGGATCTCAGGTTTACAACCCATTTTTGAGAGAGTTTCGTGCGGGTCATGAGGACATAGTTGATGTTAAGCTCAACTTTTCATCCTCAAATGTATGGTTAGTCAGAGAGGATATCCACACCTTAGGGGACATGTGTCTTAGATCTCAAGGGTAGCTAGGAAGAGTATTTACCCTTAATAGAGTTTGCCTACGACAACAGTTATCAGGCGAGCATATATATGGCACCCTATGAGGCACTTTACAGGAGGTCGTGTCGTTCTCTATTTTGTGGAACTGAGGTTGGAGAGAGACCCTCTATAGGTCAAGTCTTGGTTAGAGACACCTCAGAGAAGGTGAAACTTGATACGGAAGCATCTTCTTATGGCTCAAAGCCGACAAAAGAGCTATGCATATAGACGGTGGCAACCTCTAGAGTTTGGGGAAGGAGATCACGTCTTCTTGAAGGCGATGCCTAAGAGGGGAGTAGGCAAGTTCAGGAAGTGGGAAAATTTGTCACTGAGGTATATCAGGCCCGTCGACGTACTCGAGAGGGTTGTTACAGTTACTTACTAGTTAGCGTTACCGCCAAATTTATTAGGTGTTCATGCGGTATTGCATGTCTTTATGGTCTGGAAGTACCCTCCACATCCAACACATGTGGTGGATCAGTGTGAGCCAGTTGTTGATGCGGATGGAACCTTCAATAAAGGACTGGTGCGTATCATGGATAGCCAAAATCAAGTTTTACAAGGCAAGACTGTGAAGCTAGTAAAGGTATTGTGGCTGCACCGAGGTGTGGAGGAGGTGACATGGGAGTGTGAGGACACTATACGTACCAACTATCCATTCTTATCCATGCATGAGTGCGTGAATTTCAGGGACAAAATTCTTTTTAAGGGGCAAGAATGTAAACTCCTAGTAAATTAGAATTTTTTTATAGTAAAACAGTAATTTTTTGTTTTAGTTTGGGTTAAAAACCCAAATATATTTAGAACTCGAATGACAAAATGGAAGACACTATTGGATTCGCCTCTCAAAATCTAGTTACCCTGTCAGTTTTTGTAAAATTCTGAGATAGTTGAAAGTCCTAGTTTTCAAGAGATTTGAATTTTTCTCTCAATATTCTTTTGTTCTTGATTTCAAAACTCTAGTGCTTTGTATTGAACAATAAAATTGTATTGTTGATGATCTCTTGCATATTTTCTTAAATTATTTTATTTGAATAATATCTGTGAAATTTGGAGATTTTTGGATTTGCTTGTGATTTGAGGAAATGGGTTTGTATTGTATCTCTTGTGGATGTTTAGATGAGCATGGGTGGCCATTGCCCAGATATCGTAGAATGGGTTAGATGCATTTCTTACTCCTTGTGGGTTTGAAGGTTCCCTATCACTCGTAGTGGGGTTGGTGTCTTGTGATGACCAAACCACTATTCCCTCATGTGTTATTGAGACTAAGGGTTAGTATACTATTCCTGGGTTGGATCGTTGTAACACCCCAAATACCACCCTAGATGGCATTACCTTCTAACATCCATTTACATCATGAGAGCACTAAATAATCCATCCATAAGTAAATTTCATTCATCAAAAATATAAAATGTTCACAATATTGTCCCAAAAGAATAGACCCATCTTGATCTTTACATTCCCAAAAATTAACAAATGTAGCGCAACAGAATATAACAAAGTATAAACTAGACTTTACATTGTTTCAAAAGAATATCCTAGTCTTGTACAAAAGAATGTGTCGCTTTAAGCGTCCACCTCGGGATCCACCTCTCCGTCTAGCAGAGTCTCCCAGTGTACGGGCTCTTCGACTCCCAACTTCTTATTTAGTACATGATCTGAAAATATGTAATTTGTAGGGGATGAGCATGAAGCTCTGTAGCAAAATCTTCCCAAACTCAAACAAAGTTTAGAAAAATGTAAAACAGGTCGGTCTCATTTAGCAAAATAACATATATAACTTTGGAAATAAAACAAGGACATTTAGATCGATCTCAAGTTTATACAACAGCGATAAATACATGTAAACATTAAAAGTATGTCTCAAAAGAAACCATTCCCAAATGGTTAGGAAAGGCGCCTACTGTTGCATTGTCCCATACCAATGCACCGGCTCCGACTTAATCCAATTTATGTTCTCATCTAGATATATTGATATATATTTGTTCATCCCACCATGTACGTTGATTGTTTCTTAAAAATCTACCCAACGACTATACCTAGTTCACCAATCATAATCAAAATCACAAGCACTTTGGGAAAGGGTTCCTACCATACCAATGGCAGTGACGAGTCCCTTCCCAGGAAAGGTATACCAACCCTAGTTCGAACTTCAGTGAATGATAGTGGTGCCATTACCAAATGACCACCAACTACAAGTGTTAGGAAACCATCTCACCCCCACTGGAGTAGACTAACTTCTAACACTCTACG
>CM042198.1:6635909-6654799 GCA_023539305.1 Ilex asprella
AAACGATAATTCTTTTTATGCAAGAGTCATCCGTGTCATTGAAAGAACCACGATTATACAAAACACCTTAGCTTTGCTAGATGCAATCAATCAGCCAATAAACAAGGGGATATAAACATTAAGCATTAGAACAAAGCATAAATATAACTTTTAAATAATTTATAAAAGCCCTTCGCCTCTTACTTAAGAGTGAATGAGGAGATACTCACTCTTCATGGCTTTGGTAATACTAGAAAAGTGAGTGATACTCATCCCTCCAAGTAGAGAACTTACAAAATAAAAGAATAACAACCAAGGAGCCAATCTTCAACAAAGAACGAGTGAATCACATTTCACCCTTCACGACTTTGGAAAAGCTTTTGAAAAGTGGAAGATTTTCGCTCCTCTAAGAAAGAATAATGCTCAAGCAATAGAAGTGAAAGAAGCTAACAAGTGGAAGTAGAAGAAAGCTAGTTACTTTTGGAGGGTTTCCACCACAAACAAAAGATAAGCTATCATTCTTGATACTTGTAAACAAAAACAAATGCAACTACAAGGGGAGTCTATGCCTCCATCATGTACCTCATGAATGTAAAAGCTAAATAAAGAGAAGATTAAAGATCCAACAACAAGGGGAGTATAAGCCTCCATCATGGTTGGTATACAAAGTGTAAACGTAAATGCAAGTAAAAAAAGCTTCATATAGACATAAAACAAGTACGCAAGGAAGGAAGGGGGAAAGATAAGAGCTAATGGATGAATAGTATTTATTGTCCAAGTTACAGTGAAGGCCAACAACCCTGCACACAGTCTGTGGGTGACGTTCAAACGTTAGTTGGCTTTCGAACGTTGTTGGTGTTTTTGGTTTATTAACGTTTGAATGTTGTCTTGCGTTCGAACCCTTTCTTCTGTCTTTGCTTTATGGGCGTTCGAACGTAAGATGAGGTCTAACCTTTTTCACTCAAGTGGTCTTCTGTGAAGTTCACTTCAACACTCTGTGCAACATGCTGGTCTTCAAATACTTTCAAGAGACGTTCGAAAGTTGAATGGAGTTCGAATATGGTACTTAAGTGCTTCAGCATTTTCTTGGCTGCAACACGCCATGTCTTAACAACTCAGAGATAGTCTAGTCTTCTCAGTGCTCCAGTGGACGTTCAAACGTGGTGCTCAAGTACCTCAAGTTCTTGCTCAGGATCCTATACTTGGCTGCAACACACTGTGTCTCAGCAGTTTGGTTTTAGCCTGGTTCATTTTGACGTTTGAACGTGAGTTGGTGTTTGAACGTTATTGTCTTGGTCCTAGCTTTTTCATTTTTTCCTTTATTTTGTTGGTGTTGTATCCTGGTGTGATATTTGTTGATTTTGAGCCCTTGTTCACTTTAAGACCTAAAATATCATCACTTGAACTCCATCAAAGTACAATTAGTCTTAAAAATGCATAGTAAAATGCTACTTTTAAGTACTAATCAATTAGTTTATGGTAAACCATGTCATTATCTATAGAATTAGAACATCTAGCATATTGGGCAAATCAAAATGATAAATTTTGATAAGGATAAAGCTTGAGTATCTCGTAAACTTCAAATTAATGAATTGGAGGAAATAAGAAATGAAGCTTATGAAAATGTAAAGATTGCTAAACCTATAACAAAAAATTTTCATAATAAAAATATCATGCAAAAATCTTTTGAACCTTCTCAGAAAGTTCTGTTATATAATACAAAACTTCATCTATTCCCTGGAAAGTTAAGATCTAGATGCACAAGAGCTTACATAGTCAAGGGCAATTGAAATTGAGAATCCATTAACAAAAATATTTTTAAAGTCAATGGTCAAAGGCTTTAACCTTATTATAATGGATTCACTCAAGATGTAACTTTTGTACAAATTTTTGATCCAGTTTATGTGCTCTTAAAAACATGTTATTTGAAAATAATAAATACTAATTGTTTGTTATTTGTTTTACAGATTATAGTTCATTGTAAAAAATCAAACCCGAATCTCCTGAGTAAAAGATAAATATTGACTATCCATTGCAGAAAATGTTTAATTTGAGTAGGGGGTGTGGGTGTGAATTTACATATATAAAGTGTTTTTATGTTTTTTGTTTTATAAATTTGTTCATCTTTGTGACTGGCAGACGTTAAAGAACTGGAGAGTGAGTCAATTTTCAATAATTTTTTAGTTATTTTCAAAATTTTCCAAAAATAATTACAAAGTGGATGAGAAACTATTTTGGTTAAGTTTAATTTTACTGCGCTATTTTCCAAAAGATATACATGCATTGATCATGCAAAAAGCTAGAAAAGTTAGAAATTTAGAAAATTTTGAAAGTCAAGCAACATCCCTATGTGGAAAAGTTCATTCGCTAAACACCAACGAGAAAATCGTCACGGCCGTTGTGTAAGATGTGGTCGTTTAGAGTATTTGAGGCAATATAATCAGTGTGCTAAACCAATTTCAGGTCGAGCATTAGATCGTCTCCAGTGGATTAGGTATGGGCAGAGTAAGGATTATCCTGAGACACCATCCTATTCTACTCCTATGTTAAGAAGATACGTGAGAAGTGAAGTTAACTGTATCACTGGTGTTAGTGATCCAGAAAGCTCTGACTATGAATCAGTGTGATCAAATGATGTAAAATTTTGGAATAGTACATAAATGTAAGGTTAATTAGGAAAACGAGTAAATATTAACTAACTAATAAATAATAAAACCAATGTTTTTAGAAAAAGAGTGGTTAGCAAAGTTATGTGGAAAATTTAAAATTACAATTAAATTTTGTAACTGCAAGAAACTGAAGGAAACAGAAAATCAAAAAGTCAGCAGAGCAATGCAAAATACAAACATCAGTCAGCTAGAACAGTCTGGACGGTGGTGCTAGTGTTCGGATTGACTAATGCACCAGCAGCCTTCATGAATTTGATGCACAAGGTATTCCAGTTGTATCTAGATTAGTTTGTTATTGTGTTCATTGATGACATACTAATCTACTCACTGACACACAAGGAACATGAACGACATCTCACGATTGTGCTTCAGACTTTAAGAGAGTATAAGTTTTATGCTAAGATGAGTAAATGCGAGTTCTGGATGAAGAAGGTGAAATTCCTTGGCCATGTTGTGTCTCCGCAAAGGTTGAAGCAGTACTGAAGTGGGAACCACCAAAGAATGTGACCAAAGTGCATAGTTTTCTGGGCTTAAAAGGCTACTGCCGACGGTTTGTAGAGGAATTCCTCGAGCTAGCGATGTCAATGACTTACCTTACGAAGAAGGGGAAAAATTTCTTATGGACTCAAGAGTGTGAATTAGCTTTTCGCACCTTGAAGGAGAGGTTAACAATAGCTCTTGTCCTCATTATTCCGAGCAGTGAGGAAGGATACGATGTTTACACCGATGCTTCTTTATGGGGCTTGGAATGTGTACTAATGCAAGGAGGTAAAGTAGTTCCTTATGGCTTGAGGCAACTAAAGGTTCATGAGCAGAACTATCCCACTCACGACTTAGAGCTTACATTGGTGGTCTTTGCTCTTAAGTTGTGGAGGTGTTACTTGTATGGAGAGAAGTTTCAAGTGTTTTCTGATCATAAGAGTCTCAATTATATATTCACCCAGAAGGATTTGAATCTTTGGCAAAGAAGGTGGATTAAGTATCTAGAAGACTACGATTTCACACTCAACTATCATCTAGAGAAGGCGAAGTAGGAAGTGTCAGGGTGAAATCAATGTCCTTGTAGAGAATAGGTGGAAGATGTTGGATGCCTTGGAGGAATTCGATCTAGGGGGTGGATAGACAGGAGTATCGACCATACTTATCTTGTTGCCCAACCAATGTTTAGACAAAGGATCGTTGAGTTACAACGGTTAGACACCGAGTTGGAAGCTATCCGGGGTAGGTTGGAGAGGAATGAGAGTATTGAGAATTGTTTGGTAAAGGAGGATGAGTTACGGTTTCGGGGAAGATTAGGTGTACCCCAGAACGACCAAGTAAGGGAAAAAGTGTTGGGTGAGTTGCATTGTTTAAAATTTTCCATACCTCTGGGTAGTACCAAGATGTATAGGGACATGAAGTGTCAATATTGATGGAAAGGGATGAAGCAAGATATGGCTAAGTATATTGCAAGGTGCGTGGTGTGTTAGTAAGTGAAGATTGAGCTTCAAAAACCCGGAGGATTACTACAGTCCTTGCATATTCCAGAGTGGAAGTGGGATCACATGACCATGGATTTCGTGTCGGGCTTTCCATGGACTTCACAAGGGCATAATGTTGTATGTGTCATTGTTGATAGACTCACCAAGTCTGCTCATTTGTTGAGTATGAAGACCACAGACACTTTAGAGACCTTGGGCAAGCTTTACATTCCCGAGATTGTCAGGTTGCATGGAGTTCCACTCTCTATCGTATCGGATCGTGATTCTCATTTTGTGGCGCAGTTTTGGCAAAGTCCTCAAAGAGCTATAGGGATAGAGTTTCACTTCAGCACCGCCTTTCATCCCCACATGGATGGCAAATCCGAGAGGGTGTTACAAATTTTGAAAAACATGTTACGAGCTTGCATATTGGACTTCAAGTCAAGGTGGAGTGACCATTTACCATTGGTGGAATTTGTGTACACCAATAGTTTTCAATCTAGCATTGGCATTGCACCATATGAGGCATTGTATGGAAGGCCATGTCGATCAACGACTTGTTAGCTACAAGCTGGAGAAAGTAGCTTGTTTAGGCATAGATTGTTCAGGAGACTATATAGAAAATTTAACTAATCCGAGAGAGATTATGCAAGACACAAAGTCAACAGAAAAGCTATGCGGTTCGAAGACGACGACCATTGGAGTTTCAAGAGGGGGACTACGTGTTTTTAAAGTATCCCCCAACAAGAGAGTGTTTGAGATTTGGCAAGAAAGAAAAACTAGCTCCAAGGTTTATCAGACCATTCGAAGTGGTCAAAACGGTGGGCAAAGTGGCGTATCAACTTCGGTTACCAGCTCAATTATCAGGTGTACATGACGTGTTCCATGTTTCGATGCTGAGAAAGTGTAAATCGGATACAATGCATGTCATAGACTTGGAAAATATTGAAGTTCAAGATGGAGCACATACGAAGAACAACCAATAGAGATCCTCAATGTCAAAGAGAAGGTGCTTCGCAACAAAGTGATCCAATTGGTGAAAGTCTTGTGGCAACACCAAGAAGTGGAAGAAGCTACTTGGGAACTAGAGTTGGAAGTAGGCGAGAAGTACCCTCATTTGTTCGCTACTTAAGGTAAGTTTCGAGGACGAAAATTTCTCTAAGGGGCTGGATTGTAAACTCCTACATGTGTTAAAGTAATATAATGATAAAATTGTTAGTAATTTAATACGTGTAATGATGTAGGAATGAACCATACAGGTTATTACCATAGAAAATGTTAATACTGTAAATAATAATTAAAACTGAGTTGTAGCTTGTAAACATAGGAAATCGTTTGCAATAGAACTTATACTATTAGGTTAATGTACAAATGTAGGTAGTATAAGTTTGGGTTGGTTTTGGAAGGGTTTGGAATGGATTGAAAATAAAAATACAAAGAAAATAGGCAAAACTGGGCAAACCATACCGGTACTATGTATCGGTACCCCGAGGTCCAGAGAGTTTGTCGTACCGGTACTGTGTACCGGTACTGCCAAAAGAGATCTAACCTTTTAAAGTCGCGATTTATGGTCCATTTTTGCCCTATAAATACATTAGGATGCCTCTTTTAGCTCCATTTTAGCACCTCTAACCCTAGAAAACATTAGAGAAGAAGAAAGGAAAAGAAAAAGTAAAGATTTAAGGGGATTTGCACCGTGAATTGGATCAAAAACCTAGTTTCAAGAACACAAGGTAGGGGTTCTCTTCCTATCTCTTACATTAAGGCTAGAGTTTATTTATATGAGTATCTTTAGACTCTAAATTCTATATATAGGCTTTGAACTCCTTGATTCATGCTATTCTCTCAAAGATTACAATGTTTTCAACAAAACCATGGTTGAATAACCCTTAAACTTCATTTTCTTATCTCAACCCCTAGTTTTCATGAGGAATAGACTTTTCTCTTGATTCTTTCTTTGTTCTTGATTTCAAAACTTTAGTGTTTCATATTGAACAACAAAATGGTTTTGATGATGGTCTCTTGTACATTTTCTTATATTGCTCTTTGTACAACTAAATGGGAAAAATAGGGGATTTTGATAATAATTTGGATTGGTTGGTAAATTGAGAATATTTTGGTTTCCTCATTTGTATGGTTGTTGTGATGGCCTTGAATTACTTTTGAGAGATGCCGTAGAGTGTAAAGGTTAGTCTATCCAAGTGGGGGTGAGATGGTATCCTGAACTTGTAGTGGGTTGTTGTTTATGAACACAACCACTATTGTTTACTTAAATTCAAACTAGGGACGGTATACCTTTCCTAGGAAGGATTCGTCAATACCATTGGAATGGTACATGCCCTTTTCCAAAGTACTTGTGATTGTGATGGGTGGACTAGGCATAATTCCTGGGTAGATTCCTGAGAAGCAATTAACGTACATGAAAATGGAGATTAACTAATACAATAGAATATGGGTTGGATTCTTCATGGTCGGTGCATTGGTATGGGACAATAAAACGGCAGGCACCCATCCTAACAATTTGGAATTGGTTTGTTGTTGAGAAATGTATTTTATTGTTTCTATTTAATTATTGCTACTGTGTAAACTTAAGATTTATTGAAATGTTCATGTTTTCTTTTAAAATTTTGATATATGATATTTGCGAAATGAGACCGACCGGTTTTTCTATGTTTTTCTAAAACCTTGTTCGAGTATGAGAGCAATGTTGCTACAGCGCTTAGTGCTCACCCCCTACAAATAATATCTTTTCAGATTTCAGTCTAGCAGAGAAGCTTGGAGTCGAGGAGCCGGTTCATTGGTAAGCCCAAGTAGATGGGAACGTGGATCCTGAGGGGTACGTTTAGTGTTATATTTCTTCATGTTCTAGACTAGGAAAATATTTTGAAACAATGTCAAGTTTAATCTTCTGTCATTCCGCTGCCAGGTTAAGGTTGATTCTTTTGGGGATGTAATTGTCATATTTGGGGCATATTCTTTTGGATAATGTTGTAAATATTATGGATGATAAATGAAATTTCTTTATGTTGTGAAGTCTATTAGTTGCTCTCATGATATGAATGGTTTTAGATTGTAATGTCGTCAAAGGTGGTTTTTGGGGCGTTACAAATCCTTCTCAAATCTGCTACACCTAACCATTTTTCTTCCAATCTTTTCCAGTTATTCACTTACCCATT
Source organism: Ilex asprella (assembly GCA_023539305.1). Lineage (NCBI taxonomy): Eukaryota > Viridiplantae > Streptophyta > Magnoliopsida > Aquifoliales > Aquifoliaceae > Ilex > Ilex asprella. The sequence continues at coordinate 6,643,194 of CM042198.1, forward strand.
ACATTTTGAAGATTTCTACCGATTGAAATCAGTTGAAACCGAGTATTTGAAAAGAAATCAGGAAAAACATGGATTTAAGGTGTCAAATGAGATGATCTTCAAGTCGTGCGGGAAGGGATCAACCTCAATAACCTCTAGCACCTCTACAACAACCTGGACCAGGAAATATCTACAATGAGATAATTTTTCAGAATTTTGAACAACAAACCTTGGTTGATGCTCACTTTATCTCAAAAACTATCATTCCTGAAAGACCAGTAATTTTTGAGGATTTTGAAAATATAGGAGTTAGACAAATTCTTGTTGCACGTGGGTGGCTTGATTATGTTTGGTTTATTGTTCTTGCTTATGACTGCTTGGTTCATGAGTTTTATAGTGATGCAGAAATAATTGGAGAAAGACAATTGCGTGTCTTCATGCAAGGTATAATTTTTCAAGTTACACCGACTACTATAGCCATTTTTTTCATCCCATGCAAAGAACACCCAACCCGCAATATCCTTACACTTAATTATCTGATTTAATTGACGTAGGGACAGAATTGACGGGTAATCCAAATTTTGTTTGGGGTAGGCCAAATAGATACATAAAACAAGGGGATTTGAAAGACAAATAACGAATTCTAAATTTGATTACAATAAACAATTTGTTACCCCGAGCCGAAAAAAATCAGATTTGTACTGAGCAGGCCTACTTTGTATATGCTTTTGGGATGGGACACACAATTGATCCTCAAAACCTAATCATGAATCAAATATTGCTTACTATGGATAGAAAGAAACCTTGACTTCCATATGCGATGTTAGTTTCTTAGTTATGTAGGGACAAGTGTGTGATTGTTTATCCTTTATGGAAAATAGTGGAACATTTTGGACCACTAGATAAAACTGCATTGAAGAAAAGCCAAGGAGTACAGCCTGAGGAACAACCTATAGCACCACCTCCACCGCAAGAAAAGTCATTCCAAGTACTTGAAGATTTTTTTCCACAAGAACAACCTCCACCACCAGAAGATCAGCCTTACATACCAGTGGATGACAGGACTGATAGGCATATTTTGCTAGGATTGGAAACAACGGTCACACAGCTTGGTACCAACATTACCCAGATAAATCAACGCATGACTGATTATGAGAAGAATCAAGCAGAGATGTTGAGGTTACTTCGAGAACGTTTTGGTGGAGGACCATCAACTTCTTAAAAACTGTAAATTCTACAAAAACTTTGCTATCATGCATTCATATTTTAATTATTCACTTTAATTTTCTTTATGTTTTGAACCTATAGTGGTTTTTGAACTTGTTTATGTTAATAAGTTTGTTTTTGTTAGTTAATATGGAGCGTATGTTTTAAGTTAGGAGGATTATTTCATATAATTCACAGTTGAATTAGGTTAAATATTCCCATGCTAAGCAAAAATAACCTTAATCTGATCACGCGTGATTTTCATATTTTAGTTGCATATTATCATAATACTTTTGTTTAAACTTATTCTTATGAGCACAAAGAGATTTATTTATTTTAGAAACCTTGTGAAATATTACACTCTTTGAATATATAGCGGAGATGTAAAAACCAATTAAAGAATTTGAGCCAATCTTTCTTGAGAGATATTCTACATCTACTCAAATAAGAATCGTCGATTCAATGGTAATTTTTTTTTGAATAATCTCATAAGTTTTGTTTTGATTAGCACTCATTAGATTGTATTGTTTGCATTATCCTTGAAATTCTTTCACTTAGGAATTATATAGATTTATGATTTTTGGAGAATGATCTTAGGCCATTTTTGTTTAATTTTGAGCTTTAACCATTTCTTTTACAAAATTATATCTTTAGTCAGTCATGATTGAGCCTGAAAGAGTATAAATTCTTTTCATGGAACTAGAAAAATACCCGAGCCACATAAAATTTTATTAAACCTACTTTTGCTACATAATTTTCTTGCACCCTCTTTTAAATCAGTATGATACAGAAAAGTACAAGATGGAAGAAAGGTAGAAAAGAGTAAAGGAAAAAAAAAAGAAAAGGATAATTATGAAAACAAACCAAGAAAGTAAAAAATAGAAAGGATGAACATACAAAGTCTTAGAAAGGAAGAGGTGTGCCACAATACAAAGAGAAGATAGTTTTTGAATTCCATTGACGTTGTTTCTTAAACCATAATCCAATGGCCACATTACAACCCAAAGAAAGTCCTTTTTTATTCTAGAGATCAGGCATCTATATTAATCCTATCAAACCAAAAAAGGTGAATGTTGATAATTGACATGATCCGAAATGTGTACACCCAAGTGCAGGCGGACAAGTTGTAGTAATAATCCGGTTTGAGTCCAGAGTCGAATCCACAGGGAACTAATAGTTTTGGTGTTTTAAAGTAATCGGTGAAGGAGACCAATTGATTGTAACATTTTAGATTTTAGGGTTGTGAGATGTAGGTGAATTCCTTGAACAGAATATTAAATTCTTTCCAAGAAATTTTCTAGACAAAATATACGATTGATTCAAATGGCGGAGAAGTCACTCTTTAGCTCGAGGATCGAGACATGTGGTCAATTATCTGAAATATTATATTTTTTGCTTGATAACTCAATTAACTCCAGTGTCAACGACGAGTCAATCGGAAGATAAAAATGACCTATTAAGGTCATGGTTCCAAGGTCTTACTAGAATTTTACGAGAATTATTTGTACCGAGAGCTATCACGCATACAAACAAGCAAGTATTTCTTCATGACATTCAACCATGGCTTTAATAGTTCATCCTTTTAAATGAAGGTTGATAATGGGGATGATTAAAGGGTAGTCATGAAGATCTAGCCGAAGTACTTGCCTTGAAACGAAGAGTCTTTCTATGCAAGAGTCATCCGTGTCATAGAAAGACTATCGATTATACAAAGTACCTTAGCTTTGCTAGATGCAATCAATCATCCAATAAGCAAGGGGATATGAACATTAAGCATTAGAACAAAGTATCATATAATATCTGAATAATCAATACATGCCCTTCACCTCTTACTAAAGAGTGAATGAGAAACTACTCACTCTTCATAGCTTTGGTAAAGCTAGAAAAGTGAGTGATGCTCATCCCTCTAAGTAGAGGACTTCACAAAGTAAAAGTATAATCAACAAGGAGCTAATCTTCAACGAAAAATGAATGAATCACGTTCCACCCTTCACGGCTTTGGTAAAGCTCTAGAAAAGTGGAAGAGTTTCACTCCTCTAAGCAAGAAGGGAGTTCAAATAATGAAAGTGCAAGACATAAATAAAAGCATGTATGTAAGAGCATAAATGTAAAGAATAGAAGTAAATAAAGACATAAATGTAAAGACTAAATGTAAATCAAGAACATAAATGTAAAGACTTAAAGTAAATAAAGGAATTACAACTCTCAAGTAAATGTAAATGTGAACATTAATGTAAAGGAAATGAGTGGGAATCTAGACTCCCCACTTTTTCTAGTAAAGAGAAAGACTAAGACAAGAATTGAAATAGATGAATGTGATGAAATGCTAAGTGATGTATTCCTCAAATGGTTCCACCCATGAGTCTCTCTTCTCCACAAAACTAAGTGTATTTATAGGGTAAGGAGAAGGCAGGGAGGGGGTAAAAGAATAGAGCTGGGCGTCAAAGTCAAAGTGAAATGCCAACCACTCTGCAGACAGTCTGTCCACACCGTTTGAACGGTTTGGGCGTTCGAACGATTTCTCTGTCTTTGCTCTCGGCCGTTCAAACATAAGATGGAATCAGTGCATGCCAGTTATGTCAGTCCACACGTGGTTTCTGTCGAAAATCTTCCTCCAAGTCTTCATGCAAATCTTCCTCCAGGTCCTTACAAAATCTTGACTGATCTGTCTAATAATTCCTGGGGCGTTCGAACGGTGTTTACCGTTCGAACGTGGCACTCAAGTGCTTGGGCCTTCTGACTGCAACTCTGCAAGCCTACAACATTCCATATTTTCAGTCAGTCTGATCTTGTCCTTGCTCCAGTGGATGTTCGAACGTTGATTACCATTTGAACGGAGTGCTTGAATCTCCAAGGCCTTGGGTCTTGCCTGCAACACAGATTGCAATAGCTGGCCTGGTTTTTCATAACCGTTCAAACGGTGTTTAACGTTCGAACGCTGATTCCTTATTCCAAGCTGCTACAATTTGTTCCTTAAAATATTGTGGTTGTCTGCAAAAGATACTTTTTGGTGCCTTTGAACCCTTGTTTATTTTAAGACATGAAACATCATCATTTAAACTCCACCAAAGTATAATTAATCCAAAACGGGACATAAGAATATGCTATATTTGAGTATTAATCAATAGTATGTCTGATATAGTATTAATATCCTTTCATGAGATTATGTCAAATTCCAATTTTATTCGAATAACTGTTCTTCTGATAACATGTGATATTATTTGCTTTGTTAACAAGATTCCAATCACATGTTTATTCCAATTATTGAGAAAATAGTCACTATAACGTATGTGTATTGCTAGCTGAGTGTATTTCAAGAAAGGATTAACATTAGGACTACTATGAAAAATAGTAATATTTTTTGAATGATTTTTGAAATAAAAGAAATCAGTACACACATACACAAGTTTTATAAAACTATATAGATAATATTACAACTAACACGTGTTACTCTTATAGTGATAAGAAAAAGGAAGTATTCTAGCAATGCACTGGAATATTGATTTAATTTTATTTGTGAAAAATATGAATTATGAACTCCAAACTACTAAAGTTTGTAGGTAGCTTCACTAAAAACCTTCGCGAGATAAAACTCGTCAACTAGGATGAATTTGTCCTGTGGCAAGAAAATTACAAATGTCAACATACCACGGACAAACTGGATGAATACAAAATATATGCTCATTAGGGAAAGAATCAAGGATAGGGATGTGTTCTTTAGTGTCATGGACAATAAGTCGTGACTAATGGTCCACCACCACAAATGGTCTGCCACAACATTCTCAACTCCTTTTTTGTCCTTTGATGATTAGGTTGAATTCTTGAAGGAGGAGAATCCAACTAATGAGTCTCAATTTAGCGTTCTGCTTAGACAATAAATACTTCAATTGTCAGTGTAGACTACAATCGGTGAACCAATTATGTATGACCTAAATTTATCCAATTCAAACACTATAGCTAGCAACTCTTTTTTAGTAGTGGTACATTTCATTTGTGCTTTATTTAGAGTTTTATTAGCATAGTATATTACATATGACCTTTTATATTTCCTTAGACCTAGCGTTGCGCCAACCTCGTAATCACTTGCGTCGCACATGAGCTCAAATATGAATTCCCACTTGGGCGGTCGTATGATTGGAGGTGAAGTAAGCATACTTTTAAGATTTTTGAAAGATGCCTCACAATCATCCGACCACCCGAATGGGACATTCTTTGCTAACAAATTCATCAAAGGTCCTACCAATACACTAAAATCTTTAATTAAAAGGCGATAAAAACCTTCATGGGCAAGAAATGACCTAATGTTCTTGACTACCCTTGGAGTGGGTAGGTTGAAAATCACTTCCACTTTAGACTTGTCCACTTCGATTCCTTTTGCGGACACAATGTGTCCGAGCAAAATCCATTGTATCACCATGAAGTGGCATTTTTCTCAATTAAGCTCCAAATTCTTCTCTTCGCATCTCTCTAACACTTTCTCCAAATTCTCCAAAACAACCTTCAAATGAGTCTGCAAAAACTGAGAAGTTGTTCATGAAAATCTCCATAATCTTTTCCACCATGTCGTTGAATATCCCTATCATACTACTTAATTTTTTCTCTCATCCCTATTCACCGAACATGAACCCTCAATGTGTATAAGGCTTATGTGTGTGGGTGAGTGTCACTTTCACTCGGGTTCGATGCAAGAAATGGAAAAATGAGTGTGTTGAATGAAATGTGTTTGTGTATGAACAAAAGTGCTAACCAAGCACAAAGATACTTTCGAGTGTCATGTTTTATTTGGAAATCGTATTCTAAGGTCGTCTCCTCAGGGAAGGAAAATGAATGGGTTTGAAAGTGATTTTGGTGAAAAGAGTAAAGTGTAAAATCTTTGATGTTTGAGTTTGGTGATTTGTGTCTGTAACTCCCCAAAATACACTTAGGACGACATTACATTTCAAAAACCATTTACATAATGAGAGCACTAAGATAATCCATCAATAAATAAATTTCATTCATCATATATATATAATGTATACAACATTGTCCCAAAAGAATAGGCACATCTAAGCCTTTACATTCTAACAAAATCAACTAATGTAACGCAACGAAAATAACAAAGGAAAACTAGACTTCACATAGTCTCAAAATAAATTCTCAAGTATAGTTCAAAAGAAGCTATATCTCTACATGTCCACTTCGGGATTTAGATTCTCCTCGGGTGGTGCCTCACAATAACCTTGCGCATCCACTCCAAGGTTCTCCTCTAGCACCAGGTCTTAAAAATGTTCTGTAGGGAGTGAGCACTGATTGTTTGAAAACGTTGTTGTTGCCTAACCTCTTAACATGAACCCTCAAATACGTATATGACTTATGTGTGTAGGTGAGTGTCACTCTCACTCGGATTCATACAAGAGATAGGGCAACAAATGGTGGAAATGAAGTGAACACAATGTATGAAATGAAATGCGTCTGAACAAAAGTGCTCCCCAATCGCAGGAGACTTTCGCGTGTCGTGTTTTACTTGGAAGAGTATTCCAAGGTCGTCTCATCAGGGAAGAAAAGTTCAAGTGTGTGAAGGTGATTTTGCAAAAGGTAAAGAAAATGTAAAATCTTTTGGTTTGTGTTTTGGTGAGTGAAGTTTATGAATTAAAATGCAAGAAAACAAGTGTTGGCTAATCCAAATAGGTCATTCCAATGGGAATTCCAACTTAACTCAAAAGCTTCCTCCGAGGGTTTATGGATGAACAATTGATTTGTGGGAAGCCAGAGACGCGATGGTGAGGATCCAAGCATAAACTGTGACTAGGCCTATGGAATATCAAAGACTCACCACCACATCCACTCTCAACCCAGTCAAACCGAACCACCGTACACCGAGAGAGGAAAGAAAAAGAGTTAAAATGGAATCCTCAAAGGGAGGTCTCCCATGGATTATCCAACTTAAAATCTAGCTACTCATGATAAAATGAAAGACAAGCATAATGTAAATGGACATAATGAAGAAATGAAGCATAGAACTTAAGTAAATGCAAGAAAACATAAACTAAGAAGAAAAATATTCAATACCCATTTTAAGCTAGAAATGAAGAAAAACTTAATACAACAATGGTGAAAGCTATAGTAAAGGATTAAACTAGAAATGAACTTGCAATAAATAACATTATAGACTTTAAACAAAGTTTAGTAGATCCTTACAAGAGATTAGAAGACATTGGAATGAAGAAAATGTAAAAATATAAACTTCTAGCACTATTCATCTTCTTCTTCCAGTAACTACTCCTAAGCTTAGGTAGCCACACCTTTGAATGTGAGTGGAATGCTGCATATATGGTGAGAGAGACATGCATTTTCATCCATGGAGGGTCCCCCAAGCCTATGTTCAAGCCTCCCATCAATAGGAGGCTGAGTTGAAGGCTTGGCAGGCTAGGAGCAGCCTACCCAGCAACTCCTCTGGCAGCCCCTTCCTCTCCTATCCTCATTAATGCATTTGCTTCCAAAGTCCTCAACTAGGGTGTGTGAGGCATGTAAATATGTAAGGGATTTCAGGGGATAAGTGGGAGAATCCATGGTAGGACCCCCAATCAAGTGGAGCATGAGTTGCTGGCGTTCTGGGCATTCTGCACAAAACGTTCCAGAAGGTCTTTCGTAAGGTGATAACTTAGGACCACTTTTGGTAAAAATGTCATAACTTTTGATCTAATCGTTGGATTGAGATGATATTTTGACACATTACAGAAGATGTCCAAATCTACAACTTTTATGTTTTACACGTTTTCAGATTTAAAGTAGATCATGGTCAAAGATAGGAAAACAGAGGTACTGTGTCAAAACCTTGGGAAACCAGTGAGCTAAACCTTCCAGAAGGTTTTCATCCAAATTGCATTTTTCTTGGTTTCTTCACCTTCCAAGCCTCCCAATCCTCATTCAATGTGTCCATCTCTTCACCACTCATTCACACTTAGTTGCAAAGCTCTAAAAGCCATCATTTACGCTATAATTACTTGCAACATCAAAATTTCCACATTATTCATAACTTTAACTAATTCTAAATAATTAAGTGCAAAGTCAAGTTAAAAATATTGAAATGAGTCCATCAAATATGCAATATTTTATGCTCATTACACCCCCCAACTTAAGCTTTGCTAGTCCCTAGCAAACAAAATGTAAAAATTAAGTAGACAAAATAAACATATAATAATTCTGCTATTACATTTAGCACATGCAACAAGTCTTTAAACCCCTAGGTGATCCCTAGTGGACGAGTTTTGTCTCGTGAAGGTTTCCAGTGAACGTACCTACAAACTTCTTTTCCTAGTATCCAATATTAAAAGCATATTCCCTCATTTTAACTAGCACAGGGATGTCAACAATAGCTTGCTCAACACACCCGAACTAATCACACATTAAACACATCATAGCCTTAAATGCTATTCTAGAGTATCCACATACGCATTCATTTTCAAACTCCTGTGTGTGTAAAATGGACATGTAATTTAAACATTTATACAACGGAGTTCACATTCAAATGGCTATCTGATTAGCACAAAGTATTGTATAGTTATAGGTGCTAATCGTCCATGAATTAACTCTCCCTATGATGCTAATGAGGGAAATTATACATGTCGAGTTATTAATGATGATATTTAGTTTTTGCAGATAAAAGGTGTTAAACAAAACCTTCTTTAGCATTTCAACAAGGATGGACAAATAAGGGGGTGAAAGAATGATAATTGCATAGCTTAATGATGACGGATGCAGCAGAAACAGCAAAAACAACAGAGACTGTACCGGTACAGCGTACCGGTACCTCAAACTCTAGTAGCCTTTGCGTATCGATACATCCTTTGCATACCGGTACCGATATGCAAAAGCTACTAGAGTTTGAGGTACCGGTACGCTGTACTGGTACAGTCTATCAATTTCTTTTCTTCGGCATCTTTGCAACAGAAGCCCTGTCACTTCGTGGACCCTACCATCAACTCTCTCCTACTCCCCTGACACGCCCACAATACTATTCACCTTGTTCACACCATGGATTAGATGTGTTGCATCTTGGCTCATCAATGAAGAGAGAGAGTGAGGAAGGAGCTGGGTGTGCAGACAAGCTTTGCACACCCCTGTTCAGGCCATGTCTTTTGCAACTCCTGGATGGAAGAGACACCCTAGGGCCACCCCAGACCTGGGAGGCACATTTTGGAGCCAAGAGCACAAGGTGAGATGGTTGGTAGATTGTATTAGAATATAGAGAGAGAAGCTCCAAGTGGGGAAGAAGATGAATAGTAGTTTTTTAGAGAGAGAAAGTTACGTTTTTCATGTATTTTCCATTGCATTGGCTTGTAATCTCATGTAAGGATTTCTAGAACTTCATTTAATGTCATTAATGCTAGTTTTTGATGTTAGTTCTTAGTTTAATGCACTCATTAGTGCTCCACCATTAATGTTTTAAGTTCTTCATGTTTCATTAAATCAAAAAAATTGATTTTTCATCCCTTTCATTTCTAAATTAGAAGTTATTGCATTTAGTTACTTTAACTCTTCATTTCATTACAATGCACTTCCTTTCCATTATTATTTTTATTTCAAGTATGAGTAGTTAAATCCTTTAGTTGGCAAGACCAAAGGGGAACCTCCACTTGGGTATATGGTTTCGACTCATTTTTATTCCTCTCTTCAAAAACCAATGGTTCAGTTTGATTGGGTTGAAGGTGGATGATTCGGTGAATCCTTGATAAACCATAGGCCTAGTCACGGTTTATGCTTAGATGCTCACCGGCCTCATCCTCGGCTTCCCACGAATCAATCGTTCATTTACGCTCAATCGGGGGAATGATTTGAGTTGGGATTGTATACCGAGTGGAGTGACCTCTTGGAATTGCCAACACTTGTTTTTCTCATAACATTTTCATTAGCACACACTTCACCCAACAACTCTCAAAAGAAAAAAGATTTTTTCACTTTCATTTTCACCAAATCACTTCCATCTTGATTTACTTCCTTCCTCGTGGATACGACCTTGGAATACTTTTCCAAGTAAAACACGACCTGCACAAGTCTCCTTGAGATTGGGGAGCATTTTTGTGCATAAACACTCCACTATTACATCATCCCATTTCCCTTCCTCCTTGCCCTTTCTTTTGACACTATCCCAAGGGGAAGAAATCCTTCCCTTCGCACATTCATTGCATAGTTTGAGGGATAGTATTTAGGGGTTAGCGGAGGTGATGTTTTAACATCAATCATTTTTGACGCCATTGCCGGGGAAGGCAAGTGTCAAATCAAGAAAGTGATTTCTAGACAACGGAGGTAAGTCCCATGATCCTCATCACAGGCTGAGGTACGTTGTCTCATGTATATATTCTTGTTGTGTATAATTTCATTTTTATTTATTTTGTTGCATGTAGGGAAGGGACGACCATCACCGATTAGTTAGACAACCGTTAGGCCCCAACATGAACGTTGATCAAGATCCACCCGAGGATGCGGGTGACAATTTTGATAATGCGGGTGTAAACCCAAACGTGCATGAGAGTGGGCATTTTGATAATGCTGGTGTCAACCCAAATGACCAAAGGGGTGGGGGATTGCCCGAACCTAGGATGCCTAACCTAAGAATGCACTATCCCCTCCCGATCAATTTGATAATGTGATTGCCAACCCAAACATGCATGGGGTGGGGGATTGCAACCACCAAGGATTCCCCTCATTCATTTCCCCCCACCTATGAATGAGGGGAACATCCAACTTGACCCTCTAGCAAGGACAATGCGGGAGTTCCTTCAACTAACCCATAGAACCACACCATCATGCATCCTTCTTCCCATCCAAGCTCATCCCTTTGTAGTCAAACATTGGATGCTGCAACTAATCCCCAAATTTTGGGGGATCGAGAATAAAAACCCGTATAATCACATAAGGTCCTATTAGGAGATGGTTGCAACCTTTATCCAAAATTATAACATGGAGGAAATAGCGAGGATGAAATTGTTCCCTTTCTCCTTGGATGGTAAGGCAATGATTTGGCATGATGCCTTGGCGTCTCGGACCATGTTATCTTAAGACCAAATAGATTCATCTTTTTTGAAAAAAAAAATTCCGGTTCATAGAACTACTTCTTTAAAAAAGGAAATCTAAATTTTTTTTGAAAACCCCAATGAGCAATTCTACTAGTGCTGGGATCTTTACAAGGATTTAATCCAATCCATTTCACATCATGAGTTTAAATCATGGCAATTAGTGAGTTTTTTCTACAAAGGAATTACACCAAACCATAGGCAATTCATTGACATGATGTGCAATGGTGAATTTTTGAACAAAGATCCTAATAAGGCCCTTGATTACTTTGCTACCTTGGCCAAAAATGCACAATCTTGAGATGTTAGGGACCCAAATGATGTACCAAGGACATTGTCGGGTAGTAGTCAATCACAAAAGGGGGG
>CM042198.1:6689799-6702825 GCA_023539305.1 Ilex asprella
GGCAGATGTGAAGGGTCTAGCAGCCAAAGGTGGTGGTCCATCATGAATCGGCTCGTTAGGGAACGTATGCTGGTATAGTCTGGTCATCATGGCCGAGATCCCATGAACTATCTCCTCTAACGTATCCAAGCATTGAGACACTATGCGCACAGGGGCGGAAATAGATGGCCCAAGGATAAACGGCCCTGTAGAGGAAGGTCTTGCAGTAGACGACCCCGGTCTCGGAACCCTAGCACGCTTGTCCCGATTCATAGTAGACCTCTTGCAACTGCTAGCCTTCCCCATGGCTCTAGTCTCGGGAGGAGTCAACTTATCAAAGGCATAAGCCTTCACCTTGAAATGTTTGCACATCCGGGTGAATAAATTTCCAAATAGGAGGTTTGCCTTTGGCTTTCTAGCCTAGGCGAATTCCTTCATCACCTCCCATATTAAGTGCACTATTTCCAAAGCCTTTCCCGTTATCACTACATCCAGGAGAGCAAGTTTGTCCTTGTTTGGGATCTTCAGAGCTCCCCTTGGGATCAAGTTGCGATGCAAAACTTTATTAATTACCCCATATGCATGCTTGAGGCCCCCGACCTGGACCGTTCCCTTAAATTGAGTCGGGACCTCGTACATCGTTTCCACATACTCTGGGATGGTCCTGACCCCACGAATGTTGTGTGGGTACACAAGGGTAGAGGGAGGTGGCCTCTCATACTTCATTAAGGTGGCGATCACTCCTGGGGTTACATCAAAAGTATTGCCCCTCATGTTCGTTCACAAAATCTCCGCGTCCTCATCCACCACCTAGAGTTTTTGGTAAAACTCCCTACATAACCCCAAACTGAACCCACTCACGAGCTCAAACCAAATTTCAATCCCGTGGGCCTCAATGATGTTTACAACCTCGTTGTTTGGACCCAGAGATATTCTATCCACAAACCTTTCATAAGTTACATTCTTTTGTTTGATGTTTGGGTTTCGAGCATCGTTCCTCACCTTCTTCCTCTACTCACTCCAATCTACAGTCGACCCCTCCTTATTTCTCTTTCAGGCACTAGCACCCTTAGGCTGTGGAGAACTTGGCCTAGTGCGCTTGGTGCGGGCCATGCAAAGCAACAGTACCCCATGCACTAGGAGTGATAAAAAAGTTATCGGGTCCACAGGTTCAAGAATGATCCTCCCAGTGCAAACCATTTCAAAGGTTTTTGAGCTTTTGAAAGGAGTTAAGGAGATTAGGGCATTGGGAAAATTTTGGCAAACCTAGGGTTTAAGATGATGAAATCCTCAACAGTGAGGGATGAGAGATTAAAGAAAAAGGTAAGAAGTTTTGAAGTTTTGGAATGTTTGGAGGGGCGGAAGACTTGAAAGAATGTAAGTTAAGGAAACAATGAACAGTCTCTCGAAAAAAATCGATTAAAACCATTGTTTTTTGCATTCTGGGCAAACCCTACTGGTAGGTTTCACTCCATTGAGCAAAAACTACCGGTAGTTTTCCGGTATGTTCAGGATCATTGTGCAAAACCTACCAGTAGTTTTATGTACAAACCTACTGGTAGGTTTTCACTTATTTGCAAAAAATACCCTTTGCTCTCCACTTTATTTCAAAACCTTCACATTCTAACAACCTAAATATAACCTCTACTCCACCAAAAACATGTGTTACTCTTGTGAACCATAATTTAAACCATCATGCCCCAAGTCATTACCGAAATTGCAATATGATTTAAAATTTTGATGCTTTCAACACACAAGGTATGGATTTCTTCATTTAACTATCAAAAAGAACACCCTAAATGTAAGACATATATTCAAATAACAAGGGCATTCCTAATTCATTCAAATATCAAAAAATTGAGCAATATTCCCCTATCCTGAAAGCATGGGGCTACTTGTCACATCATTCAAATGCCTGAATGAAGTACACATGAGCATTACTATAGCTGTAAATAATAGTCTAGAGTATGCACCTACACATGCATTTTCAAGTTCGTGTGTGTGTGAAGTGGACATGTAATTGAAGCATTCACACGACGAAATTCACATTCGATTGGCTAGTCAAATTCATCTTTGATGTAAAACTCACCAAAGGTCTCTCTTAACAATGAATCACACTATAGTTATCCTGACATGCTCTCCATGTGTACTTGTGAGATATAATCTTGTGCACAAAATGAATAATGCTCACACATAATCCAAAAACGAAGTTCAGGCGCGAAAATGAAATGGCCTTGGCATAATCTCATGAAAGGAATGCTAGGGTATTAGATAGTAAAACTAACTTCTCTTTTTCTTTAAAAGTATGCATCTCCCATTCTTTCTTTAGATCATTTAGGACTTTCAAGAGTTGTAATAGGGCCTTGGGTGATATTGAGGCAAATGAAAAGAAGGATATAGGATAACAAAGAGGGTTGTTCTGAGTGGATGACTTTTATTTCGAAAACATCTCCCTTTTCATGGGATTTTCAGTCCGACACCATCACCACACTCTTTGTTTCTTTTCTTTCTTTTCCTTAACATTTTCCTTTTCTTTTGTCATTCTTTTCTTCATTTCACTCCCATTTTCTCCTTCTCTTAGATTTTCATTCCTTTTCCATTCAAATCGTTGAGTTTCAACATCATTCATCCCTTTTGTTTGAGTTTTCACACCATATTTCCTTCTCTTTTATGATCACTCATTTTTTAGCAATAAGAACAAGCAATGTGAGGTAGATTTTTATCATTTTGTATTGGCTTGGTCAAATGTGTGGTATGGAAATGAATTTACAAATAAGGGTCAATCACGGCACTAGGGATAAACTTTCAAACGAACAAGGCCAAGGCTCAAAATAAATCGAAGATGGCCTAAGATCCTTTCTAGATGGGCATGGGGGAGCACATTGCATTTCAAGACAAAGTCAATCCACTACCCAAATGTATCTAGACAAAACAAGCATAATGAGATTATTGAACAAATTTGAAATTTTAGATATTGTTTCTTGTGTAAATGTAAGTTCCCTCCAACAAGGATTCGCACTAAAGTTCACATGGGTTCTTACTCATGTCCACTAGTCATGTCAAGCACTACACATTCAACATATTAGTGAGTACAAAAGCATTGTATAAGTGATACTCAAGCATAGGATGAACTTCTATAATGTACTCATGTATTCAAAATTCAAAGCAAAGATCAATGTATCAACAAACCCATAACACTCTTAATAAGGGAATACATGACAACATTTAGATATTTTCACAAAAAGTTTCAAAATTTTCACATAATGTGTAACTATTGTGAACAAAAATCTATATGATATGTGAAAGGTAAATTTTCACCACAAAAATTGGTATTATCAACAAAAATTTCCACAAACGTTGGTGTATCATACAAATAGTGCACCTCACCCCCAACTTGATTCTTGCATTATCCTCAATGTAACAAACAAGATATGATATGCAATGAAGGACTGTAAAAAGATGAGTAGGGTTAGAGAACACCTTGTACTTGAGTTTTGACAAAAACACCAACATCTGCAACTAACAAAAACAACACTATACGAAAAGATAAAGTACTTAGCATGAACAGTTAAAGTAAATAAAAACGACTATACACTAAAAAGCTTAAGAACAGTTACTCCTCCAACAAGTCCGGGTAAACCAGATCCATCAAATCTTCCTCCACTCCTTGTCCTTCAAAATTCTCGAAAAATGGCTTAAGTCTTTAGTCATTGATCTTGAATGTCTTTCAGGGTTTGTGACTTCCACAACACCGTTGGGGTAGGCCACCTTGACAAGATAGGGTCCATGCCAACGGGATCAGAGTTTACCTTGAAAGATCAAGAGACGAAAATTGTATAAGAGTACTTTTTGTCCAGGCTCAAATGATTTCCTTACAGTAGATTTATCATGAAAGATCTTAGCTCTCTCTTTTGAAATTTTAGAGGTCTCATACGCATCTCTTCGAATTTCTTCCAATTCATTCATACCTAGTTTCCTCCGGCCATTCTCAAATTGAAGTTTAAAGTCTTTATGGTCCAATAGGCCTTATGTTCCATTTCAACTGAAAAATGGCAAGCCTTGCCATAGACTAGCCTATAGGATGACATGCCTAGAACGGTCTTATAAGCAGTGCGGTAAGTCCATAGGGCATCATTCAATCGAAATGATGAATCTTTTCTATTAGGGTTCACCATTTTTTCTAAGATGTTCTTAATTTTTCTATTGGCCAACTCGGCTTGACCATTGGTTTGTGAGTGATATGCAATGGACACCTTGTGTGTGACACCATACTTATGCATCCAAGATGCAAATGGCCTATTACATAAATTCGACCCACCATCGCTTAGCATTTCATGAGGCATCCCAAGCCAAAAAAGATGTTCTCCTTGAGAAACTTGACCACGACATGGTGCTCATTAGTCTTGGTCGGGATAGCCTCTACCCATTTAGACACGTAGTCCACTCCCAACATAACGCATAGGTAGCCAAAATGACATGGGGAAGGGACCCCTGAAGTCGTTGTCCCAATAATCAAATATCTCGATAACAAAAGTGACATCATGTTCCTCCGGGTCACATTACCCAAACGTTGGCACCTATCACATTCTTTATAGAGAGAGATACAATCTTTTATCAAAGAGGGCCAATAAAAACCTAACGGTAAAATTTTTGCCGAAGTCTTCTTTGAAAATAAATGACCACCGCAAGCCTCCAAATGGCAACATGCAAGATAATCTTAGAAAAAATTATTGTATCTTGGCATGACTTGGTCAGGGCAATATTTGAACAGGTACGGGTTATCGAAGTAAAAGTGCTTCACAACTGCCATAAAACCTCCTTCTATCTTTCAGGCTCCAATGCGGTGGTATTTGTCCTATAGCAAGATAATTACATATGTCAGCATACCAGGGACAAACAAAATGAATATAAAGTAAATCCTCATTAGGGAAAGGTCAGGGATAGGGATATGTTTATCATCATCTTGCACCACAAGTCGGGATAAATGGCATGTCAAGTTAAATTCTTACAGGAGGAGTATCCATCTAATGAGTCTCGGTTTGACATCCTATTTAGACAACAAATACTTCAAAATAGAGTAATCGGAATAGACTATTATAGGTGAACCAATGTTGTAGGACTAGAATTTATCCAATGCAAATACTACCACTTGCAACCCTTTTTTGTGGTGGTTTAGTTCGTTTGAGCTTCATTGAGTGTATTGCTAGCATAGTATATTACATAAGGTCTCTTGTCCTCTCCTAGACCAAGCATTGCATCGACCGTGTAATCCCTCGCGTCGCACATAAGCTCAAATGGTGAGTCCCACCTGGGTGGTCGCATGATCGAAGGTGAAATGAGCATGTTCTTTATTTTTTTAAAGGATGCCTCACAATCATCTGACCAAAAAATGGGACATCTTTTGCAAGCAAATTAGTCAAAGGTCGGGCCAATGCACTAAAGTCCTTAATAAAACAATGATAAAACTCGGTATTGCCAAGAAACGACCTACTATCCTTAATGACCTTTGATATAGGGAGGTTAGAAATGGCCTCAACCTTTGATTTGTCCACTTCGATCCCCTTCGCCCAGACCATATTCTCAGGCACAATTCATTGCGTCACCATAAAGTGACACTTTTCCAAATTGAGAACCAAGTTCTTCTCGTCTCGTCTTTCAAGAACTCTCTCTAAGTTCTCCAAACATCCATCGAATAAATCATCGAACACCAAGAAGTCATCCATAAACACTTACATGATCTTCTCCACCATATCACTGAAAATCTGCAATGATGAAAGGTTCCTAGGGAGTTACACAACTCAAAAGGCATGCGTCGGTAAGCAAAGGGACCATAGGCGCAAGTGAAGGTGGTTTTTTCTTGATCCTCCAAAGCAATCTCAATCTGTTTGTACACGGAGTAGCATCCAAGAAGCAGTAAAATACATGCCCAACTACTCTTTCCAACACTTGGTTGAGGAATGGTAATGGAAAATGGTGTTTTCTAGTGTACAAGTTGAGCTTTTGGTAATCAATGCACACTCTCCATCTGGTGATCACCCTTGTTGGAATAAGCTTGTTCTCCTCATTTGTAACAACCATAACTCCCGACTTCTTGGAAACTACTTGCGTGGGGCTAACCCACTTACTATCGGCAATCAAAAAAATGATGCCCATGTCAAGTAGTTTTAACACCTCATCCCTCACCGTATTGTTCATAATTAGGTTCAACCTTCTTTGTGGTTGTGGGGATGGCTTAGAGTCTTCTTCAAGGTAGATTCAGTGTGTACAAATGAGGAGGCTTATCCCTTTTATGTCGGCAATTCTCTTCCCAATTACTCTCTTATGCTTCCTTAACACTTTCAAGAGATCCTCTTCTTGCTTTGCTCCCAAAGTTGAGCTAATCACTACCGAAAAGGTCGTGTCATCCCCAAGGCACGCATACTTGAGATTGGATAGTAATGGTTTTAACTCCAATATAGGTTTTTGTATATCCAATGGAAAGATCTTCTTGTCTTGATGTGGGAGCTTCTCAAATGTAGGAGTCCATTTTTTTACTCCTTTCAAGCTCTCCAACTCCTCTTGATCATCAACCTCTTCCTCTCCTTCTTTCAACATGCCCAGAAGCTCCAAGTGCTCCTCCACCAAGGTATCAATCTGATTGACTTCGTGCACTTCTTTATCATCCCCCAGTTATTTAGTCAATTTGAAAATATTGAGATCCATAGTAATGTTCACAAATGCAAGCTTCATAAGACCATTCATACAATTGATCACAACATTAGATGTGGCAAGAAAAGGTCTACCAAGTATGACAGGGATTTGGGAGCTTAGATTTACAACCATGTGAGTGTCAAGCATAATAAAATCAACAAGGAAGTAAAATTTACCAACTTGGACTAAAACATCCTCAACTACCCTCTATGGTGTTCGGATTCTACGATCTGAAAATTGAAGAGTAATTGGAGTTGGCTTCAATTCTTCAAGTTAGAGTTGTTTATAGACAGAGTATGGTAAGAGGTTGACACTTGCCCCCAAATCAAGAAGAACTTGCTCCATCCGGCAATTCCCAATTGTGATGGCAATGGTAGGGCATCCAAGATCCTGAACTTTGGTGGAGTGTTAGTCCTCAAGATTGATCTCACTTACTCGGTGAGGAATGTCTTCTTGTGCACATTTAGTCTCCTCTTCACGATACACAAGTCTTTCAAGTTATTGGCACTTGAAGGGATTTGCTTTATTGCATGAAGGAGTGGAATGTTGATTTTTACCTATTGAACATCTCAATTATATCATAATAGTTACCCACCTTAAATGTGAAGTTAGAAACGATGATCTCGAAAGGAATGGCTTTTGGTTTGGCCAATTCCTTTGCACACCTAAAGCATATCACTAAAGACTCTTCCTCCTTGGAACCAAGCCTGCTTGCAACAGGTTTTTGACCCTTGCACATTAGTAAAAACCATGTTAATTCCGAACATCCTTAGGAAAAAGATCATAATCAACACACATATTTTATTTTTCCTTTGATGAATATTTGAGCATGTATTTTTGTATTAAATCTTTTGCCCAATTTCTAAAGGTAGTGCAATTCTTGGTTGAGTGTCAAAATGAGTTACGTCATTTACAATATTCATTTCCCTTCCAATTTCTTTTATGGGGGAATAACATGTATCTGAGATAAGGTTATAAATTTACAGCCAATCATCTCTATTATTCCAGGAGGGACAACCCAATATTGATCTTCCCTCACAATTATACACTCGAAGTTATAAACACTTTTTCTAGAAGGAGTGAATAGGTTTTTCAATTTTAGTTCAATTAATTGCTAATAAAAACCAAAACCACCTCAATTACATCTTCCCATAAGGATATAGCAAATAGTGGGAGAACCCCTTTAGTCACTACAACCCAATTTAACCATGACGATTGATTTTAATTAATCTTGAATTAATTCAATAACAATCAATCTCACAGAAATCTCAAATTCCAAACTCAATTTGCACAACTATGGTTGAATGGATATCAAATATTCATTTCAACAAACACATAGTGTGCTTGTGTGCAAACAATGACATGTGTATATGTGACGCCTTAAAATCAGGGGTTCCGTTGATCACTCATCCACCCGTAGAATACCCATCGATATCACTTTGTTATGCCCCATTTATCGGGATCCATAATTTAACGAAATTCAGGCAAAGTCTCCTTTGTACGAGGCGCTCTACCCAAAAACACAACATGTGCATCATACTATTACAAGACCCATCTGAGGTGCAATATTCAACATTGACCACATCGGGTTCATTTATCCATACTCATATAAAACATGCAAGGTTATATTAATAATAGTCCATATAATTATATTACAATTCTTTTACAAACATTGCATGCCCAAAACATAGATTTAACAAAATTTTTACAAAAATCAAGGTTAAACGCCATAATTCGGCATTCTCCATCCTTGAGGCTCCAAATGAGAGTCGTCCACCGGTGTGTATCCTTCACCTGAAATATTTTTCCGTATAGGGTGAGCAACGCTCAATAGAGTATCTCCTACAGAAGCTACTCCCCACCCTAAATGCATATGAATGTGCACACATGCAACAATTTACGAGCAATATACTTTTCAATCAAGAAAGTGCAATCCCATAATAGGAATTTCCATGTCATGCTATGCATTAAGATGAAACTCACTCATGCAACCTTAACCCGAGTCCTCACCAACTCCCACAACACAAGGCAATGCACATGTCCAATGATCCGTCAATTGACGAAAATACATCCATTGATTGTTTGAAATAAAAGTTATGTATTTATAAAACCAAATCATTGTTGGATGTTACCCATTGAATGTGTATTTTTATATATAAAAAAAAATCTCGTGTCTTTGTTGGGCAACGGATTTTGGAATCACATTACTGGCTCTGTATGCCTTTTTACACTTTTTGGACTTGCACCGTCGGAGTGTATGAACCAAGTAGTCGGATCTTGCACCCAAGGGAGAATCTAGCCCTTCTTGCTATACCCAACACAAGTTTTTCATGCAACCATGCGACTCAAAGGGGATCTTCAATCCAACCTTCTCGAGACCACATATCAACCACCAAGTATGGTGTTTGGTCAACCATGCACTCACACACCCACACTCATGACTCATGCCCACGAATGTGATGTCAATATCATGCCCAATATGCATTAATGACAAATTAGCAATTCAACCACCTGTCCACATGTTCTATGACAATTTATATCTTATGCATATAACTACCAAACTTTGTCACATTGTCAACATATCATAAGCACATATCAACATTTTATTTCTCATTGTAATTCATATCTTCAGCATATAATTTCTCTTTACCACATCATTCAAGCATGTTATCACAAATCTCTTGCAACTAACACACTTTATTTCATATAGTCATTTTATCAAACACCTTCAAGTCACCAAATCATGTAATCACATAACATGCCTAAATTTATCACATAACTCTAAAAAAAATAGAATATATGAATTTTACATACCCAAGTATCAAAACATCCAAGAAATCACAAACTAGCAATTTCTAACTACCAATTCACACTAGAATTGAGCCTACCCATTTCTATTAAACCAACTATAATAGGCAAGTGTTAAAACACTCAAAACAGCCCACCCATTTCCTATGGACACCAAAGGATGGAAATAAACCAAAGTAGGAGGGAACCCTACCTCTTGGAGCGTAAAAGGAATGATAGAACCTCCAAGAACACCAACACCAACTTTCAAGTCTTAATTTTTCAAAAATCCCCTCTTTGGATCTTCGGTGAAATCCTTCGTTCATGGTGTGGTTGCATAGCCCTCATCGAGGAGATCGACTTTGATTGTTGGTTCGAAGAATTCTGACCGACGAAACTTTGTGAATTGGCGAAAGAAGTTTTGGATTTCCCTCTTTTCTTCTCCCTCTTCCCTCACACATTTTTGGCAGAATTTTCAGAGTTATTTCTGCTGGAATATCAGATATTTAACCCTATTTATAATTTTAATACTCGGCCCACGTCGAGCCACGTGTCCTTCACTTGTTCGGCTCCGTTTTCGCCCCGAAATAATTTATTTCATCCCAGTTTAAGTTCAAATTAATTTTATTTAAACTTTAATTCAATTATAAGGAAATTTTAAAATATTTATTTTTGGTGACCTTTGTGAGGTCATTCGACACCCCGTCGTCTCGTAAAACGTAAAAAATTTGACTATCTCAAAATTCGACGAAGTTAGTTTGGTGACTAGATTTCGCGATACGAATCTAGTGACGAAGTCCGTTATGTAATATAAACTCTAGAGAATACGTATTTTAATTCCGCATTACAGTGAAAAATTACCAATTTTCCCTTTTTCAAAAAAAATCAAAATTTTCCTAGGTTTTACAGTATACGATGAACAATAAATAACACAAATGATTTGTTGACACATAAAATCCTCCTCAAGAATAGCCATGATGAATCTTCTTGGTTCACAAAAGCCTAATCCACTACTCTCTAAGTCAATATATAAGTACTCAAGTTTTATACCTCAACCAATTGCATGATTAGATGTTCTTTTCCTTGTTATGTCTCCATTAAAGGCCTTCCTTCAACGTCTAATGTAGCTTAACTTGGACTTCCTTGCCGCACAATTAGTCTATGCCTCAATCAAACATGAGGATGCCAACAATTGCTGGTATGCAAACACCAATGGTTTTAGTTCTAAACAATCAAGATCTTCAACATCAAGTTGTGAGATTCGATAGAATCTCTTGTGGTGGCCTTTGGATGTAGGGGTCTAGGTTAGTGGTGGAAGCTCTCAAGATAGAAAATGTGTTTTCTCTCTTGAAATCTCACAAGAGGCTTAGCCTAACTGTGGGAAAGGCTCTCCCTATTTATAGGTCCCGAATAAGGATAGTGTTAATAAATAAGAAAACGCAGATTCGCAAATGACTACTCAATCAGTAGAAGGGCAGTCATAGAGTAGTTGGTCGTAGAATGAAAATCACACTTCAAACTTGTCCAGGAGCAACCACTCGAGCAACCATGACCAGCACTTGAACGACCTCTGTGCACTTCTTCGTGGCCTTTTCCCATCTAATTACCTAAGTCATAAAGAGAGTACTATATGTGACACCCCAAAAATCCGTGGTCAGTTGATTACTCATCAACCCGCAGAATACCCCTACATACCAAGTAACTCGATATCGCGCCGTTATGCCCCATTTACCAGGGTCCATAATTTAACAAAAAATTAGGCAGAGTCTACTTTGTACGGGGAACTCTACCCAAAACGCAACCTGTGTAATATATCTTCACATGACCCATCCGAGGCCCAATATAACACATTGACCACACCGGGTCCATTTATAAGTAAACATTGGCCACACCGGGTCCAATTATCCATACTTATATCAAAACATGCAAGGTTATTTTAACAATAGTCCATATAAGTTTTGTTACAATTATTTGCAAAAGATCACATGCCCAAAACATAATTGTATCAAGTGTTTTACATTAACACAAAATAAAGCCACATTTGACTTTCTTCAACCATGAGGGTCCAAATTGAAGCCATCCGTCAGTGTATTTCCCTCACTTGAAATATTTTCAAGTATAGGGTAAGCAACGCCCAGTAGAGTAATTTCTTACAGAGGCTACTCCCCACCTAAGTGCACTTGCAATGTTCACATTCAATATTTTATATTCACATCAACATTCCAAGTATGAACATGCAACTCTATATTGGAATTTATCATGCCATGCTGTGAAATGAGATGGGACTCACTCATGCACCTTTAAATCGGGTCCTCACTGACTTCCAGAACACAATGTAATGTCAATGTGTAATGACCCATCTTCGACCGAAATACATCCAATGATTGCTTTGAATAAAAATCAGGCATTTTATAAATCAGATCATTACTGTATGGTACTCATTGAATGAGTATTTTTATAAATCAAAATCTTGTGTCTTGTTGGCCAACGGATTATAGATTTTATACCGCCGGTTCCGTACACCATACTACACTTTTCTAGAATTTCATCACAGGGGAGTGTATAACCAAATAGTCGGGTCTTGCATCCAAGGGGGGGATCTACCTCTTCTTGCTATACCCGACACAAATTTTTTTTTCATGCATGTAACTGTGCGACTCAATCGGATGTTCAATCCAACTTTCTCAAGTCCACCCATCAAGCATCAAGTATGGTGTTGATTAAACCATTCACCCACACACACACACATTCATGCATAAAGCCCGTGAATGTGATGTCAACACCATGCCCACTATGCAATAATGCAATGTAATGTTCCATTGCATGTCAATGTCATGTCCCATATGCAAGGAATACCATAGGGACTCATTTAACACATAACAATCCAATTCCATGGCAAATCATATCCTAAGCATATAATTTTCACAATTTATCACATAACTCAATTCCATGGAAAATTATATCATATGCATACAATTTCCATGATCATCATAATGCTAATATATTAATACACATCTATAGGAATTTCATACTTAACACAATCCCTAAGCATGTTACTACATAATCAAGAAATAATACGTTTAATTCTCAAGGCATAATGTAACACAAAACAACCCATGTAATAGCCCACGTAACGGCCCTTATATAAGCCACAAAATAGCCCTTATATAAGCCACCAAAATAGCCCATATAACAACTCGTATATAGCCCACAAAACAGCTCGTCTATGGCCCACAAAACTGTCCCTAGTTAGTGCACAAAACAACCCCTAGTCGGAGCACAAAATAGCCCGTAAAATAGCCCTAAAATAGTCCATGAAATGGCCTAAAAACAGTCCGTAAAGTGGCCCTAAATTTAGTTTGTAAAATGGTCCAAAATGCAGTCCCAAATCAGTCCATAAAACAGTCCAAATGCAGTCCCATAACAGTGCACAATTTTAGTGCACAAAATAGCCCATAACAATGCACAATTTCAATGCATTACAGTGCACAATTTTAGTGCACAAAACAGTCATAAAACTGCACCTTAAACAGTCCTAAAAAAGCCCATAATTCAGCCAGAAAAGAGGCC
>CM042198.1:6707825-6743149 GCA_023539305.1 Ilex asprella
AATATGGGCCGAGTAAGGAATGTCCCAAAAACACCAACCTCAAGTGTGGGTGGGGATTTATCCTGAGACGCCATGAATTTTTGTTTTGAATTTGTGATGTGTTATCTGATTGTGTATAGTGTAACAGAAAATTTTAATTTTTATCTACCGTTCGAACGTTGATTTCGTTCGAACGCCTTTTGCTCGCAGTACTTTGTCTTGAATGAATTATCTGATGAAAACACTGTGAAAAACGCAAAGTACTGGGAGCAACACATTTGAGTTTTTGTTTAAACGTTCGAACGTTGAGTACCGTTCGAACGCATGATGCTTATAGTACTTTTGTGACTGATGAATTCTCTGATGAAAACACTGTGAAAAACGTAAAGTACTGGGAGCAACACCTTTGATTGTTTGGTTAACTGTTCGAACGCTAAGTTCCGTTCGAACGGTACGACGCAAACTATAAAAGCCTGATCGTCTTTTTCATTTTAGAAACCCCCAAATCATTCTGAAATTCTCCAACCCTAGGGCTCGAGCTGATGATGGCGATGCATGAGCACAGTATACATGAGCACAATATACGCGCATCCGATATGTCTTCCTAATTCATAGTTGATATTACATTGCATACTATTACATTGAGGGCAATGCAAATTTTTTAGTGGGGGGATGGAGCATACCTGATTATTTGATTGATTAATTCATTGTGCATGTATCTATTTCTGTATCTATTTCATAAAAAAAAATCTTTTTTTAGTCCTTTAGTCTTTCTTTGAGCTTCTAGGAATTTTATTTTAGGAGTAAAGGATAGCAATGTAGGAGGAAAAAGAGAAATTGAAAATTTTTTCTAAGTATAGAGTGCCTAACTCACTGGACCTCACATCCGGACGCAACACACTTAGAACAAAACTTACTGGAAATTGCGTCCGGACGTGTACATATAGGTTGGACTCTCTGGAGGACGCGTCCGGACGGGACTTGATCACGCGTCCGGACGCATGTCCTTCAAGGTAAATTAAATGGGTTAGTTGGGGACGCGTCCGGACGGTTACATCCCATGCGTCCGGATGCGTGCGAGTGAGTATAAATAGAGAAGCTTGGTAAAAAAAAAAATTTACAGCCTCCCTATAGAAAAAAAAATGGAACTCACCCGCCACACTTCAAATCTTTGTTCTATTTTCACATAATGGCACCACCGAAAGCCTCCACTTCAAAGAGGCCAAGAACAAACACTCAAGAGGAAGAGGACACTACATTTGACCCTATCCGTTTCCTGATTTTAGAGGAACGGGTAAGATTTTATAAATACTATGCCTCCAAGCCTTATGTCTACGAGAGGAAGGTCAAAATCGAGGATTTCACTCGATTAGGAGTGCGAGAGATTATCACTTCTCGGGGATGGGCTGAGTTTATGATGAGTCTCAAGCTAGAGATCCGTTGCATGTACCGGGGGGCCCAATTACTAGAGCTCGGGCCAAGAAGATCAAAGTGGCAATGCAAGGGTTTATTCAAGCTAGCATGGTTGAATACCTAATGGACTCAAGTAGCTCCACCTTATAAAAGATGGGCTTAAAAGAAGTGGAAGCATGTGAAGTATACTTGCTACAAGCTAAGAACGAAGAGGAGCTTGAAGCTAGACCCTTTCCTAATGGGCCGGATCACAAGGCCCATTGGGCCAAACCTCTTGGGCCAGATTTGGGCCCAAATATGGCCTAGAATTATCATGTAATATGGGTTGTCAAAGAGTCCAGAATTATTCCTCAAATCTTGTGCTATTATCTCTCCAAATCTCGTGATAATTATAGGAAGATCTTGGGGATATCTTTCCAAATCTTGTGAAGATTATGGGAAGATCTTAGGGATATGCTTGGAGAAGGTCAAAGATTGGGAGATTCTTATCACAATCATGGAAGTAATTTGAAGACCAAATACTACCATTCTAGGAAGGATTATCTTCTAGAATAATCTACATTTGTGATGTTATTACATTTATTTAATTTTCGTAGTTACTGTTCATGCCTTCCTTGGAGGCCAAGTTTAATCTACAATAATTATGTTAATTTCTATATTTTAGATTTTAGGAATTATTGTTCATGCCTTCCTTGGAGGCCAAGTTTTGTAGCCTATAAAAAGGCCATTTAGTGCAATGAATAAAACAACAATTATTTTGAGAGCAATAGCTTTGTGAGTTGAGAGTTTTCTCCTCTTGTTCTTTTGTGAACACTCGGCTTATCAAAGGCTTGCAACCTTTGTGGCACCTCTTTGCAACCAAGGTTTCTTGGGGCAGGTTCTCGTTGGATCTTAGGAAGTTTTTCCTTTTCCACTAGAATTTCGGCTTTCTTGGTTTTGAATCAATTTGCCGTGGGTTCAAGGACCTTATCTCCATGGGTTCACATCAGTTTATGGGAAAGGACTGGTTGTGCATTCCCATTCTGGCTGGGGAATTTTACAGCAATGCTATTGATCGCGGGAATGGGCAGTTGAGCACATACGTCCAAGGTAAGCACATTGACGTTGATGCTATAGCCATCGCCAGAGTTACTGGAATGACTCAGGCTCGAGTGACTGTCCCTGATTACCCATAAAACTATGGTGGCACTGAAATGGGGAAGGAGTTACTTGGAGACTCGAATTTTGTTTGGACTGACAATGTGAGGTTTCTTCAGCAGGGAGATTTGACCAACAAGTACAAAATTCTCAATCTGATTTCGGTATCCAATATTTTTCCATTGTTGAGAAATAACCACATTTATATCGACCGAGCCAGACTCCTCTATGCCATAGGCACTGGTAAGACCATAGACCTCCCTTTCACTTATTTTTTCTGAGATGCGACGAGTCATTATGGACCCCAAAAAGCCATCCCTCCCTTTTACTGGATTGGCCACAGCACTATGTGAGCAAACTGGGGTGGTAATCGACACCACCATGGAGCGGGCAAGGAAAGTTGTGGTGCTAAACTCCGGCACTCTTCTAAAGAGTCAGAGTGTGGCGAGGCCAGTGGGGGGAGAGGTCAGACGACTCAACAGCAGGAGGAGGGTTATGTGCCGATAGAGGAGTAGGATCAGTTCTTTGACTTCGAAGAAGAAGATCTTGAGTTGCCAGTGGATAAGGATACTGATCCCAGGACTGACAGGCAGATTTTGTTTGAGCTGTTGAGAGAACAGAGAGAGATGAGGAAGGAGATGAGAGAGTTGAGGGCTCAAATGAGGGGGCTAGAGAAGAGTTCTCATGGTCAGGCAGGGCCCTCATCT
Organism: Ilex asprella; assembly: GCA_023539305.1. Taxonomy (NCBI): domain Eukaryota; kingdom Viridiplantae; phylum Streptophyta; class Magnoliopsida; order Aquifoliales; family Aquifoliaceae; genus Ilex; species Ilex asprella. Next base: position 6,711,062 of record CM042198.1, read on the forward strand.
TAGTATGTTTCTTCTAGGTCCCAGTGTTTGGCTGATTGTTTCTTTTCTTTCATTTCAATTGTCTGTTGAAATCAAAGCCTATTTTGGGTAGATTTTTGTTAGGCTTGATTTCTTTTATATTTTGAATATGCATTGTACTTAAAATTCTCAATATTATATGAAATGCATATTTTAGTGTGCTATTAAATATCTAAATAACATTTTTATGCATAATTTGACACTAAAATATGGAAATAATTTGCGTAGCTTTAAATTTGCAACTGTTTAAGCATCACATAGAACTCTATTCTATATTTTTGTATCTCATATTATGTTCTTATAAAAACTCATAATTTGTACACTTTAGACTTTACCAAGTAGGAAATTTGTTAGGTATTTTACCTTGAGAACTTGAAACATATAGTGGGGATGCATAAAAACCCTAGTGAGTTTTGATCGAATCTTCTTTGGAGAGTTATTTATATTTACTCAATAAAGAATATTTTTATTCAGCTAATCTCCTTCAATAGTCTCATTATTTTTGTTTTGGTTAACACCAATATTGTGAATGATTGCTTGACTTTAAATTATTTGCATGAGAAGTGTGCTATCAAGAACTCTTGAGATATAATTTTAGATCATCTTTGACATTATTTGAGCCTAAGCCTTATTATTTGAATATTATTATCCCTAGAAGCAATGATTGAGCCTTTGAAAAAAAAACAATATTTCTTTTCTTATACCAAACATATAATAACCAACCCAATGAAAAAAATAATATCCTTTACCCTTGGTCATCCCAAGATTGTACTTTTATTGTCTATGTAATTTGGGAGATGTTGGTTGAGGAAAGATGAAAAAAAAAGGGGGGGTTTTGCATACCTGTGAATATTTTCATTAGAAGTCTTGCTATATAAAAGAAAAAAGAGAAAGACAATATGTCTAGCTGTGAAAAAAAAATAGCAAGCATGAGTTTAAAAAAAATATATATGATCAAGTGTTGTAAATTGTGCTCCTAAATGATAGAGAGTGAAAGGTTATGGAAAGAAGTTTGGTTGCGTAATGTACATGTTCTCTCGGGATAGTCTTTTGAATTCCTGAATATCATTTGTTTCAAAACCCTAATCCCAAGGCCCCATTACAACCTTAAATAAAGACCTATCTGATCTCAAGAGTGTATTGATGGATGCATAACTTGTCTAAATAAGGAAAATAATAGTAATTATTTATTTATTGTGTGTTGATTTTCTTTCATGAGATTATGTCAAATTCTTTTCTTTCAAATGACGATTATTTTAATAGACATTTGAGCATTAATTTGTTTCAACTTAAATATTTTCTTGTCACGTGTGATATTTGAAGGAATAGTCATTATAATCTGAGAGAATCTGTTATGAGTGAATTATCTAGTGAGATTTGGCATTAAGACGAATAGTTGATAGTTGTAGAGGTGATTACCAGATAAATTATTAACTTGGCATAGTTAATTCACACTACACACAAGTTTATACGAGAATATGGTAAGTGCATACATTTATATAACGTAGAGTTCTATATTTTGCTTTGCATGTGCTTATAAAAAGCTTATATCGTAGATTTTTTATATTGTAGTAGCAATCTATGTATAGAATTATTATTCAGATATGTGATCACAAGGTGATATTTGTGGGGATCACTCTAGAAACCCTCACGGGACTATACTCATCCACTAGGGGGAACCTAGGGGTTTAGAGGCTTATTGCATATGCTAAATGCAATCATGAAACCTATGGAAGTGGTTTTGTTTTGTTTTGTTTTGTTTTAGTTTGTTTGATTCTTAGTTAGTGTTTTTTTTTATTATTATTATTTGCCTTACTAGGGACTAGCAAGGTTTAAGTGGGGGGGTGTGATTGAGGTCTAATATCTACATTTATTAGAAGAAAGATTGATCATTTAGTTATGAAAGTGTGATAATTATAGGAAGTTATGCAAGATTTGATATCATGCTAATAAAATATGAGTTATGTTTATTTTGTAGGTTAAAAGCATGAATTTGGAGATAAAAGTGTGAAAGATGGAAGCACATCTTAAGGAGAATCACACTGGAACACGCGTCCGGACGGAAGAGGAGTACGCGTTCGGACGCAATTGGCAGAAAGATGAAGAAGGGGCAAAGGAACACACTGGAAGACGCGTCCGGACGGTTGAGGAATACGCGTCCGGACGCGTGTCAAAGATACACCAGGCTTAGAATTTTGATGTAAATCAATCTCCTTTATAAATAGGACTTAGAGACCTTGATAGGAGGACTTTTTGCTGAGCAATTCTAGAGGATTATTTTATTATTTTTTATGATGTCTGGCTAAGAAAGCTAAGCTAGGGCTAGGGAAAATCTCTCAACGAAGTACGGTATTATTATTGACTTTGCACTTCATGATTTATGATCTTGTTAGTTTAATTTTTAATCTTTTAGTAAAGTGTTTATTCTGTAAGAACTCCTGAGTTGTTGTGCCATGTACATCAATTACTTGAGTTCCCCTGCGAGTAAATCACTGGTTATTCCACACTTGAAGTATTAGCACAAATTCATAAAATAATATGATTAAATGATTATTCAGGTTCCTGGTAGTCTTGTGATTATAACCGTTGGATTTAGTACTTGATTTGTATTGGGGTTAACTGACATCTAATTCCTGTATCGAATTAAGCTTTGGGCCTTTAATTATTACTGTATGAAGTTGAAAGAGAGTACCTAATGCTCTAGTATTTTTATTATTGTTTTATTTACCAAAACCAATCTTTTTCATCCAACAACTCTTCAAATAAACTCTTTTCCTTTTAAAGTATTTTTAGTTTTTGTGTGATTTTTTTCTTGTTACAATTACTTGTGGGATCGATCTCGGACTTCCGAGAATATATTACTCTGCTCAACCTGCGCGTGGGGTATAATATTAAAGTTGAAGCAATTATGAAATAATATATGTCTATTAAATGATTATTTAGCATATGATTAGTGTGGTGGACTTGTGCTTATGGTTATTGAATTAATAAACATGTTCCGATGTTGGAAATAATAAGCATGCTAATCGTGTTAATTGATGTGCCCTCTAAGTGTTTGTTTAAATGCCTAGGTGAATACAAGTATGTTAGTTTAGTTGATTATCTTGCATAACATGCTTGAGATGGCGTTGAAAATTTCATTATATTGCACACATTATGTAATGGACATTATAAATGGTACCAAAGGCAATTGCACAATGCATGGGTCGCACTACATTCATGGGCATTGACATCGGTGGGAGTGTGTGCATGGTATGAAATTTGTGACGCCCCAAAAATCGGGGGTCCTTATCAACCGTTGATAACCCATCAACTGTGGAAATACCCGTGCATGTCGCATAACACGACACCACATGATAGAATCCCGTTAACTAGGATTATCACCCATGCGAGTACCCCATGTTCAAGTATCTATTAGATCCAACCAAGGCCCAATATACCATGATATATACTCCATTATGGTTCATTTACATCATTAGAAGAACGGAAAACATAGGCCGAAAACATGATAAAACAGTTTTAAATTTTGAAATTTTTGAAAAGAGTACTGCTATACAGTACCAATACGGTTTGCCCACTGGACAGCAGAGTACCAGTATGCGATACACCGTACCGATACTGTCTGCCTTTTGGACAGCAGTGTACCGGTACTCTCTGTCCAGTTTTACTTATTTCCCCTATTTTTGATTTCCAATCTATTCCAATCCTTTCTAAAGCCAACTCAAACTTATACAACATACATTTGTACATCAAACATAGTTGCCAAAAGTTCTATTACAATCTTTTGCATACGATTACATGCCCAAAACATTATTTTCACCAATGTTTTACAAAATACGGTTTAAAGGCCATAATTCGGCCTCTCTTCATCCTTGAAGCCCCGAATGAGAGTCGTCCACCGGCGTGTATCCCACAACTGAAATATTTTCCCGTATAGCGTGAGCTACGTTTAATAGAGTATCTCCTATAGAGGCTACTCCCCACCTAAATACATATGGGGTACACACATGCAATAATCAACAATCCATAACCTTCCAAGCAAGAGTATGCATTCAATATTAGAATTTATCATGTCATACCACGAAATGAGATGAGACTCACTCATGTAACCCAACCTGAGCCCTCACCGGCTCCCACAACACCAATACAAGTGTGTAAAACCTTCATCATTGATGAAGTACATCCAATGCTGGTTTAAAATAAAAATCATGTGTTTGTAAAATCAAGCATTGTTGGATGCTGCACATTCAAGAGTATGTTTATAAAACAATACCTTGTTTCTTGGGCAATGGATTTTGGAATTGCACCGCTGACTCCGTACGCCTAATTCACCTTTTTGGACTTGCACCGACGAAGTGAATAAACCAATAATCGGGTCTTGCACCCGAGGGATCTTCTAGCCCTTCTTGTTATGCCCGACACAAGTTTTTTCATGCATGCAACCGTGCAACTCTATTGAACCTTGGTCCAATAGTACCGAGCCCACTTATCAACCACCAAGTATGGTGTTTGATCAACCATGTACTCACACACCCACACTCATGACTCATGCCCATGAATGTGATGCCAATGCTATGCCCAAATTTCAATGCATGCCAAATGAGAAACTTTCATATGCCAACATATACCATGGAAATTTATGTCATATGCATATAATTTTCATGAACTATAACCATACTAGCATATCATAACACATATGTTCACATGCCAACAACAATGCCTAAGAATGTTACTTCAATTGTATCAAAACAACAATTTTCAATCACTCAAAGCATTTTATTAAACACCTTCAAGGCAAATAATTATGTTAAACACATATCATGCCCACAATTTCACCAAGTTACAAGAAATTACACAAGTAACTTACATGCATCAAAATCAAGCTAGAAGTTAGCCTAAGCCATTTCTATGCTCATTTTCTCATTTCCATAACTATAGACAAGTTATAGGTTATATGTATACTTAACCATCCCCTATGGACACCATTGGTTAGAAATGAACCCGAGTAGGAGGGAACCCTGCCTCTTAAATCATAAAATGATGCGTAGAACCTTCAAGAACACAATACCACTTCAAAATCTTAATTTTCTCAAAATATACTCTTTGGATCTTCGGTGAAACCTTTTGTTTTGTGTGTGGTTGCATAGCCTTCGTCACGTAGATGAAGTTTAACTCTTGGTCCGAAATATTCCGACCGACCGAACTCTAAGAATCGACGAAAGAAAATTGGTTTTCTCTCTTTTCTTTCCCTCTTTCTCTCCAACGTTGGAACCAGTTGAATATCATAGATATTTTGGGCAAAATATCAGATTTTAGCCCCTATTTCTAATTTTCAAGGCTTGGCTCACATCATGTCACACGCCCCTTACTTATCTGGGTTTGTTTTTACCCCGAAATGATTTATTTCATCCTGGTTTAAGTTTGAATTAATTTTATTTAAACTTTAATTCAATTATAAGGAAATTTTAAAATATTTATTTTTTGGAAACCTTTGTGAGGTCATTCGACACCTAGTCATCTCGTAAAACGTAAAAAATTCAACTATCTCAGAATTCGAAAAAATTAGTTTGGGTGACTAGATTTCATGATACAAATCCAACGGCGAAGACCGTTGTGTCCAACGAGCTCTAGAGAATACATATTTTAAATCCACATTCTAGTGACAAATTACTAGTTCGCCCTTTTTTCAGAAAAAATTCAATTTTTTTTTCTGGGTTTTGCAAAATCAATCATCACATAGGTGATTGATCGTGGGGTCAAGAAAGTTTCACCAAGGTCAAGTTGAGTCACACGGGGAATTAAATGGATATATGTGTCGGGTTATAGCAAGGAGGGCTAGATTCTCCCTCTGGTGCAAGACCCGCTTACTTAGTTTATACACTTTTCGGTGGTACAATTCTAAAAAATTGTAATGGAAAAAATAGAGCCGCAGGTGGGGTGTCTTGAAAATCTGTTGATGGTGTGGTGTCCCATTGGTGTAATACCTTAAATCATCTCTGCACAAAGACACAAGAAAATGAAATAATTAGTCATTGAGTGTACATAACACCAATGATGAGGGCTTGGAATGCTCGAATACATACGCATGTCATTGCATTGTTGTGGGAGCTCGGGATGGGGCTTGGTGTAGGTTTTGCTTGCGTGAGTCTCATTGCATGTCATAGTATGATTAATGACATTTGTTCATAATAGACATATTTGAATAAATACATGAAATGATTGTTGCATGTGACATTTCATATGCATTTGGGTTGAGGTATTCTCTATAAGAGTTACCCTATTGAGCATTCACTTACCCTTTATGGGAATAATTTTTTAGGTACACCAAATGGGCTTTAACCGAAGGCCCTCCTACGGGTCTATTTTGACGTCAGAGCCAGATTGTGGCTCTTATTTTGACGTCGTAGACCCTTGTATATGTTTACTTTTGGTCTTGTATAATTATTGTAACAAAAAAACTTGTTCACATTTAAAAGGCATGTATATGGGACTCTTTTGAGATATTTATTTTTTTATGAATGAATGTACGCAGTGATGATGATTATGGTAGTATTTGATACTATGCAATTGAGCATGGATGAATGGACCTATTGTAGTCAGTGTTGTATGATTTCGCAGGTTGCATTTTGGGTAAAGTTCCCATACAAATGAAACTTTGTCTGAATTTTGTTGAGTTATGGATCCTGATAAATGCAGCATAATAGCGTGGTATCGAGTTATATGGCATCTACGAGTATTCCATGGGTTGATGGGCGCTCGACGAGTTGACAAAGGACCTTCAGTTTTAGGGGTGTCATAACTTGGTATCAGAGCCTAGGTTCTTAATTTACGCAGGGCTTGTGAGGCATGGATCTAGGCCATTGCATTCATTGTACATTGCATGTTAAATGTATTACATATTACGTGCAATGTGTTATGAGATTATATGCATGATTAAATGTATATAAAAATGAGATACTACGGTTAGAAAACATAACTTTAGAGTCGGGAAGGGAAAGGATGGGAAGTCTACTGTTTGGGCATCTACCAGTAAGTAGCGTACCTCCCACGATTTTAAATTTTGACCCTAACTTTGGGATACTAAATTGTTGCTCTATTGCTATTTGACTTGTGTATAGATGGAAAATATAGGGAGAGAATCAAAACGGTTGAGGGGGTGGGCAGAATAACAATTAACCGTCACCGACCTTTGAACAACAAGCTTTTCTGGAGGCTAGAGGCAATGACATGGGGAGAGTTTTAGAACTTTTCATGGGCAAGTACTTCCCATCGGTGGTTCGTCAAGAGAAAGCCCATGAGTTCTTAGATTTGAAGTATGGAAACATGAAAGTGATGGAGTAAGTGGCTAAGTTCATCGATTTAGCTCGTTTTTTCCAATGACTACGTGGCCATAGACTTGGCCAAAGTGAGGAGATTTGAGGATGGGTTAAAGTTATCCATCCGAAAAAAGATTGTGGGCCACCGCCTACAAGATTTGGACTCGATGGTCGAGACAATGATGGCCATTGAGAGGGAGGTAGATGACCCAAGAAGCATCTGGGAGGCGGGTGCTAAGGACAAGATGAAGGAGGGTCAATCCTTTTCTTCTAGTTCGAGGAAGAAGCAAAGGACTTATACTCTGCATGGACATCAGGGACAGGGCCGAGACTATCAGGGCCAAGGTCATGGTCAATCTACCCAAGGTTGGAGGAATTCTAAGGGCACACCACAAGGAGGCTCACGGACATGTTTCTATTGCCACCAGCCTGGCCACTTGCATAGAGAGTGTCCTTAGAGACAAGGATCCCAGAGCTACTAGGTATCTCAATCTCAGTCATCAGTGGGGCATCCACAAACCAACTTCATTCCTCCCTACCTCACCATGAGCCAAGGAAATGAGTTCTAGTTTTAGTGTTCAACACAAGCCCCTACCATTTCACGAGCGGGAACTCCACAGACAGGCCCGATGAGCCAGGGCATGAACCAAGGCTGGGGACCGGGGCAAGGCTTTCAGTCAGGGACTTCAAGGACCCAGGGGCGAGTCTTCACCATTACACCACAAACTTTGCAGGCCGATCAGTCAGTAATTCAGGGTACATTTCTTCTCTCTAGATTATGGACTAAAGTATTATTTTGATTTTGGTGCATCACATTCTTTTACTGCTACATCATGTATATGAGACTTGAGCTTAAAGTTCGAGACTCTGGAGGAGCCCTTGTATGTGAGTTCACCCCTAGGAGACAAAGTTTGTATAGACGAGATACGTCAGGGTTGTGACATGGAGATCTAAGAGACTCAGCTCACCATTGACCATAGGGTCATCGAGATGACAAAGTTCGATGTCATACATGGGATGGATTGGTTGGAGGCACATAAGGTCGTCATTGATTACGAGCGCAAGAAAGTTACAGACCACACTTCAGACGGGGTTTGTTTCAAGTTTTAGCAGGAGAAACACAATGCGTTACCCAAATTCGTATATGACTCCCAATGGTATGGACAGTTGATAGTTTATTTGCTAGCCTTACGCTAGAGGACGAGGCGAGACACGAGTTGGGTTTGCCTCGAGTCGTGTGCGACTATGCGAATGTCATCCTAGGTGAGTTATCGGGGTTGCCACCGCATCGGGATGTAGACTTCACCGTAGAGTTACAGCCCGGTGCATCCCCCATTTCTATGACACTGCAAAGGATGGCACCAGTGGAGTTGCAGAAACTTAAAGTCCAATTACAAGAGTTATTGGATAGAGGCTTTATTAGGCCGAGTACCTCACCTTGGGTTGATCCGGTGCTATTTGCTAAGAAGAATGACAAGATGCTTAGGCTCTGCATTGACTACTGGCATTTGAACAAGGTCACTATCAAGAACAAGTACCCACTGCCGAGGAACGATGATCTTTTTGACTAGTTGAGAGGGGCACAGGTCTACTCCAAGATAGATCTACGCACAGGGGTACCACAAGTTAAGGATTAGGGATGTTGATATTCCAAAGAAGGCATTGCAAACACGTTATGGGCATTTTGAGTTTATTGTGATGTCATTCGGATTGACGAATGCTCCAGCGACATTCGTAAATCTTATGCATAGGGTGTTCCAGCCCTACCTAGATCAGTTTGCTGTGGTCTTTGTTGATGAAATACTGATCTACTCCAAGTCTGAGGAGGAGTTTGAGGGTCACTTGAGGGTTGTTCTCCAGACCTTGAGAAACCACTGGTTGTACCCTAAATCAGCAAGTTCAAATTTTAGTTGACGAAGGTGAAATGTTAGGAACACGTGGTGTCGACTTTGGGTGTGTCAGCTGACTCAAAGAAAGTTGAGGCAATCATGAGTTGGGCAAGGCCAAAATCAATCTTTAAGATACATAGCTTCTTGAATTGGTAGGGTATTACAAGAGGTTCATTGAGGACTTGTCCCGACTAGCTGCACCTATGACTAGATTGACCAGGAAAGGGGTCATGTTTAAGTGAGATGACTCATGTGAATGGCATTCCAAGAGTTAAAGAAGAGGCTTACTTCAGCTCTAATTTGATAGTTGTTGAGAGGGGATAGAGGTACACAATGTATTGTGCTGCCTCCAAGGATGGACTTGGGTGTGTTTTGATGTAATCCGAAAAGTAGATTATGGTTCTCAGCAGTTGAAGAGCCACAAGTAGAACTACCCCACGCATGACATAGAATTGGTGGCTATTGTCTTTGCCTTGAAGGCATGGAACCACTTTCTCTATGGAAAGCAGTTTAATATGTTTTTGGACCATATGAATTACATCATCACGCAGTGGGACCTCAATATGAGGCAGTGCATGTGGACGGAGTACCTGGAGGATTATGACTTCAGTTTGCATTACCATCCCGGTAATAAAAATGTGGTGGCTGATTGATGAGCACAAAATATTGCATTTTTTACAGCCTCATTACATGCATTTTAACTTAACTTTGCATTTAATTACTGAGAGTAAGTTAAGTTTATGAATAATGTTGAAATCTTGTGGTTGCAGGTAATTATAGCATAAATTATGGATTTTACAACTTTGCAACTAAGTGTGGATGTGTGGTGAAGTCATGGACATATTACATGAGGAATTGGAGGCTTAAAAGTGAAAGAAATCAAGGAGGTATCGGTGCTTGGTAACATAGTAACCAACACCCGCAACATTTGGTGGTAGTACCTCAACTTTCCTCTTTTTTAATCATGATCCACATTAAATCTGAAAAAGTGAAAAACATGAAAGTTGTAGATTTGAATGTCTTTTGTATTGTGTTAAATTTCAACTCAATCGGATGGTTAGATCAAAAGTTATGATAATTCTACGAAAACTGGTCCAAAACAGTCAACCTACCGGTAGATCGCTAAAAACCTACCAGAAGGTTTTGCCTAGAATGCCCATAACACCTACAACTCATGTTCCACTTGCTTGGGGGTCCCACCAATGATTCTCTTACTTGTCTCCTGATATCTCTTACACATTTACATGACTCCTACACCATAGTTGAAGACTTTTGAGGCAATGACATTGATGAGGAGGAGAGAGAAAGAGATGGGCGTGGTAGATTGAAAGGATGGCTTGTCCTTGCTTGTGTAAGTGTCCATCCCCTTCCCCTTGCTTGGATGTCATCTCACACACCTAGGGGGATCCTCTATAGACGAAAATGCCAAGCTCACACACCATATATTCAGCATTCCACAAGATTTTTGGGAGAGGCTACCTAAGCTGAGGAGTAATGTAGAGAGAGAAAGCTTGGATTTTGACATTTTCTTTGAATGCAAGGCTCACACACCTTATATTCAGCATTCCACAAGATTTTGGGGGGAGGCTACCTAAGCTTAGGAGTAGTGTAGAGAGAGAAAGCTTGGATTTTGACATTTTCTTTGCCCATTTCATTTGTTGTAAGCTATCTTGGAGTAGTGTAATTTTTTTTTTTTTTGCAGTGTAATCTTAATTTCTAGCACTTTAATCTCTTTTATTTCAAAGTGTAATCTAGTTTAAATTCATGTTCTTGCATTTTCCATTGCTACAGTTGGGTTTCTCTGCAACTTTTTCAATTTCAACTAGGTATTGTCTTTAAGCTTTGATTTTGGTTATGAAATGAATTTCTCTTGGTAGTTTACTTTCTCCTAGCATTAATACAAGTTCAAGGCTCTATATTAAGCTTCATTTCATCTCTATTTACAGTCCATTTCATTTACATGTCTCTTTACATTATGAAGGCTTGTACTTTAAACATGAATAGCTAGAGTTTTAAGTTGGCTAATCCAAGGCAGAACTGTTCTTGGGTATGCCATATCAACTCACTTTATTTCCTCCTCTTAGAGTACGATGGTTTGGTTTGACTAGGTTGAGAGTGGATGTGGTTGTAAGTTTTGATAACCCATAGGCCTGGTAACAAGTTATGCTTGGATCCTCACCTCCATCTCGTCCCTAGTTTCCCACAAATCAATCGTTCATCTAAGCTCTATTCGAGGAAGGCTTTGAGTTGATTTGGGATTCTCATTGGAATGAACCCTTCCGATTAGACAACACTTGTTTTATTTCATTTTCCTCAAAACTTCACTCACAAAAACTCAAACTAAAAAGATTTTATACTTTTCTATTTTGACAAAATCACCTTCACATAATTCCCTTCTTTTACTGAGGAGACAACCTTAGAATACTTTTTCAAGTAAAACACGACACTTGAAAGTCTTTCTATGCTTGGGGAGCACTTTGGTTCACAAATATTTTGTACATTTCATTTTTCCACTTCAAGAACAACTACAAGTAAACATACAACAATTCAACAACTAGTTCTTATGAGTGGGAGTCTAAACCTCCATCAAACTCTCTACCAAAACTCCTAAAAAACTCCCCTTTGAAAGCTCCCAAAGTGGGAGTATTTATAGGCAAGGAGGGGGAGCAAGAGGGTGAATGAATAGCGTATGATGCTTTGCTTGATTATTTTTATTGTATTCCCTTAACCCCTAAATATCACCCTTTAGCATGTATAGTGTATGGATGAAGGGGAGTGTCACTCTCCCTTGGGATAGTGTCAAAAGAAAGGGCAAGGAAATGGAAAAAATGAAATGTACAAAATGTATGAAATGTGTGACTGAACAAAAGTGCTCCACAAGCGCAAGGAGTCATCTAAGTGTCGTGTTTTACTTAGAAAAACACTCCAATGTCGTCTCCTCAAGGAAGGAAAATTCAAGTTTGTGAAGGTGATTTTGTGAACAAAAGAGAAAAGTGTAAAATCTTTTGTTTTGAGTTTTTTATTGTGTTTGTGAATGAAAATGCAATGAAAACGAGTGTTGGCTAATCCAAAGGGTTCACTCCAATGGGAATGTCAACTCAACTCGAAACCTTCTTCTGAGGGTTTATAGATAAACAATCTATTCGTGGGAAGCTAGGGACGAGATGGTGAGAATCCAAGCATAAATCGTGACCAGACCTATGAAATATCAAAGACTTACGACCTCATGCACCCTCAACCCAGTCAAACCAAACCATCGTACACTGAGAGAGGAAAGAAAATGAGTTGAAATAGAAAACCCAAGAGGAGATCTCCCTTGAATTAGCCAACTAGAAATCTAGCAACTCATAATAAAAGACAAGACATACATAATGTAAAGAGACATAATGAAGAAATGAAGCATGAAACTTAACTCAATACAAGAAAACTTAAACTAAGAAGAAAAATATGCAATACTCATTTTAAAGCTTGAAATGAAGAAAACATAACATAACAATGGTAGAAACTAGACATGTAACTAAACTTGGAATAAACTTAAAATAGCTAAGATTAAAGTGCAAAGAATAAAGATTACAAGAGTATGAAAGCTTACTACAACATAAATGGAGAAGAAAATACAAAAATACAATTTTTTATTACACTATTCATCATCTTCTTCATTAGATTTTCTAAGCTTAGGTAGCCACCCTTGTAATGCTTGTGGAATGCTGAATATATGGAGTGTGTCCTATATTTTCATCCATGAAGGATCCTCTAGCATGAGTGTGCAGGCCTCCCATCAATGGGAGGTTGAATGATGGCTTGAACAAGCTAGGAAGACCTTATCCTACAACCCACATGGCTGCACTCCTTCTCTCCCATCCACATTAATGTCCTTTTCTTCAAAGTCTTCAACTAGGGTGTATGAGGCAAGTTCTTGTGTAAGGAATATCAGGGAACAAGTGGGAGAAGATTGGTGGGACCCCCAAGCAAGTGGAGGATGAAAAAAAGTTGTTCTTGGCACTTCTGGGAAGCGTACCGGTACTGTGTACTGGTACTGTAAGCATTTTGGAGTTCGGGGTACCGGTATGCTATACCAGTCCTCTTCAATACCAGTGTTGCATATCGGTACTATTTTCTACTCCATACAAGCTTTCCTAGAATTATCATAAATTTTGATCCAACCGTCCAATTGGGTTGAAATTTTGACACAACATAGAAGACATCCAGATCTACAACTTTTATGGCTTGCACTCTTTCAGATTCGAAGTAGATCATGGTCAAAAATGGGGAAAACAATGGTATTGTGTAAAAAATCCTTCACTCTAGAGGGCAAAACCTTTCGAATGCATTTTTCCTTGAATTCTTCACTCTCCAAGCCTGCCAATCTTCACAATCTTCATCTAAAGTGTCTGTATCTTCATCACACACTCACACATAGTTGCAATGTTATAAAATCCATCATTTAAGCTATAATTATCTGTAACCACAAAAATTCAACATTCTTCATAATTTTGGCTAACAATTAGTACTTAAATGTAAAAGTTGAGTTAAAAAGCATGATATGAGGCCATTAAATATGCAATATTTTGTGCTCATCATGCTCCATTCAATGTGAAAAGTCAACCACTCTACAGTCAGTCTGTTAAGGACGTTCAAACGTGATATGGTGTTCGAACATTTTTTTTGTTTTTGCATTAGGGGCGTTCGAATGTTGGATGACGTTCGAACGTTTCTTCGGTCTTAGCTTTAAGGGCGTTCAGACGTTGACTGGCATTCTGACCTTTTCACTCAAGTGCCCTGCGATCTTCAGTGGAAACTCATTTCCATACTCCATGCAACAGTCTAATCTTCAAATGATTCCAGGGGACGTTCGAATGTCAATTGGCATTCGAACGTGGTACTCAAGTACCTCAGGATCTTCCTTCTTGGCTCAAGGTCTTCTTTCTTGGCTGCAACACGCCATGTCTCAGCAGTCTGATCTTCACATAATGTAAGGTAACGTTTGAACATTGATTGGCATTCGAACGTTCTTGCCATGATCCCAGTTTTTCCAATTTTGTTTCATAATGTACTGACGTTACACTTAAACATGATATTTGTTGTTCTTAAACCCTTGTTCACTTTATGACCTGAAATGACATCACTTAAACTCCACCAAAGTATAATTAGTCTCCAAAAGGCATAGTAAAATGCTACTTTTAAGGACTAATCACACCCCCAACCTAAATATTGCTAGTCTCTAGTAATACAACAACAATTGAATATAAATCTATTTCTAATGCCTTTTTCGTAGGTCATCCGGTTGCATTTAGCATATGCAACAAGTCGTTGAACCACTAGGTTTACCTTAGTGGACAAGTGTTGTCTCGTGAGGGTTTCCAGTGAAGCTACCCACAAACTTCAGCCGAACAGATGTGTATGTGAGATTGGTAATTAAATTAAATTAGCATCATGGTTATTGAGACACCCAACCCTCAATTTTGACTTATATCTAGCATGCTCCTCTTTCATTGGTACTTACTCTATGCAAAAATTAGCATCTATTATATTGGCATTTGAAATCCCCTATGTAGTATGAATGGTCATTCTAGAAATAAGAATTGTTATATAACAAACATTCCACTTTACCACCGGTCATGGATAGCTTTAATTTCACAAACCTCTCTTAGAAATGCCCTCAGCAAAAATTCCCCTCTAATTATAGTGACTTGTCTCTCAAAGAGCATGTGATTATAGGATGGCCAATCCAAAAATCACATGCACAATTAATGTGGGAGTGAAGTTTTTTAGAAAGCAAACTAATCATGTTCTTGGCATAATCTCATGGAAGAATATTGATGTAATTAAAGAAATGTTTTTTAACATACCCCAACTTTTGTTCGACAACACACACATATACATCAAACTTGAGATCAATTAGGGCTTTGTATAGGTTATAATGTGGCCAGAGGTCAGTGGTTAATGAAATGACGACAATGGTATTCAAAAGCTATCCTTTGTAGTGTAGTACACCTCTTTCTTTTTGATATTTTGCTGAGAAATGTTATTTCTTTATTTCATTTTTCACTTTCTTGGAAATTCCGTGTCGGTTTGTTCCTTTTTTTTTGGGTTGTTCCCACCGACTTTTCTTTTCATTGAACAGCAGCTGATATAGTCTTTTTCTCTTTTCTTACATTTTGGTATCATACTGATTTATAAGAGGGTGTAAGAAAATTAGATAGCAAATATATGTCATGCATATTTTTCTGTGGCTTGGTTCTCATATAGGCTTCTTGAAAAAGAAATCATTCTTTGAAGGCTCAAGCATGGCTAACTAGGGATATAATTTTGAGAAAAAAATGGCTAAGACTCAAAGTTAAATCACAAGATGACCTAATATCATTTCGCAAGTATGTGCATTTGTACATGTTGTATGCACATGTTGCCTGTAGGATATGTCAATAGATCACTTTAGTTACGTCAATCAAAGCAAGGTTAATAAGATTATTGAAACAAATTACAGTGAAAGAGCTCACTTGAGTAAATGTTGATATCCTCTCAGAAGCATCATAAAGCTCAAAATTTACCATTGTATCATTTGTTATCTCCACTGGTTATGTCCGGTCTTTTAGGTAATATCGACTATATACCGATTCCATTTTCGAGTCCGATCACCTTGTACCTTGAAAATAACAAATACCGACGTACATTTGATAATTTAAGCATAGAGAAAATAACATCGTTTAAAGAGCCGTGGTTTTAAGTCTTTGTTGCTAAGTTGAGGTGTCAAACCAATCATGTGATTAGTTACTTTAACGAACAGTCTTAACATCTACATTTGTTCCATCATTTATTTAACAAGAATTACTAAAGTGCTAATTCCAAAAATGCATTTAAATAGATAAAGGTGATAAATTGAATCTTCATTTCCATAAAAGATCATCATTTTGACACAAAAACCACTGATTCAATTCATCCAATGACAATACACACAAAAACTTTAAATATCCACATCAACCCACAAAAGAAGAAATTCATAAAACAAACAAACAAACGAACAAACAACCACAACTCTGCTCAAGAACAGAAATGTCTCCCTCTCACTCCCCACCAACTCTGCCATCTCTACCAAGTCCTTCAGATACACTGTGTCCACCCCTCAGAAGGCGAAGGATATCATCCTGCTTAGCTTCAATGCTAAGCATGATGTATTGTAAAGAACGCCAAGTGCTGGTGCTAGAACTAGGCCATGGCTCCTCCTGAGTCTGTGTTTGATCTCTCTCTATCTCCATTTCTTTCTCCTCCTCCTAGTCCATCACATCCTGTACTTCTTCCACTCCTTGGGGTTGTGGCACTTCTTGTCTTGTCGCTGGGCCACCACTACATCCTTGGCTCCTCCTAAAGGATGCCTTGTTCAGTGGCCCTATTAGCTTTTGAATTTCCATCTCGGACCTCACCCTGACTCCATAGTCTTTGCATATTTCAGTCACTAAGGTGCCAAATGGAAGGTAATTCCTCTTCACATCACAAACCTTATTTATTTCACTCAAGATGAGAGTGGGGAGGTCTATGCTGTGACTTTTCCGAGAGTGTAGAGAAGGCGAGCTATTTCAGGTAGAATTTCATTTTTTCTTCCTATTGGGGCAAAGTTTGACAACGCAATCAAGTTTAACATTTTGTATTGATCAGTGGGCTCCCCTTTTCTAAAAGTAGGCACTTCTGTCAGCTCCCTCCCAACTTCATTTATCGCCACACCCTTTCTTGGTGGTTAAGTGGGATTTGGGACTCGAGGCACCTCTTGCCTAATTTCCCGAATATAGTCCTCATGGACATCTATATGGACTCCCCTTACATAGCACTTCAATGCCCTATTGACTATCTCGACATTGGAGTAAAACTCCTACACAAAGTTAATCTCGGCCTCCCCACCATTTGCAAATACAAAACCCAACCTCTCCTCTCCATCTCTGCCATTATACCCAATTCAGCAAAATCAGTCAAAACCACATCCCTTTCACCAACCACATCATGTTTTTTATAGAAATTATCGTACATGTCAGCCTTGAGTGTAGTTGGGAAGCAGGTCTTGTCATATCTTAGCATAAGGAGTGGTCTCCCCTCTCTTACTTCAACCACTTCCTCCACAAAATTTGGTTCTTTGTTTGGTGGAGTGCGCCTAGTTGGTAGCTTAACTCTTGGGATGGTGTTTTCAATTTTTATTTTGTGAGGTCTTGAAACTCTTGGGTTTTTGGTGAAAATGGGGATGTTTGATGTGGGAATAGTCTTGGGGAAGGTCGATTTTATGTTAAAAATGGGTAATGGGGATGTTTTGAGGTGTGGGTATTGAAAATGGGTTCTAGGGTTTGAGGAGTTTTTGAGAAATTTGGGGGTTTTGATCTGAAGAAGAAGAACCAGGTATTTATAGTCTGAGTCGCATTGTTCAAACGTCAACATCGTTTGAACGTGTTCATAAGGTTTTTAAAAGAATCGTTCGAACGTATGTAGTATTCGAACGTGGCTAGCTCCCAGTACTTTTGTATTCTGTCAAAGACCAAAGTAATGTAAGGTCATGACGTTTGAACGTGCTATTGGCGTTCGAACGAGCTGAGCTCCCAAAACTTTTTTGTTTCATCAGTGAGTTCATTAAAGACAGAGTACTATAAGCAGGTGATGTTTAAACGTCACTTGGTGTTCGTACGTTGGATCAAATCTAAAAAAAATCCCCTACACTACATTATACACAATCACATAAAGCTAAACACACAAGTTTAAGCCAAAAAATTATGACGTCTCAGGATAAGCTCTTACCCATACTTTAGGTTGGTATTTGATTAATCCTAATTAATGCATAATTTAATTAAGTTAATTGGTTTATTGTGTTAGTTAAATAAAGTTAAACTAATCAAAATTGACCTATTAAGATTAGTCTGTGAATTAGGGATAATGCATTAATTGTTGTTCTTTTTAGGGTTTTGTGCTTCAAAGCTACAAACTACCAGGGAGCCAATTGTGACAAAGCTATAAATTCTAGGATGACAATTATTAAAGCTCTAAACAAAGAGATATTAAAGTAATCCAAATTTCATCTTTTGGAGGTTTGTGAATGACAACTTTTGGAAGGTTGTGAATGACAACTTTTGGAAGCTTGTGAATGACAATTTTTGGAAGCTTGTGAATGACAACTTTTGAAAACTTGTGAATGTCATCCCTTGAGCTTGTGAATGGTATGTTTGGGGTTTGTAACTATCATCCCTTGGGGTTTGTAAAGGCTTTGCCTATAAATACCACCCCTTTGTGGCTTGGAAAGGGGATAAGTTTTTGTTAGAGCTCTTGGTTATGGAAATCCCTCCAAGTTATTATTGTTTTCTTTGTATGCTTGCTAGCTTTTCTCTTGGTTTTGAAAAACCCTCCAAGTTTGTATTACTTTCTTTGTATTATTGCTTTCTTTTATAATATTATCATCTCTTGGTTGTGGAATACCCGCCGAGTAGTATTGCTTTCTTTTATTGTGTTATCATCTCTTGGTTGTA
This sequence comes from Ilex asprella, assembly GCA_023539305.1. Classification (NCBI taxonomy): domain Eukaryota; kingdom Viridiplantae; phylum Streptophyta; class Magnoliopsida; order Aquifoliales; family Aquifoliaceae; genus Ilex; species Ilex asprella. The sequence goes on from CM042198.1 coordinate 6,729,776, forward strand.
GAATACCCGCCAAATAATTATGGCTTTCTTTTAATTTAAGTCTTGTTTTATTTTACTTCCATTGTTGGAGCTTCCTTCTTCCCTTAGAGGAGTGAAACTCTTCCACTTTTCTAAAGTTTTATCGAAGTCGTGAAGGGTGGAACGTGATTCACTCATTCTTTGTCAAGATCTTTACATTGATGCATTTCTTTTATGCTTAGACTAATCTTCATTTCTTCATAATGTCTTCCCAGTTCATTGTTGCCTTTACTTTAACCATAAGTAGCTAAGCTTTTAGTTGGCTAATCCAAGGGAGACCTCCTCTTGGGTATGTCATTTCAACTCATTGTCTTTCCTCCGCTCGGTGTACGATGGTTCGATTTGACTGGGTTGAGAGTGGATGTAGTTGTGAATCTTTGATATCTCGTAGGCCTGGTCACGGGTTATGCTTGGATCCTCATCATATCATCCCTAGCTTCTCACGAATCAATCGTTCATCTATGCACCAGTAGAAGAAGGTTTCAAGTTGAATTGGAATTCCCATTGGAATGACCTCTTTAGATTAGTCAACACTTGTTTTCATTTCATTATCACAACACAAACCACCACTAAATTCCAAAATAAAATGATTTTATACTTTTCTTTAATAAAAATCACCTTCATAATAGTTCACTTCCTTCCCTAAGGAGACGACCTTGGGACGATGTCAAAAACAGTAGGCTTTGTGTTCCATTTTGACTGGAAGGTGGCAAGCCTTTTCATAGACAAAGTTGTGGTTCTATGAACCGGAAAAAATTGGTTCAAAAACTCGGAGAGCATTTTGCTCCAAGTTGTTATGGAACGAGGTCTCAAGGCATACAACCATGATTTGGCTTTATCTTTAAGGGAGAATTGAAACAACTTTAAGCAAGCTATGTCCTCTATTGCATAGTTAGCATTGAATGTTGCAACTATGTCCTCGTATTCCCTTATATGCAAGTAAGGGTTTTCATTTTCAACTCCATGGAATTTAGGAAGTAGTTGCAACATCCCTGGCGTAACTTGGAAGAGACAAGCTTGTATCGGTAAGTGAATGCATGAGGGAGTGGTGCTACGGGTTGGTTGAAGGAACTCCCTCATTGACCTCACCGGAGGATCAATTTGGACATTGTTCCCTTCATTTCTAGGAAGGGGAAAATGCATTCGTGCATTGGGCACTCTAGGTTCTGGAACTCCCCCATCCTTTTGCCTATTAGGGTTGGCATCTACATTTTTAAAGTTATCACCCGCATCCTCGGGTAGGTCTAGTTCAAGGTTCATGTTGGGGCCCAAGGGTTATCTAACAAGTCAATTTTGTTTGTCCCGACCCCACATACAACAAACTATCTATAATTGAAAATGCTAACAACAAAAGTATATACAAGGATCAACGTACCTCAGCCCATGATGAAAATCACGAGACTTACCTCCGTTGTCCGAAAATCACCTTCTAGGTTCAACGCTTGCCTTCCCCGACAACGGCGCCAAAAATGTTTGTCATAGAAATATTCGACTGTTGGGGCATCGACTTCATGGGTTCGTTCCCTATGTCTTTTGGTTATCTGTACATCCTCCTGGCAATAGACTATGTCTCAAAGTGAGTGGAGGTTATCCCGACCAAGACTAATGACCACCGGATCATAGTCAAGTTTCTTAAAAAGAATATCTTTTCGAGGTTTGGGATGCCTCGTGCAATAGTAAGTGATGGCGGATCACATTTCTGTAATAGGCTATTTGCATCCTTAATGTTCAAATATGGCATCACTCACAAAAATATGGCAGTGCCTATCACCCACAAACAAATGGCCAAGTCGAGCTAGCCAATAGGGAGATCAAAAATATTCTAGAAAAAATAGTTAACCCAAATAGGAAGGATTGGTCTGATAGATTGACCGATGCCTTATGGGCATACCGCACTGCCTTTAAAACTGTTTTAGGCATGTCTCCCTACCGTCTTATCTATGGAAAGGCTTGCCACCTACCAGTTGAAATGGAACACAAGGCCTACTGGACCATTAAGACTTTAAATTTAAATTTGAGAATGGCCAGTGATCATAGGAAGTTAGAGCTGAATGAATTGGAAGAAATTCGCCGAGATGCGTAAGAGAGTTCCAAAAGTTCAAAAGAACGGGCTAAAATCTTTCATGATAAATCCATTGTAAGGAAGTCATTTGAGCCCGGCCAAAAAGTACTTTTATATAACTCTCGCCTCTCTATTTTTCAAGGAAAACTCTGATCCTGTTGGGATGGCCCCTATCTTGTCAAGGTGGTCTATCCCAACAGAGCTGTAGAGGTCACAAACCCTGAAAATGGCCAAACATTCAAGGTCAATGGTCAACGACTTAAGCCATTCTTTGAGGATTTTGAAGGACAGTTGGTGGAGGAAGATTTAATTGATCCGGTGTATCCGGATTCAATGGTGAAGTTGCTAGTGTTTATTTTTTTTAATGTATGGTTGCCTTTATTTATTTATTTTATTATTTATTTCATGTCACTTACCTTTTTTTGGTTGTATAGTTTGTTTTTTCTAGTTCCAGATGTTGGTATTTTGTCAAAAGCTCCAATGCGAGGTGTCCTCTATCCCTGCTCTTCTTTCTACAGTCCTTCATTATATTTCATATTTTTTTGTGCATTGAGGACAATGTGTGAATCAAGTTGGGGGTAAGGTGGACCATTTGCATGTTGTACCAATGTTGGATCTAGAATAGTCATTTGCAAATATTCCTTCCTGCTTTCTTTAAAAAAAAAATTGGGACACCTTTATAAGGCCTCCAACTTTTTTCTTTTTTTCCATCCACCAATGTTGGCCCCCCCTTTCTTCCTTCTTCTCCCTTCTTCTTCTTTCTTCTTCTTCTTCTTCTTCGTTTTTCTCTGTTCTCTGTAAAAACAACCCACCCCTTGCAAATCCATGAACATATTCCCAAAAGACCCAGCCATTTGTTTAATGATTTTTATTATATGTCTATATTTGTATATGGTTGTTCTTCTTCTAGCTGCACTTAGGTTGAAGGGTTTCCAGCCTAGCCGAAACCCTTATCTCGAAGAATGATTATCAAATTGGGTATTTTCTTTGTAGGTTTTGGCAGATGAACGGGTCTCTACTTCTCAAACCCTAAATCTATTTGCAGTTCTAGTAAATTCGAATCATTTGGACAATAATTTCAGTTTGTTGGGGGTGTTGTGATCTATAGTTTAAGATTTGTTCCAATTTCATAGTTGCATATGTTTATAGTATTTTTGCTTATATTTTATGATCGTATCAAATTCAGCTTTAAATTGTCTTTGTGACTAGAAGACGTTAAAGAACCAGATATGGTGTCCTTAGCAAGCATGGATAATAAAAAAATTTGGTTTAGTTTAAGCATTTTGCGCACTTTTTCATCTGATGTGCATGCTATGATAATGAGAAAAGCAAGAGATGTAAGAAAAAATGAAATCCGAGAGCAACAACCTAAACCATTGTGTGGCAGAAACTCTTTTGCTAAACGTCGTCGTTCTAAATTACTGGGTGCTTATTACCAATGTGACAGAATATTTCACATGAAAAAACATAATCAGTGTTCTGAACCAATTTTGGGTCGTGCAACTGATCGATTAAACTGGATAGTGTAAGGGCAGAATAAGGATTTTCTTGACACGCCATCCTATGCCAGTCTGGGACTTACACGTTATGTGCGACAAGAAGTTGGAAGGGTCACTAATAATGGCATAGACACAAGCAATGACTCGGATTAGATTTTTTTTCTTCTTTTGACAAAGCTGTGGAAAAATGTGTATTTGGAGATGAAGGTAAATGTTCCGAATGTTTGTAAAAAGTGTAAATATCTTGTTATTAGATGTGCAAAAATAAAGATGTGGGCCGAGTAAGGAATGTCCTAAAATATCAACCTGTAGCGTGGGTAGGGACTTGTACTTGAGACGCCATAGTCTTTCAAGTTCAATTGGTGTATCTAGTCTTCCTTCAATTTTCATAGATAAATGAGTATGTTAATAATTTTGAATTTTATTTAATGTTCGAGAAAAAACAAATTACATACTCATTTATCCTTGAAAAATGGTATGTTAATAATTTTAAATTTTATTTAATGCTAAAAAAAAAGGGTATCTCATTTTCCATGTTACTTTCATTTTTCTCATTGCATGATTCTTTGTGCATTGAGGACAATGCATAGTTCAGGTTGGGGGGTGAGGTGCGCAATTTACATGTTCTACCACTTTTTGTATAAAATAAGTTGAAAACGTGAAAATTTTAAAAATTGTGGACAATTTTTGTGAAAAATATCCAATATTGAACTATATTCCCTTACCCTAATTGTTGTGGGATTTGTGATAACTTGATCTTCATTTTGAACTTTGAATACATGAGCATATTATAGAAGTTTATTCTATTGTTAAGAGTATCACATACTTGTTTGCTTTTGAACTCAACCATAAATGCACCATGAACTTATAATTTTTACAATTTATGGATTGAGTTCACATTTAGTGTTTGACATGAATAATGGAGATGAGTAGGAACCCATGTAAGCTTTAGTGCCAATCCTTGTTGGAGGGAACTTACATTTACTCAAGGTACAATTATTCAAATTCCACATTTGTTCAACAATCTCATTATGTTTGTTTTGGTTAGGTGCATTTGGGTAGTTAATTGATTTTGTCTTGATATGTACAATGTTTCCCTATGCTTATCTAGAGGTGATCTTAGGCCATTTTTTAATATTTTGAGCCTTAGCCTTCTTCTTTAGAAAATATTATCCCTAGTGCCATGATTGAGCCTCAATTGAATTCAATTCTATGTCATACATTTGACCAAGCCAATGAAAATGTTAAATATCTACCTTACCTTGGTTGTTCCTAGTGCTGAGTATGAATAATCATAAAAGAGAAGAAAGTAGGGTGTGAAAACTCAAACAAAAGGGATGAATGATATTAAAACTCAAGGAGTTCAAGAAAAAAATGAGAAAACCAAGAAAATGAAGAAAAGGGGTGAGAAGAAAAGAAAAGAAAGAAAAAGAAACAAAGAGTGAAGTGATGGTATTATACTAGAAATCCCATAAAAAGGGAGATCTTTTTGAAATAAAGGTCATTCACTCGGAACAACTCTCTTTGTTATCTTATATCCTTCATTTCCCTTACCTCAATATCACCCCAATACCTCATTACAACCCGTGAAAGTCATAAATGATCTAGAGAAGCATGGGGGATGCACACGTTTTAAGAAAAAAAGAAGTTAATTTTGCTATCTAGTGCCCTAACATTCATTTCATGAGATTATGCCAAGGTTGTTACACTTTTTTTAATGCATGTGCTTCATTTTTGGATTATATGTGAGTATATTTCGTTTAAGCATAATATTCTATCTCACATATACATGGATAGCATGCCAAGATAATCATAGTGTGATTCATTTTTTAGAGAAACCCTTGGTGAGTTTTGCATCAAAGCTGAATTTGGATAGCTATGTGAATGTGGATTCCGTTGTGTAAATGTTTAAAATTACATGTTCATTTCACACACACATGAGTTTTGAAAGGAAATGTGTACGTAAATACTCTAGAATAGCATTTAAGACTATGATATGTCTCATGTGTGATTAGTTCATATTCAGTGGACAAAGTGATTTTAACATCCCGTGCTAGTTAAGATGAGGGAATATGCTTTAAATATTGGATATATATAATAAAAAAAAGTTTGTAGGTACCTTCACGAGACAAAAATCGTCCACTAGGTATCACCTAGGGGTTTAACTGCTTGTTGCATATGCTAAATGCAATCGTGTTATCTACGAAAGTGATGTTTTCTGTTGTTATTTATTACTAGGGACTAGTAATGTTTAAGTTGGGGGTGTGATTAATCCTAATTAATGTATAATTTAATTAAGTTAATAGGTCAATTGTGTTAGTTATATAAAGTTAAACTAATCAAAATTAACCTATTAAGATTAGTGTGTGAATTAGGGATAATGCATTAATTGTTGTTCTTTTCAGGATTTTATGCGTCAAAGCTACAAACTACCGGAAAGCCAATTGTTACAAAGCTACAAATTCTAAGATGACAATTATTAAAGCTCTAAACAAAGAGATATTAAAGTAATCCAAATGTTATCTTTTAGAGGTTTGTGAATGACAACTTTTGGAAGCTTGTGAATGACAACGTTTGGAAGCTTGTGAATGACAATTTTTGGAAGCTTGTGAATGACAACTTTTGGAAACTTGTGAATGTCATCCCTTGGGCTTGTGAATGGCATCTTTGGGGTTTGTAAATGTCATCCCTTGGGGTTTGTAAAGGCTTTACCTATAAATACCACCCCTTTGTGGCTTGAAAAGGGGATAAGTTTTTGCTAGAGCTCTTGGTTATGGAAATCCCTCCAAGTTGTTATTGTTTTCTTTGTATACTTGCTAGCTTTTCTCTTGGTTGAGGAAAACCCTCCAAGTTTGTATTACTTTCTTTGTATTAATGCTTTCTTTTATGATATTATCATCTCTTGGTTGTGGAATACCCGCCGAATAGTATTGCTTTCTTTTATTGTGTTATTATCTCTTGGTTGTGGAATACCCGTCAACTAATTATTGCTTTCTTTTAATTTAAGTCTTGTTTTATTTTACTTCCATTGTTGGATCTTCCTTCTTCCCTTAGAGGAGTGAAACTCTTCCACTTCTCTAGAGCTTTATCGAAGCCGTGAAGGGTGGAATGTGATTCACTCATTCTTTGTCGAAGATCGTTATATTGATGCATTTCTTTTATGCTTAGAACTAACCTTCATTTCTTCATAATGTCTTTCCAGTTCATTGTTGCCTTTATTTTAACCATGAATAGCTAAGCTTTTAATTGGCTAATCCAAGGGAGACCTCCTCTTGGGTATGTCATTTCAACTCGTTGTCTTTCCTCCTCTCGGTGTACGATGGTTCGGTTTGACTGGGTTGAGAGTGGATGTGGTTGTGAGTCTTTGATATCTCGTAGGCCTGGTCACGGGTTATGCTTGGATCCTCGTCATCTCGTCCCTAGCTTCCCACGAATCAATCGTTCATCGATGCACCAGTAGAAGAAGGTTTCAAGTTGAATTGGGATTCCCATTGGAATGACCTCTTTGGATTAGCCAACACTTGTTTTCATTTCATTATCACGACACAAACCACCACCAAATTCCAAAACAAAATAATTTTACACTTTTCTTTAATAAAAATCACCTTCATAATAGTTCACTTCCTTCCCTGAGGAGACGACCTTGGAATACTTTTCCAAGTAAAACACGACACTCAAAAGACTCCTTGCGCTTGGGAGCACTTTTGTTCATACACACACACAATTCATTCACCCTATTCCATTTTCTCCTTGCCCTTTCTTTTGACATCGTCCCAAGGGAGATGTTGATAAGTTAGGAACAATAGGAAAATAAGTCAAGCAGTATTCTGAAGCATTCCTTACTCGGCCTATATTTTCATTTCAATCAAAAGAATTTGTACAAAACAAAAAGGATTTTTACACTTTTTACAAAAATTTGGACCCTTGGCTTTCATCCCAACACACAATTTTTTCAATTTAGAAGGCAGCCTAATCCAAGTCATCCTCTGTATCTATGTAGTTCGGACAACCAGTGGCTCTCCCAATTTTCTCTCTCATAAACCGGTTAAGCAAAGTACCAGAATTGCATGGCGTCTCAGGGTAATGCTTACTCAGCCCATTCACTATCCAGTCTAATCGATCAAGTGCGCAACTAGAGATCGGTTCAAAACACTGGTTATATCTTTTCTCGTGAAAGACTCCACCACACTGTTTACAGGCATCAGGTCTTTTGGCACAACGGCGTTTAGCAAAAGTTCTTCTGCCACAGAGGAGTTTCGCTTCTTCATGTCGGATCTTAACTTTACTTTCCAGTCTTGCTTTTCTCATAATCACAGTATGCATATCAGATGGAAAAGTTCGTAGAACTCCCAAACTAAATCAAAAAAGTTTAACATCCATAATTTCGATGCTTTAAGACTCACTATCTGGTTCTTAAACGTCTGTCAGTCACAAAGATGATTTAAACTGAACCCCAGACATGATCATTAATTTACACAAAATACAAGACAAGGTACATAATATGATCACAACAAACAACAACAATAGCAAAAACAACAACAAAAATTTAAAAAAATTTAAAAGCACATGGTGGCATAAAATATGAACAATAGTTCTTACACCCCTAGCATAAACTGAACCTTGTCTCTAATGTCTCGAATTTATTAGTGTATGGAGCTTGGAGATGAGGTTGAAAGATAAAGATATGTTCATCTTCTGAAACTACAAACCAAAATACCTAGATTTAAACATCTTTACACAGATCTGGGTTTGGATGAAAACCCTTGATTGTGAGTTCATACGAAAGAAGAACACTCATGTACAAATAGAGTAAGCAAATGGTAATCATGAGAGAAAGGACTGGTTCTTCGGGTAATATGGACATGGGAATGCTAGGATTGGGTCGTTTTTACAGAAAATAGAATAAGAAGAAGAAAAAGAAAAAGAAGATGATAAATAGAAAAAGAAGCAAAATAGGATGGGGCAATAGTGGTGAATGTGGGGAAAGGGGAAAAAGTATGGGGGCCTTATAAAGGCGTCCCTTCAGGTCAAGTTTCTTCCTGACCCGACCCCTTTTTTGTGTCGACAAGCGCGAGTCTCGGAGGAATATTCTGGATCCATTAGAAGAATGGTTTTCACATTTTTAACAAAATTCTCCAAAAATATTTTCAACCTCTGACCATTAACGGTAAAGATATTACCATTTGATGAGTTTTTCACTTCTACTACTCCATGTCTGAACACCTTTTTGACAATGTACGGAATAGTCCATCTTGACTTCAACTAACTAGGGAAGAGGCGAATTCTTGAGTTAAACAACAGGACTTTTTGAGAAGGTTCAAAAGACTTCCACACAATGTGCTTGTCATGGAAAATTTTTATTTAGGTTTTAGCAATCTTTGCATTCTCATATGCTTCATTTTTCAATTCCTCCAATTCATTTATTTGAAGTTTTCTTAAGAGCCCTGCCTTGTCCAAGTCAAAGTTCATTGTTTTAATGGTCCAGTATGCCCTATGCTCCAATTCCACAGGTAGGTGACATGGCTTGCCATAGACTAATCGATAAGGATACATGCCCATAATGGTTTTAAAAGCAGTATGATATGCCTAGAGTACATCAATTAGTTTTGATGACTAATCTTTGCGGTCCGGGTTTATTATTTTTTCTAAAATTAATTTGATCTCCCAATTAGCTAATTCAGCCTGTCCACTAGTCTGTGGGTGATAAGGGGTTGCAATTTTATGAAAAAACATGGACTTTTTCATTAAATTCCAGAAAGGTTGATTGCAAAAGTGAGCTCCCCCATCACTTATGATTGATCTTGGAATTTCAAACTGGGATAAAATATTTTTAAAAAAAAACTTGATCACTGTTTGGTGATCATTATTCCGACATGGAATTGCCTCAACCCATTTGGACACAGTGTATGTTACCACTAAAATGTATAGATAACTAAATGAAGGGAAAATGGTCTCATAAAATCAATGCCCCCAACAATCAAAAATTTCAATCACCAAAATAGGATTTAAAGGCCTCATGTTTCTTTTGGAAATATTTCCCAACCTTTGACATCTATTACAAGTTAGACAAAAGGCATGGACATCTTTGAAAAGTATGGGCCAATAAAAACCACACTACAAGATTTTTTCAGTGGTTTTTCTTGATGAAAAGTGGTCACCACATGCTTCAGAATGACAAAATGTTATTACTTGTATACTCTCATGCTTGGGTATGTAACGCCTTATGATTTGATCCTTACAGTACTTAAATACGTATGGATATTTCCAAAAGAAGTTACGAACCTCCCTCAAGAATTTCTTTTTGTCCATGGGAGTAAATGACGAATGGAGTGTTCCAGTAGCAAGAAAATTAGCAATATCAGCGTACCATGGAGTCTCATCAATCATGAACAGTTGTTCATCAGGGAATTTCTCATTGATTGGCAGTCCATCCTCGTGAAATTCATAAATTAATCTGGACGAATGATCTACCACCACATTCTCAATACCTTTTTTATCCTTGATGATCAGATCAAACTCTTGGAGTAAGAGTATCCATCTTAAAAGCCTTGGCTTGGCATCTTTCTATGTGAGCAAGAATTTTAGGGCTGCATGGTCAATGAATACAGTAGCAGAAGAACCAACAAGATAGGAATCAAATTTTTCCAAAGTAAAAACTACAGCAAACAATTTTTTTTCAGTTGTTGAATAATTCATTTGGGCATCATTCAAAGTTTTACTTGCATACTAAATTACATGTGATTTCTTATCATTTCTTTGTCCTAATACAGCACCTACAACATAATCACTTGCATCACAAATTAGTTCAAAGGGTAAAGTTCAGTCAGGGGGTTGCATGACTACAGTGGAAATTAACATGCCTTTCAGTTTTTCGGAGCCTTTTGGCATGTTTCACTCTACACAAAATTTACATTCTGACTTAGGAGATGACACATAGGTTTAGCTATTGTACTGAAGTCTTTTATGAATCTCCTATAAAAAACTGTACGTACTAGGAACGATCAGACATCCTTTACAATCTTGGGGGCTGGCAAATTTTCAATCTGATCTATTTTTGTCTTGTCAACTTTCATGCCCTCAAACGACACAATGTGTCCTAAGACAATACCTTGTGTTAACATGAAATGACATTTCTCCCAATTGAGCAACAGATTGGCTTCTTTAAACCTTATCAACACCTTTTCTAGGTTGTCCAGACACAAATCAATTGAGTCACTATAAATAGAGAAGTCATTCATGAACACTTCTAAAAATTTCTCAAACATGTCACTGAACAAGCTTAGCATGCATCTTTAGAATGTTGCAAGAGCGTTACAAAGTCCAAATGGCATCCTTTTGAATGCAAAGGTGTTAATGGGGCATGTAAATGTGATTTTCTCCTGGTCATTTAATGCTATCTCAATTTGATTGCACCCGAAATACCCATCTATGAAATAGTAATATTCATGGCCACAATTCTTTCTAGAACCTGATCAAGAAAGTGAAGAGAAAAATGGTCTTTTCTAGTTACCAAATTGAGTTTTTGAGAGTCTATGCACATTCGCCATCCTGTGACGACTCGAGTTGGCACTAGTTCATTGGCATCATTTTTTACCACTGTGACCCCAGACTTCTTGGGCACAACTTGGGTTGGACAAACCCATTTGCTATCGGAGATGGAAAAGATTATCCCTACATCTAAGAGTTTGAGTACCTCAATTCTCACAACTTCCTTCATGTGAGGATTCAGTCGTCGCTGCATTTGACTAGAGGATTTTGAATCCTCTTCAAGGTATACAGCATGATTGCAGATTAACGGGCTTATACCTTTTAAGTCAGCGATGGTCCAATCAATGGTGCTTTTGTGACTTTTAAGCACTTCAATCAGTTTAGACTTTTGCAAGTTTGTGAGCTTAGAGGAAATCACCACTGGGTATGACTCGTCCTCTCCTAAAAATGCATATTTGAGGTCAGATGGGAGATTTTTCAATTCAGGCTTTGGTGGCCTGTCACTTGAGGAGAGTGGCTTTGTGGCATTTGACGAAAGTTCCTCGAATTTAGGTGTCCATGTCTCAACAACATGAGTAGGGAAACTTGGTGAATTTGGGTCATCATTTGTTGACTTGGATGCGATTGATTCCAAAATATATGATTTAGCAGAGGGTTTAGAGAAGGTATTATTTACATGTTCGTGTACGAATGATTCAATGGAAATTATTTCTCTTACTTCTTGGTCCTCTCCTGGGTGTTTGGGAATATTGAAAATATTCAGCTCAAGGGTCATATTCCCAAAAGGATGTTGAGAATGTGGTGACAGATCATCCATCCAATGCATGGCTCCATTCCAAACTCAGTTACAGGAATGCACCACATTTACCAAAAGTCAATTTCATGACTTCATTCTTGCAATTGATTAATGCATTGGAGGTTACTAGGAAGGGTTGACCAAGAATAATGAGAATTTGGTTCTCTGCATGCATTGCTGGCTAAGTATCTAGAACAATGAAGTCTACAGGGAAGATAAAGTTGTCCACTTGGACAAGCACATCTTCAACAATGCCCTTAGGAATTTTTTACAGATCTATCTGCCAACTGGAGTATGACATAAGTGGGTTTGAGTTCACCCACACCCAACTACTGATAAACAGAGAAAAGAAGCAGATTGACACTGGCTCTGAGGTCTAACAGTGCATATTCTATTATGAAGTTTCCAATGACACATGACACTATTGGACACCCAGGGTCCTTGTATTTTGGAGGGGTGTTGTGTTAAAGTAAGACACTTGCTTGTTCCGTCAAGAAAGCTTTATTTTGGACATTTTGGCTTCTCTTAACTGTGCACAAGTCTTTCAAAAACTTAGCATAAGACAAAACCTATTTGATTGCATCCAAAAATGGAATGTTGATCTTTACTTGCTTAAAAAGCTTGTAAATCTCTTGTTGGTTGCTCACTTTCTGGACTGTTTTGAGTCTATGAGTGAAAGGAGTTGGAATAGGGCATGAAGAGTCCTTGTCCTTTAATGGTTCAGGCTCTTTTTTTATCATAGGCTCAAGCTCAACTGGTTCAGTGCAGGGGATTGACTCAGATATTGGCCTTGGAATCAACATATTTTCGATGGTTTTGTTAATCACCTTGCCACTTCTCAGTGTAGTGATAGCTTGAGTTTGGTCTTATGGGTGTTCCATGATCAAAGGATTTTTCACATAAAATTGGTCTTGTGGACGTTTTGGTTGGGCAAAAAACTTGCCCTTCTTATGTGTGCTCATGGATTTAGTCAGCTTTTGAATGTAGCTTTTAATGTCCTCAAAAGACTGGGTGGTCTATGCTTTGAAATCGGTGAAAATCTGTATGGAATGAGTGTTGTAGTTCATTTGAGTTTGCATGAACTGGTTCAGTGTATCCTCCAGGCTCCTCTTGTATGGTGATTGGTATAGTTGGTATGCGGGAGGTCCTTGAGGTGGTGGATGTGAACTTTGTGGTTGGTTCATGGGAGTTGGTTGTATGTTCCTCCAACTTAAGTTTGGGTGGTTTCGCCACCCTAGATTGTATGTTTCAGAGTATGGGTTGGAGTAGGGCTTGTTGAAGTTAGAGATTGCATTTGTTTGTTCCAACAAGATTTCTTTGAATGTTGGAATGGTAGGATATTCCCCAGTAGGGTGTCCTGTCAGGGTACAGATTTCACACACTTGTTCTGTAGAAGGGTCAAAATCAACTTGATGAATTTTTTTCATTTCTAAAGCTTCAAGTTTTCAAGACAAAGTGGTCATTTGTGCTCTCAGGTCATCGTCATCTCTCAAGACATACTTACCCCCTTG
>CM042198.1:6794211-6811719 GCA_023539305.1 Ilex asprella
GACGCATGATATTACTATATATAATAATATTGCCTGCTAGAATAACCTCGGTGATCCTATCGGTATGGCTAGTCCTCCACTGGAACGCTGAGGAAGTTCTATTGTCAATATATATATTTCAAGATGATCTATTGAATAATTCAAGTATTCCGTTTGAATAGCTTGACTTTCTGGGTGACGTATCTAAATACAGCTAACCTGACAAGTTGTTGTATTATGATTAACTACCACCAGCTGACCTGACAAGTTGCTGAAAGATCGTCTATACTACCAGCGGGTTTTACTCGAATTAGTCAATTGGAACATCTATAATCCAGCGTAGCCTAATAAGCAGCTGTGTTATAATATATTACCTTCACAATAGCCTAATAAGCTACTGTGTGCTGAATTATGTACATCAGACCTACCGATTGACTTTCCAGTAAAATGGAAGTTGATTGCTGTGTGGTGGCAATTCCGTAACAACACCAATATAAAGCATATGGGATCCTTAAACTGAAGGATATATTTTATATTTCTGTCAATTAATCTGTTTTATTTACGCACTTTATTATATCTGCACTTTACTTTCGCCTGCCTTTTATTTTAAAATTAGACTAAGCTCACACCACAAGCAATCAAACATCAAACTACTCCAAATAAACCACTTTACTGTTTTTGATATTTTATTTTTATTTATTTAGTTTTTTTTTTTAGAATTACTTAACTCTTCGTGGGATCGATACTTGGACTTAAAACCAGAAAAACTACAATTCGACCACTTATACTTGGCTGTAATATAATAATATAATTCTGACACACTAAAAAGTGCGAATCAACAATCTCTGACAAGAATGCACACGATGAACAAAATGTAGGCAAGCACACAACTCACATCAGGTACACACGAAATACAGGCCAAAAGGCCAAACCTTTTTCTTTATTAGCAAAGCCTAAAAGAAACATGGCTTTGGGTCTACTTACAAAATGTGTCCAACTTTCTTGGTTGCACTACAAACCCTAGCATGCATATATATAGCATACAAATTGGTTGATACAAGCCCAACCACCTAGGCAATGCAAAACAACATCAGATTCACCCACAAAGCCACCTATAGCCTGTTGACCCCGGCTGAGTCCCTCTGCCACTCCCACATATGTTGATCATGGCAAGGGGTAGTTACAACTGTTGGCTAACCTAGCTAGTAACTGCCCACAACTACTATGCCTACTGAGTGCACATGCCAACATCTCCCTCATGTTATGCACATGCCAGCAACATCACAAAATTGCCCTGAATGCTATTCACATGCTAGCAACTGTCTAGAATCGGCATCATCTGTAGTGCACATGCCTCAACTATTCGAAACCGCCTTGCATGTCATGCACATGCCTTCCTTGTGAGCACATAACACTCGATTTGCATGCCCAACCCATGGCTTGGTCTTTCAAGCTATCATTGACCCATAATTTAAGCCTACCAACTAGCCTTTCTTGCATACTTACTTATGCCCAACATACTTATGCATGAGCTACCTCCCCCAACTATGCATGGGGCTTCAATCAACACCCTGATTGGATCCAATGTTCCCATGCTTGAGCTGCCTCCCTCAGCTATGTATGAGGCTTTAATTAACCTAATGGTCATACCCAATTTTCCCATGCATTCACTGCCTCCCTCAGTCATACATGGGGCTTCTGCCAACAACGAGTCCCTCCCGATCATCGACCCCGCATCTTGTCTCGAACTTTGGAATGCCTTGCCTCCACCCATAGTAAGCATTTGGTGGGGGCGTGCCTTCTGTGTACCAAGGCTTAGGGGCATAGGGGTCCCTAGGGAAGCTGACGTAGCACCCCTTCGTGGAGCACCCCCCATAATAACATTAGTGAGAAAAAACTCATTGACCGAATGGACGTACTTTCAGCCGAGGAGTTATAATGACTTAAGCCAGGGGCATAGTCGTTGCATGCCACTTGAGCCTTTGCCAAAACACTTTGCAATATAACAAAATACAAGTCCAAGTCCTTTTGTAAACCAAGTTTGCACTAAGGGTTTTCTTCACCAAGCAAAACTCAATTTGGCTAAGGCATGGTGGCCTTTGGACGAGGCAGCCTCATGCAAATGCCAAGCCAAAAGCTAAGGGGGTAATAACTAGTCATTGGGAAAAATCACGGGGAACCTTTCTAAGGCTCAACAAAGTCTAATTACTACCCCAAAGTTAGTTTACAAGTACTCGAAACTTATACCTCAACCAATGTTATGGGTAGCTTCACTTGAATTCTTTATCTCAATGGATCATCTAGGCCCAGGGGTGAATCTACAGTGGGGGCAGTTGCCCCCACTACAATTTTAAAAACCTTTGGGATGTATTTAGAATTTTCAAACTTATAAGATATTGTCCCCACTGAATTTTTTTAGAAGATTTAGGGGTATTTATGTATATAAATTGTGGATGGGTCTCTGATATTTTGTATTTTGGTAGACAGTCCATGTGTCACCCACAAGTGAATTTTATAACTCTGTCCAATTATTGAATCCAACATGATAATTGAAACAAAGCCATCGTAGTTGTATTTCACTTTCCTCTTGAATCCAACATATCAAATGAAACCACAATTTGATTAACTCTAACCAAAATTGAATGGATGACTTGATTAAGGAATACACCAAAAAAAAAGATTTGATTTGCATAAAACTCGATCACTTTTCTTCAATAGCTTCTATTTTTCATATTTGGTTAAATCTCTCTAACTATTCGTAGTGCACACAAGTCATAATTTATATATGGCCAATATGTCACAAATTTAACGTAGAATTAAGGGAGTATTTAGCCTTAGTAAATTTAGATGATAAATGAGTTTGTTAGATCACCCAAACAAATAATTGAGTAGATAGTAAAGAAAATGAGAGTTTCTGAGATTTTATCTGTGCTTTTGTGAGAGATAATACATAAATGATTTCTTTGATTTCGTTAGTTTTTGCATTTTTTTGCGCTATAAATAGGGTTTGTATTATTACTACAATTTTTTTTTTGCTAACAATAGATATTAGAGCTTTAATAATTTGGATTTGAATTGAAATATGATGACTCTCCGATTGTGTATCAATTTCTTTAGAATATTATGCACAATGATCAATCTCTTAAAAAAATGGATAATGAGGAATACATAAAAAAATTTAATTCTGAGATATGGGTATATTTAGATGGTCTTAATTGACATTTTTTTTCTGATTTTTTTACATTGTTTTTTTTAAACAGTTATTTTTTGTGAAAAAATGAAATATTATTATTACATTTTATGTTGCCCCCACTAAAAAAGAAGTCTGGCTCCGCCCCTGTCTAGGCCTCAAGCAATCTTCTCTACTAACATCCTCAGTATGAATACTTACAAATGAGTTTGGTTTCAACCAACAAAGTTCTTTTTTTTCGAAGGTATGAGATTGGATAGGAATCACAAGATGGTAGCCTTTGGATTTAGCGATCTAGGGTTGTGGCTTAAGCTCTCAAAGTGTTAGATAGATAAAGTCTCTCTAAAAGGCATACAAGAGGCTTGTCCTAGGTTCGGAAGGCATCCCTCAATTTATAAGCTCAGAATAAGGTTTTTCTTGAGGTCCAAGAAAATATAGATTTGCAAACAACCGCTCGAGCAGTAGGAGGGCGTTGGTCACTGGAATGAAATTTTCATTAAAACTAGAAAGGTAGAGTTGGGATTGCTCAAGCGACCTTAAGGACCACTTGAGCCATCTCAAGGACACTTTAGCAGCCTTAGAGCAATCTAGAGGGCGGTGTCCACTGCCACATGCATAGCCTTTTCTTGAATATTTTTCTTAAGTCTTTAGAGACCGCTCTAGCAAAGGCTAGCGAACATAAAACGGTCCCTATTGGGTTTTAAGTCTAAAACCAAGCAAAAAACTAGTCCTCTTGAACATTGGAGGGTGTTGCTCAAGAAGGGTTCACTAATGGTTCAATCTATGTTGTCAAAACCCAAAGAGATTTAGAAAAACTTTTCTTTGTATAACACTAATGAGCACAAAATATTGCATATTTAATGGCTTTATTTCATGCTTTTTAACTTAACTTTGTATTTAATTACTTAGAGTTAGTTAAAGTTTTGAATAATATGAAAATTTTTATGTTGCAGGTAATTATAGCATAAATGATGGATTTTAGAGCCTTGTAACTATGTGTGGATGAGTGGTGAAGATATTGACACATTAAATGAGGATTGAGAGGCTTGGAAGGTAAAGAAACAAATAAAAATACAATTTGGATGAAAACCTTCCGAAAGGTTTAGCCCATTGGTTTTCCCCATTTTTGACACAGTACTTCTATTTTTCCCATGTTTTACCATGATCAACTTCAAATGTGAAAAAGTGCAAAACATGAAAGTTGTAGATCTGTATGTCTTCGGTATTGTATCAAAATTTCAGCTCAATACAACAGTTGGATCAAAAGTTATGACAATTTTACCAAAATTGGTTCCGAGCTGTCACCTTCCAAAAAACCTTCCGAAACGTTTAGCCTACTGGAATGAACCTTCCGGAAGGTTTTCATCGACCTTCCGGAAGGTTTTGCCTAGAATGCCTGAAATGCATGCTCTACTTGCTTGGCGGTCCCATCTGTGATTCTCCCACTTATCCCCTGACATATTCTACATACATACATGCCTCCTACACCCCAAAGTCAACAAAAGAAAGATGGAGGCATAGGTGCAGGCTAGCCATGTCCTAGCATGTCCAAGCATCAACTCAGCCTCCTATGGATGAGAGGTCTACTCTCACAGGCTAAGGGAGCCTCATGGATGAAAATGCATCTCTCACATTCCATATATTCAGCACTTCCAAAAGCTTTGAAGGGTAGCTACCAAAGCTTAAGAGTGGTTTAGAGAGCTCTAAGGAAGAAGATGATGAATAGTGCTAGGGATATAAAATTTATGTTTTTGCATTTTATTCACCAATTTCATTGCAGTAAGTTGTAGTTCTCTTGTAATATTTATTTCTTACATTGTAATCTCTTTTAATTCTAGTATAATCAAGTTTAATTCAATTGTTTTTGCACTTTTATTTCTGTTGGGTTTTCCTTTTAAGCTTTAGTTATTTTTATGAAATGAATTCTTCTTTATAGTCTACTTCCTTTTAGCATCAATACAAGTTTTAAATTCCATTTCAATGCCATGTCTCTTTTCATATTGAATGTCTTTTCTTTTAGCATGAGTAGCTAGATTTTTAGTTGGCTAATCGAAGTGAGACCTCCTCTTGGGTTTTCCATTTCAACTCATTTTCTTTCCTCCTCTCGGTGTACGATGGTTTAGTTTGACTCGGTTGATTGTGAATATGGTTGTGAGTCTTTGATATCCCGTAGGCCTAGTCACGAGTTATGCTTGGATGCTCACCTCCATCTAGTCCCTAGCTTCCCACGAATTAATCATTCATCTAAGCACCATTGGAGGAAGGTTTCGAGTTAAGTTGAGATTCTCATTAGAATGACCTCTTTAGATTAACCAACACTTGTTTTTATTTCATTTTTAGAAAAAACACAAACACCAACTTTAAACCTCAAAAGATTTTACATTTTTCCTTTTTTAACAAAATCACATTCACACAAATTCCCTTCCTTCCCTAAGGAGATGACATTGGAATACTCATTCCAAGTAAAACACGACACTTGAAAGTCTCTCTGTGCTTGGGGAGCACTTTTGTTCACACACATTTTTGTTCATTTTTTTTCCACTATTACGTTGCCCTATTTCCCATAACATTCGAGGGAGAGTGACACTCCTTTCACACCTAAGTCATATATACATTTGAGAGTGATGTGTAGAGATTAGGAACAACAACGGAAACATCCAAGCAAACACCTAGGAGCTATGCATGGATCAATCATCGATTCCATCATACCGCTAATCATCCTAAGTTTAATAAATAAACCAAGGGTTCTAAGGTCTCTAAGGTTATTACTTTTGTCCTAAGCTAGAATGTCCACGTGGAGAATATGTTAGATGTAGCTTGAAACATGATCTCCTTCCTTCCATTTAACACTTTCGGATCTTCATCATTATTGCATCATGACCATGGAATAGGTTGAGATTTATATAGACTTCAAAAAATTAGCCAATTACAAAATATGATCTAACACACATGTACACATTGGGAACACTACATTCGATAGTGCGCATTTCACTACCTATGTCTAAGGTGTGTTGTTTGAGTTCTCTGTAGACTTGATTGCCACCACCTTACAGCTACCCTGGGCTGCTAATGATACCTATCATCATAGAACAGATGGAATCACAATGACTTAACTAGGGAGTACCCGATGACCTATTTGATTATCAATTACAACAATGCCCCAAAAACCCATATATCCACTTTTCTTACTCCACGAGCTTATCTTTTGCATGATGAGGGTTAGGGTAGCGATGGTTTACCATTTGGTTGATTGATCACTAAGATTTGTTTGAATAAAGGGGCAGTTACTTTAGAGACTAGTCAACTGAGGAAACCATAAAGACTTCTTGGGAAAAAGTCATTGAGATAGAATGAAACTTATACGAGTTATGTATTTGACCCCATGGAGATAGAGGCGGAGGAAGAAATGCTCCTACTTCTGAGCTAGGTCCATCGACTAGTGCACCAGCATTGAGGCACGCACATACCAATACTTCATGTGCCACTTCACATCAAGTTGCAACCATTATGTCTCATGCTTAATGGATTCCTATTATGGATGTATTAGGTAATGCCTTGGCCAACTTAGGTCATGTTAAGAATGGTGTGGACTAATGACACAGTCTCATATCATTACGTTTACATTCTCTTGATGAGAGACAAATTAGTCTTGAGAGAGGGTAGAGAGAGATAAGATGAGAGGTCAAACTACTTAGGCAGATGCTAACGAATGCTTGATTCATCGATGAGGATAAGCCTGAGGGAGCACCAGGTGATGGTGGTGATGATACAACCGGTTGAGCTATTAAAGACTTGGTGGAAGACCATATGGTATCTTTAAGTGTTTTAGTTCATTCATGGACCTAAACTTAAGTTCTCTATTATTTTACTTGTTGACTTTGTTCTTGTTTATTTTCTCTTGTTGTGACGTACTCTTAGTCATTCACTATTAGATGCTTTATTTGTTTAGACTTGTGTTAAACCCTGACCCAATTCCGTATGATTTAGAGTGCTAATAGCCTTCACAAGCAATAAATGATACAATCTTCAAATAATGAGTAATCTCTGATACCAAAATTTGTCATACCCCGGATCGCCCAAGAATGCAACATATGCTACCTTGACTCACAGAAGCATTCAATAAATAATAAATGTGATCTAGCGTAATGTAGTAGACCAACCTACATAAATAAACTAGGCATTTAGAACAAAATAGATACATCACATACAACATAGTTAACCTATTACATTCCTAACCACTTAGATACATAGTATCCACGTCAGAGTTACACTTATTTCATTTACATGCTTTATACACACACTTCTAAATTATTCAAGAAAGATGGAAATTTGGATATTTACAGACTTTTTCCACCTCTTGCTAATCTGAAAAGGGGGAAACAAAGTAGGGTAAGCATCAACAGCTTAGTAGAGTAACTCAATGCTATGCAAATGAAATTGAAAATATATAACTTAATATGACTGGCAAAAGTAAAATAAGCATTATATATATATATATATATATATATATGTATGTATATATGAGAAACATCGTCATTTCATGTGAAACAGTACCTTCTAAAAATAGTAATGTAAAAGAGAGTTCAAAAACATCCCTTATAGTGCCACACCGGTGAGCACTCATTTTAATAGACTACTCAGGGTCAATATGATTCAACCTTTTAGAGGACTTCCACTTCAAGAAAGATACGCTCCCTAAATCAATTTGGTACTCAAGTTCGAAGACTACATAGCCACCTAAGCATTTACGAACTCAATGAAAAATCCACTATGACTTCAACTTGGAACGTAAACCCTCTGCCACTTGAACCTATGTGCATTTTTATTTAGTTCAAAAGGATCCAGGAGTTTCATTGAATACAAACAATACGATCATTTCGAGCATTTGTGCAAAACTGCACTCAAAACCCTAATCTAAGTTCAAATCCCAAATCAAAATTCAAACACCCAATAATATATTTTAAAACATGTTAGGCAATCATAAATAACAAATGGAATAATTTAGAATTTTTTTTGAAAAATATTGCCTATTCTGGAATTGAGAAACCCTACTAGTCATAGTAAATTGATCCAAAAATACCAAAAATAAAATGGTGTTAGTTTTCAATGAAATTTTGTGTGCATACTTTTAAAAGGGAATATCAAAGTTTTTTGACCAAAATACACAAAAACTAGGTCAGATCGGCCCCGAAGGGCAAAACAGATATTTTACACTACATATTGATTTGAGTATTAGATTGACTTGAAATTTTACCAGGATATTGCGAAACTTTTGGGGACAAACTAAAGGTCCATCGAACGTTGGATGCACACTCATGAGCCATGGGGACCCACTAGTGTCCCAACTTCATCTTCCTCCTTTATGGGTTTGACCGAAACCATAGGTACCATCCTCCTATTTCCAACACCATACTTCATTATCCTATTCCTCACTCCACAATACATGTTTTACCCCCTTTTATGAACCTATACACATCTTTCTATCAAACCCCATAGATTAGAGACATTAAATTAAACTTAAACCTATTTAAAAATCTAGTCAAAGTTAAAGAAAAATAAGGATTTTCATAATAATCCAGACCTACAACTTCAATTTTAACCATCCAAACAACCTCTAAACTCATGTTGAGGCGTTGGATGGATTCCTAAGGCTTAAATTATATAGGGTAGACCCTCATTCGAAGCTCAAACATTCAAACCATCGAGATCAAAAACCTCAATGGCCGAAACTTCGTCACCATCACCACACCACCTCCGGCCACAACAAGCCTTCCAACTACCACCAAGTTCTCCTTAACACCCCTTAAACACAACCCCATAAACCATTTAAACCAAAACACTTTGAATCCACATACCCGTTGCATTAAACCCTAAAACTCAAAACTGTAAACTTCAAATTTGAGCATCTATAGCTACCTAAACCAAAATCTGAATGCATAAATGAATTCTTAGCATCTTAACTAAGTTAGAAGTATACCTCTTGTGGTTCGAAGTAGCCTCCACAAAAACCCAAAAATTCAAAGTGAAGCACTTTCTCTCTAACTTCTTTCTCTTCTCTCTCTCTCTTGCCGATTTTTTTCCTTCTTATATCCCAAAGATGTTGAATCAAGAGCTTCCAAGTAGCTGGTGGCATCCATGCAGCCTAGGAGGCCCTCACCTAAGACCTTGCAAGGTTTAGCATGTAGGTGAAGCTTCCATGGCGTTTTGGTAATTTTACATTTTTGTTAAATTCCAAAAATTAATTAAAATATATATTTTTTCCTATATTAATTAAAGCTTTTTAAAATAAGTCACTAAAAATTTTAATTAAATTTTTGGGACTTAAATCGACCTTCTATTTGATTCGTGAACACTATCCCCGCACTCCTAACTCTCTGATATGCGTTAACCTTAATTTGTCTAATTGTGTTTTCCAGCTCGTTTCCTCTTCACCCATCACATTCCTATACCTAATTAACAACCTATCCACCTCTAGATCATTAACACACGTGCTTCGGAGCTATCATGTCATGGTTTGGCTCTCCAGACTCCAAACCCCTAATTGTACACACACGCACTCATTTCTATTCCTATTCTTGATCACCGAATACCATGTCATTACACTTTGAGTTAAGTGTCATGTTTATCCTTCTCTATATGCCTATTCTTTCTAGTTGAATTATATTGATATGCTCTTGCTATACCATGATTCAATACTTTTGAATGCTATGATATGTTATTAGTTTGACACTTTATGACACAAAAAGGAAGAATATTTTGGATGATTGTTATGATATGTTATTGGTTTGACACTTGGTGTTTGTTCTAATACTCAGGGGGAAACATTTAGTGAACATTGAGAGAATTTGGGAAACATTCTCATGAGTAACTTTGATTAATTACATGTAAATAGAGTAAGGGGAGTTTGTTCTAATACTCAGGGGGAGTACATACACAAACTTGACATAAAGCCATCTATTTTTATTGTTTATTTTACACTTGTTTATTTTACTTGTGAATACCAACTAAGGGGCAGAGCTTGTTTTGCGTTGTCATTGAATAAATCTATATGTTCTCTAGCATATTGAGCTAGCTAGTATTTCTTACATATATTACATATTTGCACTTGTATGATGTTAACATGAAAAATGCCCTGTGATTTTCTTGGTGCTTAACATAATTGTGATTGTTATATCTTTCATACATATTATGCTTTTCACGAGATATTGGTTTGAGTAGTGATATGTAGGACTATGATATTCAAAACATTCATCAGAAAATAGTTCTGGTACAAAGTATTGAGAGTTAGAGACTTGTACATGAGTGTTGAAATTAAGTTATGATTTGTTTTTGTTATAGTGGGTTGTAGATTATAATATTAAATTTCTTGCGTATTTTGTCATGAGATTGTCAAAGGGTGATATTATTAGGATCATATTTGTAATTGACTAATTTCGTGAAGTCTTTTTGTAAATATCAACTTATTCTATTATCATGATACTACAATATTGAAGATTCAAAAGCGACAATAAAAGGGAGAAGATTATGCTTCAAGCTACATCAAACAGACTCTCTGTATGCACCTTCTTGCTTGGGGCAAAGGTAATGACCTAGAGACCTTAGCATCCTTTGTTTAATTATTAGACTATGGTTGATTAGGTAAATACGAAATTGGTGATTATTTCATTAATGACTCATAGGTGTTTTTCAAGAATTTTTTTTCTAAACCTTAAATGTATTTTGAAAACATAGACTTGAGTCATTAATCATATTTCACTTGAGCAACACCCTTTAGTGCTTATATGGACAAGCTTTTGCTTGGTTTCTAGCTTAAAAAATCAGTAAGTATCATCCTATGTTCTCTAGAGCATTTTTTGAACACTTAGTGATAAAATCAAGAAAAGTTGAATGAGTGAGGCATTGAGATCGCCCTCTAGGTTGCTCTCAGGGCCCTTACGTGGTCTTGAGATGGCTCTAGCGATCATGAGGTTGCTCGAATGGTCACTGCTTTACTGCATTGGTTTGAATTTTTTTTATTCTAATAAGCACCGCCCTTCCACCCCTCTCATTGCTCAAGCAATCTTTCACAAATTTGAGTTTTCTTAGTCCTTAAGACAAACCTATTTTGAGCCTATAAATAGAGGGTGTCTTCCTAAGATAGGGTATCTTTCTCGTGAGTTGATTATATTCCCTCTAAACCTTGAGAGATCCAAAATACCAAAATTTATCTTGTGATTCCTATCTAACATCACACATTGGAGAAGACAAACTTGCTTAATTTTACCAAACTCACTTGAAGAGTGTGCATATTGAGATTCTTGTGTGCATCCTAAGAGTGCTCGAGGCCTAAATGAACCATGCAACGGGGAGTTTAGACGAAGCTATCTATGACTTTGGTTGGTGTATCTGATAGAGAGATCTATTGAAAAAAATGAGCATTTAACCATGATATTGGTTGAGGTAAAAGACTCGAGTACTTGTAGATTAAGTATGTGTTGGTGAATTATGCTTTGGTGAGCTCAGAATAATTTCTTGAGGTTTTTTTAAAAGAGGATTTATGCGTCAATGAATATATTATATTCTTTACTACTTTATTTGATACACTTGAGATTTGTTGCACTTACGGGGCACTATGTGTTTGATGTTATGATTATGTGAATATTTGTATCATCCATAGTGGTTTGGTAGATTGTTGTCACCTTGGGTTGGGATTGCCTTGAGTGATTGAGTGTTAATAAGTAAAATTGATAAATTCATTACATTAATCATCATGAGCTTTATAGTCTGTTCTTTGTACAAGGATTCTCAAATTATTAATTGCTAAATTATTTTGAGAAAGAGGCAAGTGTGGTAATATAAGTTATAATTTGATGTTTGTTAAATCAACTAGAAATGTTTGTGGGTAAAGAATGGGATACAAAATAAGTCTAGAGCCCCTCTATATATAGCCAAACAATGAATGTACAATAAAGATAAAAAGGTAAAACAAGGCAAAACCCTAATGAATTAGGTTATAACTCCAACCCTCCCCCTCAAGCTAGGCGCAAAAATATTAACTAAGCCAAGCTTGACAACAGAATCCCGAAGAATGAATAGAGTGACAGGTTTGGTGAAAACATCTACAACTTGATCATCGGTCCTTACAAACATTGGAGTGACAATACCACAACTAACCTTCTCCTGAAGAAATGAACAACGATCTCTATATGTTTTGTCCTCTCGTGTAGTACAGAGTCAGAAGCGAGCTAAATAACAGATCAATTATTATAATATAATGTAGATGAAGAAGTCACTGGAAATCCCAATTCGTCAAGAATCGATCGTAGCCAGATAATCTCATATGTGCCAAGTGCCAACGCTCGATGTTCTGCCTCTCTTGACGAGCGAGAGACAACTGATTGTTTCTTGCTCTTCCAAGAGATAAGACGAGTCCCTCGAAAAGCACATAAACCCGTAGTAGATCCACATTCACACGTTCCTCCATAATTTGAATCTGAATAGCAGACTAGAGAACCAATCTAAGATCTTGATGCATAGAACAAACCAAGTCCAGGACAAGACGTAAGGTACCGAAGAATATGATAAACTACATCAAGATGAGGCTAGCACGGCTTGTGCATAAACTGACTAACTCGACTGACAGCGAATGAAATGTCTGGCCTAGTATTGGCTAGATAGATAAGTCTACCTACCAAACTCTAATAGATAGTAGGATTACTCAACTACTCACCTTCAACAATAAGCTTTAGGTTTGAAGTCATGGGTGATGATGCTGGTTTGCAGCCCAGCATCCCAGTGTCTGAAAGAAGATCCAGAACATACTTCATCTGAGAAAGAACAATACTCCTGCTACTACGAACAACCTCAATCCCAAGAAAGTATAATAGAAATCCAAGGTCCTTCACATCGAAGGCCTTCTAAAAGTCTACCTTGACCTGTGCAATCCCAGAAATACCATATCCAGTAATAATAATATCATCTACATATACCAACAAAATGACACACTGCATAGAAGCATTCCGTCGAATATAACATGTATGATCAGAATAACATCTGGTGAAGCCTAAACATATAACTACACCACTAAACCGAGAGAACCAGGCTCGTGGTGACTGTTTCAGTCCATAAAGAGACTTACGCAGTCGACACACCTTCCCAGTATACTCCCCCTGACCACAAATGCCTGGTGGTGCATCCATGTAAATAATCTCGTCTAGATCACCATGAAGAAATGTATTCTTCACATCTAATTGATGAAGAGTACGTTGTAGCTAGAGAAATAATCACTCGAACAGTAGTCAATTTAGCCACAGGGGCAAAGGTAGCACCAAAATCACGACCTAGTACTTGAGAGTAAAGCCTTTCGTCACAAGTCTAGCCTTGTGACGATCAATAGTACAATCCGCAAGAAACTTCAGGGTGTAAACCCAGTGACAGCCAACACTTTTCACTCCTGAATATAAAGAGATAAGATCTCACGTATGATTACGCTAAAGAGCGTCCATCTCTATTTGTATGATAAGGACCCACTAGGGCTCCCGCATAGCCTCTAACATAAAGCAAGGAACCAGTATATCTAATAAGGCCATACTATAAGCTTGAAATATAGGAGACAGATCACCATAAGAAACATAAGTAGAGATCGAATATAAAGCCTTGGCGGTCCAACCGTAACAAATAACTGGACAGCAATCACGCCGCGGATAACGACACCCTAAATCATCATCCTCTACTGACAATGTCTCATTAAAGAAAGTAATTGGCTCAATACCTACAATCTCATCAGTACTAACAATAGGTATACTAATATGTTCAAAGAACGGAGAAGTATTACCTATATCGCTTGAAGTAGAGGAGACATCAGAAGGAGGATGAGAACGAGGGTGACGATTATAAACCTGTAAAGGAGAGACTAGTGACTCTGTACTAGCAGCGATGAATGACTCTGTCTCTTGTGGTAACGGAAAAACAAAGGGAGTATCATCAACTAGAGGGGCAGACACAGGATGAAAAGAAAAATAAAGAATATGCTCAAGAAAGGTAACATTAAGACTATGATACATACGGTGCTTGATAGGATCATAACACCTATACCCTTTAGACTAATGACAATAGCCCACAAAGACACAACGAATCACTCTATGATCAAGCTTATGGCGAGTAGGAGACCGATCCTGAACAAAACATGTGCAGCCAAAAACATGAGGGGGGACCGAAAAAAGTGTCCACTCAAGAAACAAGACCTATAAGGGAATCTTATGCTGTAGAATACGACTCGGTGTACGATTACATAGAAAGATAGAAGTCAAAACAACAAAATATCAACAAGATTTTGGTACCCTCATACCTCTAAGCATGCAACGTACCATCCCTATTAGACTTCTATTTTTCCTTTCAGCAACTTTATTTTGCTCAGGAGTATATGGACAAGTGAGCTACTGAAGGATACCCTAAAAGAAAAGGTGAGACACTAAGGCATCAGACACATATTCTTTGGCATTATCCGAATGAAGAGCATAAACAATGACATTGAATTGTGTCTTAATCATCAAGAAAAACTGAGTGATGACAAAGAGTACTTCAAACTTCCTATGTAAAAGATAGACTCAAGTACAATGGGTATGATCATCTATAAATGTCACATAAAATCGAGCACATGATAAGACAGTAACAGGAGAAGGTCCCCAAATATCAAAGTGTATTAGGTCAAATGGCTTGGGTGACTGGTGAATGCGAGAAATATAACTAGTTCAAACATGTTTCGATACGGGAACATATAATACAATCAAGTTTACCACCAACACAAGCATTGCTCAAAAAAGGAAATAACATACATAAATATTTAAAATTTGTATGCCCAAAACGGTCATGCCACAACTGAATAGTTTGTGATGAAAAATCATAACGACAAGTGCTAGGTAAAATACTAGCATGTAAGCTAGGAATAGATAAAGACAAAATAGGTGATGGATGTGAAGGAACTGGTGAAACTGGAGGTGAATCACCTAGATAATATAATCCATCTCTCTCATGTTCCCTGATAATAATCCTCCTGGTACTTAGGTCCTACAAATAACATGAATCAGATTAGAACACAACTGCACAGTAAAAATTCCTGCCTAACTGATGTACGGATAATAGATTCATTGCCAACTTTAGCGCATGAAAAATTAAATATAATGTAATGTCATCTGGGAGGCGAACTGTACCCCTACTAACAATAGGGGCATGTGTCCAATTTGACAGCTGAACCTGTGTATGTAACTGTTTGTCAAAAGTGGTAAAGTGATGAGTCTCACCTGTCATATAACTATTCGAACCGGAGTCCAGCATCCTGAGAGAAGACGGATTGATGTGAGCATGAAAGGCACGAGGTATACCTGTAGTGGTGGCACTAGCAAAAGTCGGACCCTAAGAAGTCAGGGAAGACATAAATATATCCAATCGGGAAGTGAGAGCATCCATATCACTCTACTAAGGAGGAACAGTAGGAGGATCAACAAGAGCGGGAACAGGTGGTGGTAGTATCTGAGTAATAGCAGCAGTATGGCCATGAGGAGGTAGCTTAAGTTCTAGATAAAGCTT
Organism: Ilex asprella; assembly: GCA_023539305.1. Lineage (NCBI taxonomy): Eukaryota > Viridiplantae > Streptophyta > Magnoliopsida > Aquifoliales > Aquifoliaceae > Ilex > Ilex asprella. The sequence goes on from CM042198.1 coordinate 6,809,945, forward strand.
CCAGCAAGTAGCCTTGAGATGTCCTGATCGACCACAATAATCACACTAACAAGAATCCTCCGGTCTGTGCTAATCTGGGGTGCCTTGACGGCGCTGGTCCGAGCGCCGTCCACCTCGAGCTGAGGATTCTGAACAAGACCCTGCAGCAGCTGCAAGGGCCATCTGGTCGGTCGAAGGAGTCAAGCCCGCAAACAAAAGTGATGCAATACGGATGCGACGCTCATGTTGTTCAATCATCGCATACACCTCATATAGAGACGGAAGACTCATCATTGACAAGATCTGTGAACGAGGTCCCTCAAACTCATCACGAAGACCCATAAGGAACTTGTGAATCCTATCCTCCTGTTCTTGAGTATGCAGGAATGCTGCTCCTTCAGGCTCGATCTTTAGAATAGCAGCAAGAGGACGTAAAGTCTCATACTCAAGCCAGCGCTGGGTTAAATAGTCATAATAATCCTGGACCATCATATCTCCCTGCTGAGCATATGAAAGCTCCTAAGAGAGCTCATAAACACGAACTCCTCGTCCAGATTAAGAATACATCTCTGATAATGCGCTCCATAGCTTCGAAATAGAGCTATAAAACTGGTAAATCCTGCAAACAGAGGGGCTCCATCGAGCCAAATAACCATCCAAGAATAGCGCAGTTTTTTAGAGAATTACGCAGAATACCTAGGGTCAGCATCAGCCGGATTTGGGGGAGATCCCGTCAACCAACCAAGTTTTCCTACACGATAAAAAAAAAGTTGGAATGAGCGTGACCACTCAGCAAAGTTACGGCCATCCAACAACTGTGTCGTAACCTTATGAGAGATCAGACCCAGAATTGACGATAATGCAACTGTGCCAGCATATATTGTATACTGGTCAAACATAAAAGTGGGAGTACTAGTAGATATCTCAACGGTAGATGTCTCAATAGTAGATGTCTAACATCCCTCAGTAGTAGACATATCAACAACAATACAAGGGCACCCGTGACAAAAAAAATGACTTTAAGATAAATAGAGAGATAAAATAAGGAAGAACAATATACCTCCAATCGAACAATAGCAACAGATAAAGAAGGTCCAAAAAACTCCCAAACAATCACGTCACGGTGCCCAGAAATCCAAAAAATATAAATAATATAACTACTATATCAAGAGCAGATCAACGAATAAGAGGATTCAACCTCTCTTAAAAAGTAAAAAAAAGAAGGTAGCGGCAGTCGGTGATCTTTAGGCAGTTATGGGTCTTCTGTTGTTTTGGGCTACGTTTATGGGGCTTTTGGTTAAGCTTCTCTTGGCGAGGCTTGGTCTAGGTAGTCGGTGGAATCGGTGGGCAATGGCTGTTTCCCGGTGGAGAAGCTGTTTCTAGTTCATTGGTTGCTGTGTTTGGCAGCGACTGGGTATGAGTTAGGGTTAGAGTTAGGATTAGGGTTAAGGTTTAGAGTTAAGTTTGGTGGCTCTGATACCAACTAGATGTTTGTGGGTAAAGAATGGGGTACAAACTAAGTATAGAACCTCTCTATATATAACCAAACAATGAATGTATAATAAGGATAAAAAGGTAAAAAACAAAATCCTAATGAATTAGGTTATAACTCCAACAAATCAAAATTGAAATTAACATATTCAATCCTTTTAAGAAGTTTCTAGTTATATCGTGAGAGACGATTTATTTTGTGTTTACCCTTACAAATATTTTCTCACATGAATAATCCTTAGGGGTTTGTTTGGTTAGCAAGAGAATGGTGGAAAAAGGGGGAAAGAGAAAAAAAAGAAAAAATT
>CM042198.1:6812119-6831699 GCA_023539305.1 Ilex asprella
GTTCATTGGTTGCTGTGTTTGGCAGCGACTGGGTATGAGTTAGGGTTAGAGTTAGGATTAGGGTTAAGGTTTAGAGTTAAGTTTGGTGGCTCTGATACCAACTAGATGTTTGTGGGTAAAGAATGGGGTACAAACTAAGTATAGAACCTCTCTATATATAACCAAACAATGAATGTATAATAAGGATAAAAAGGTAAAAAACAAAATCCTAATGAATTAGGTTATAACTCCAACAAATCAAAATTGAAATTAACATATTCAATCCTTTTAAGAAGTTTCTAGTTATATCGTGAGAGACGATTTATTTTGTGTTTACCCTTACAAATATTTTCTCACATGAATAATCCTTAGGGGTTTGTTTGGTTAGCAAGAGAATGGTGGAAAAAGGGGGAAAGAGAAAAAAAAGAAAAAATTCTGGTGTTTGTTTAGCAGGAAACGAAAGTTTCTCGGGAAAAAAATTTTTTTTCGCATGATCAAACTTTCCCACATTTGATGGTTTTTATTTCCCACAAAATTTGCAGGAAAATTTTTTTTCCCGTGAAACTTGTTTATCTGTTGCATGATTTACCACTTTGTCCCTATTTTAGCACACCACTACTCTTCTCAGCAGTATGGGTAATTCAGACAATTACATAAAATTTTTTATAACTTTCTTGTTTTTCAAACTACAAAATAAAATTTTCTTAAAACTTTCTTACAAAATTTTCATCATAATCAAACACAAACAAGAAAATATATTTTTTTTCACTTTCTTTTCTTTCACTTCACTTTTTATCACTTTCAATTTCTACCATTTTTTTCTTTCAAACCAAACGGACCCTAAGGAAAATCGCCGCAAGCTTAATGAAGGATAAATTCGTCGAGTAACTAAACCGGCGCCGTTTCGTAAACAACAACTATCCGAACGCTGTTGTCTACGTGTCCATTCTGCGGTGATTCCAGGGCCAAAATAGGAAAATAGAAAGCGATCCTCCGATTATTTTGTTCCATGGTCCGATCTCTCTCTTCGGGGGAAATCTCAATCCCTAGGCCGATCTCTCTCTTCTCCTCAATTCTACTTTCTGGACACTCTCAACTCCGCGGCATAGATCTGAGCAGTTTCGGGAAAAGACTAGCCATAATCACCTCCTGAATCTAACTGATCTTCATCTACAATCTCAGGTAGTTCATCGAAACTTTGTTCTCTCTCCCTTTATATACGTTATTGCGTATATACCTCTGTATATGCCTTTAAATGTTGATTCGTGGTTTACGTGATTTGATTTGGGTTTTTTTTGGGTGTGAATGTGTTAAAGTCGGTAAGATTTCTGATCCATTATTTTTTCCGTTTATTCTTAACTGTGTTTGGCTTTTCTAGACAGGTGTTTGTTGATGCCTTATTTTCGTGGCTGTCCGTTTCTTCCACTGATGTGCTGCCTCCCTCTGTGTCGGTCTCTCTATATGGGGTATTTGTTTTTTTTGGGGAGGGCGGGGGGCGGCGTGTGGCTGTGTATCATCATCTCTGAGTACTACTTGTGGATGAGCAAGGCTACATGTACTGGCCTAATTTGTTAGCTAATCGTTACCGGCATTTGATAAATAGCCCAATATTCTTAGAGATTCACTGTCTGTCCAATGGATGTATTGAATTAGATTAATAAATCATGTCAACAAATTAGGTCCAAATAGTGCTATTGATTGTGGATACGTGTTTTATGTATGTGTGAGGGCTGTTTTTATTTCCTTATCAATATTTGGATTTTTGCGTGGATTTAATTTTTTGGGGTACAACTGGTATGCGGTGTGCAATTTTTGGGAGGAAGGTGAGGGTGGGTTGATAAAGAGGTAGGGTATTGCAGAAATAAAAGGGATCTTTAACTGATTTTGTCAATTTCAATTCATAGTAATTGGAGAGAATAATGCATATTAATTATTTCTGGTCCGAACTGATGTGCTAAACCAGATATATTTTACAAACAATTAGTTATGGAGGTCAGTGATGTTTGTATCATACCATACGTATGATATGTTTTGATACAATGAAAACCCGAAATGCAAGACCTTTTTTATTTTTCTAGTCTATATGGTGAAATGACGCCATTTTGCAAGATTACCCTTTTTACCCTAACCACTTTATGTTTATATATTTATAGGTATGTATATTTATTAATATATTGTTTAAAATTTAATGCATCATACGATGCACGATACGTTAGTTTGGAAAAATTGTACCGGTTGTGGTACATGTTTTGACAACCTTGATGAAGATTATTATATGATCGGATGCAGATTTAGCATGTAGGCAATTGGCTCAATGTCATTTTCCAAAAGTTATGGGGTTCATAAAAAATTTGGAGAAATTTAAAATTTTTTAAAACTTGCACCCATTGAGAAGCTCCTAAAAAATTTAGGACTAGTTTTATTCTGTAAAAGTATGCGAGGTTCTTTCATAAATTACAAGCTAGATTTTAACTTCCCTCACAAGACTCAATCGCACGACTCTCTCTTCTTTCCTGCTTTTTACTTGACAATGACAATAGACCTGTCAGTCGGATGAGTGAGGCGAGTTTGTATCGGGCATTAGCGGGTTCGTGTTAAAAAACACTCTACCCATACTCGATTTGTGAATCGTCTTTGACGAGTGGTGTCATATTGGATCTGTGTCATATATGAACCGTTTAAAATCGGTATATAAACGAGTCGTGTTATATTTTGACTCCCTAATGACAAACCTAGTTATTGAACCAATTTTTCGCTTCATTTTGCTCCTCTCACCTTTTTTCCTTGGTCAGCAATGACAACCAATTACTTACCATTCAGTTGAAGATTCAAAGATCATTATTCATCACTAACCAGCTGGTTGTGAGTTGCAACATGTTTTTATTGTTGTTGGTCAGTATCTTCGACTTGGCCCTGCCACACAGTTTTCTCTTTCAGCCTTTTCCTATCATCTGTCATTTAAACTATTTTTAATTTGAAGGAAAATTGCAGCTTGAAGCTTGAAAACCTAACTTTGAAGTCAAAATTTGAACTTTCAAGTCCTAAAGTTGAACTTAAGATTGGAATGTAAGCATTACAAATTAGGATCTAAGCAAATTGGGAATTTAAATGAGATAGGAACACACACTCTATGTGAAATACCTGAATTTTTCCCAGTTTCTAAGATTATGATGGATTTAATTTATCATTAGATTGTTGTATCTGAATTCTAAAACTTGCTTGCGATCAATTAAATTGATTTGATTCATTTCATGAAATTCGAATTTTATTGTTTTGTGATGGATTGAGTTTGTTCTAGATTGTTTTCGCTAAATTTCATCATTTTAATTGGTTTCCTATATTTGGATTTTGCTTGTTACACATTGCATTTTGGATTAAATTTTGCCGATTGATTAGACTTGAACAATTTGCTTGTGATAGGTTAAATTTCCCATATGTAAGTTGGCTTTAATAGGCCTGTGGTAGTTCCAATTTGTTCTAAATTGTTTCTATTGCATATGCTCTGTTTATTTTGAATATTTTGAATATTTATGGTCCTTACAAGTTGTTTGTGGAAAACTCAATTATTAGGTATTGGTTTTCCCTATGATCGAAATTGAGGTTGAGTCGAACTAAACAAATAACTGTTGAATCAATTATGGTTAAATCTTAAAAGAAAAGCAACATGGGACAAGTAATGTTACCATTATGGGATTTAGTTATTCGTGAGTTTTAGTTTGTAATTAATAATGTAAAAGAGTATATTTTTCTTATGACCATTACTACGCAGGCTAACGACCCTCATCACTCTAAACAAAGAGGAAAGGAAAAAATTTACTATATATGGGCAAACTGGAAAGACCAAGTTGTAGCATTCTTTTTGCTTGCATAAGCTGTTTTGCAGCTTGGCATGTTAGTTTTTGCCATGGATTTAGATAACAATAACAGACACTGTAACTACAATAGTAACACAGAAGCGGTGCATAATGGACGTTAGAAACAGAAACTGGGGGTATGAACTTTTTTCCCATTCACACCCCAGTCAAAATTTAGATATGCCCATTTTAGGTCCACAAAATTGTAGAAGATTAGTGATTGATGATGAATATTGTGTCAGATACCTGGTTTAACTTATTAAATGAACTTACCTTATTTGTTTAAGTTGCTAATATAGAAAAGCAATCATCATCTCTTATTTTCACTGCTGTCATGGGCATAAATTCAATTTAGAAATATGTTCAAATGTGAAGGATGAGTTTCTAGTGAACATGGATGTGGAAAATGGGATCTGGTTCGTTTTTACACCTAAAAAATTCTCAATCATTAATGCCTTCATGGGCATAAATTCAATTAAGAAATATGTTCAAATGTGAAGGATGAGTTTCTAGTGAACATGGATGTGGAAAATGGGATCTGGTTCGTTTTTACACCTAAAAACTTCTCAATCATTAATGCCTTCTATGGGCACCATTGTTGCGACACTGTTGCAACTCGTCACTGTTTGTTCACCTTCTTACGTTGTGGTTACAGCCTGTTATGATTTTACATGCTTTTATGGCACTGTGATATTGGCCCTTAGAGTGTTTGGACCTTTTCGATCCTGTAACATAATGGCCATTATGCACCGTAGTTTAATCCATTTAAGTGGTCAATAAGGTGCTTGTACATAATTTAATTTTGTTGCTTTGATATGGAGGTTGAAAAATTGAGAGTCCATTTGATGGAGCACTTCTTTAGAATCTACTCATTGAGCACACAATATCATTAAAATCATCAGTCCACTCCATTAAATAAACTAGTTTACACATAAAGACCATAAATCAAGATGATGCAGTATTAGCACAAAGGCAACCGTACTTCAAGAACTTGAGGTTAGGCATGATCAAAGATAACATTGAGATATATTGAACCTAAAAAGGAATGACAACTTGAATTTCCTATGAAAAGCAAAAAACAAAAAAAACAAAAAAAAATTCCCTTTCAGAAGAACATTAATTAAATATAACTAAATTGAAATACCACAAATCAAGAATATTTGTTGTACACTATTAAATTTGCAAACCTATTGCTCTGATCCTGTAAATGAAATATATCAGCCGTGGCCTGATTTCTTAAAATAATCTTTCAACCGTGGCCACGAATACATATAATGATTCATTGCAGTTCAATAGATGTCATTTCAGCTATATGTATTTGTATTTGTATCATTTTCCCCATTCAAAAGCAATGCACCTTCTTTGACATATATGTTTCATTTCTGTCCTAAAGCTGAAAATATATTCTAAAGCAAAGCAAAACAACCATAAAAAATGGACATAATAAACTCTATGGTACGAGGCCCACCTGAAAATTTCCAGATTTTGCCAACTTCTCATGCTTGAACCAAATTAGTCAAAAAATGGATTACCTTAATATGCATAATTAACCTACCAATGCAATATTAAAAGCCCAATTCCAAAGAGAGTAACTTGCAGAGCAGGTTTTACAAAGAGAATAAGAAATAAACTGGAGCTTGTTGAAGTACTACAAAATTCGAAGATTTAAAAAAAAAAAATTGATTCAAATAAAACAAATGGCATAACTGTATATAACAATGCAAGCATTGACCATACCACTATCTTGATTAAAAAGCAAGATGGCAATTCAGACCATGGATTAATGCTTGTAATTGATCCCATGCGATGCACTGCTGCTTAAGAAAACATATAATTCATTGGTTTGAGGAGATAAATTTTTTACATGGAGTGCTTAGTGATTTTCAGGTTGAGGTAAACCAAATAAACTACTGACAATGAGTATTTTATTATAAGTAGACGGTAGAACATTCTGCAATTCACAAAAGGCAGAGAGATGATACCACAGACAAATATTGCAAACCCATATACAAAAAATATCTGGTGAATCTTATTTTCTTTATGGTTAATAATTCTAGTGTAACTTACTTTACAACCAACTGCTCCTACCATTCATCAGAAAGAAAACTACAAACTAACAATTGCATAGGAATGCAGATACATTCTCAATTGGAATTATGGTAAAATTAACAGTATAAAGCTAAGTATCCTAGAGCTCAAGCTTGTTCATAAATATATTGTGAAGAAATTAAAGTTCGAGATCCAATAGTATGTACTTAATTACCAATGCTAGTATGCATAATGAAAATAGGTTCTGGATTTGTAAATTGTTAAATGAGAATATTAGGGAAAACCAAACATTTATAAAGCAGGAAGTTTAAATTGAAACCTTATCAACAATCAACTCAACCAATGTCATGACAATGCTTGCCTATTCAAACCACTGTATATTCAATGCCTTTGACTTTGGATCTTCCTCCATCTTCTAACTGATACATAAAAACACCATATCAATCCCTTGATACCGTAATGCCCATACAAATCCCGGTGATGACAGTGGGGTCTTCCATGGAACAAGTAGTGTGGCTTTGTATTGAACAACAGTGGATGTGGCATGGAGGGGAGAGGATTAAGAGAGGGGACTTCCCCTCAAATTATTGACAATTACTTCAATTTCACTCAAAAAATGAAATCAAGTCCAATTAAATCAACACCTAATTCCAATTAAATAAACTCAACTTTAAAAAGTAAGAGAGGCAATCAACTTTTGAATGTGTATGCGTGTGTGTTGTGCGCGTATGTTATTGGGCAATTCAATCTTGTGCCAATGAATTGGATCAAGACCTATTTGTTGTGCATCAGGTAATTCCCCCTTACATCTGAGCTACTTTTATCAGTTCTATTTTTTTTTTTTGGTATTATAACACTTTTTTGCAATGTTATACGGATGTGTAGATATCATAGTGTGTTGTGCATGTGGGTGTGTGTGGGCTCCGAGTGTTGTGTGCATGTGTTTTATGTGTGTGCCCTGTGTGTCTACAGAGAGAGGGGGAGAGAATCTCTTGGGGGAGTCTGCATGATAGTGTTTTTCAGAAGGTGCATTCGTGATAGAGTTATGGGGCAGGATTTTTAACTTTGGGTGGCAAAAAGAATTTTTGGGGACGAATTTTGTATCACTTGATGAAAATCAAATTAATCTAGACCGTTGTTGTGTTTTGATAAATTGTGCACATTCAAAATGAGCCCTGTTGTAGTAATATAGATATAGATTTATATTAGTTTACATTTGTTTTTTGAATGTTTGGATCTTGCTTTGCTTTTGATTTGGATAGATACATTGTTGTCATTTATCTATAGAAGGTAGGTAGTTAGTAAAGTTAGTTTTTTACTGATTTAAGTTTTTGCTGCAAAACCAGTATAACGGTTTAGTGTTGTAATTATACTGTGCATGAATTGCTTTGGTTGGCTTAAAACGTCTGGTGTGAAATTACTAGTAATATTTATGTTATGCTTCCTGTAGTCATGGCAGGCATGGCACCAGAAGGTTCTCAGTTTGATGCTCGCCAATATGATACCAAAATGAATGAGTTGTAAGTCTTCTCTTCTCTTTTCCCTTGCAAGTTTATTGTACTGGCAGTGGAACTAACTTAGAGTTCTCTTTTAATATTTTCATTTTTTGTGCTCTATTTTTTTCCCTTTTTGATATGTCCTTATTCCTAACCCTTCAGTTACAAAGATTATGCTCATGTATGGTCTGATGAATTGTTGTGATCAGACTTGGAGCTGATGGACAGGAATTCTTCACATCATATGATGAAGTGTACGAGAGTTTTGATGCTATGGGATTGCAAGAAAATCTCCTAAGGGGCATCTATGCTTATGGTAGAGAGTGTGATACTTTCTCTTCCTTCTTTTTACCAAACCAATATTGGCAGTAATACATGATTTGGAGTAAACATGGGAACTTTCATGCATCCTTAAGTAATTAATGGGTCGTCTGGCGGTTCTAGCTCCCGATGACCTCTAATTAGTTTCCTTATTTTATCCAATGTGAACTTTTTTACAATTCTATTGTTGCAGTTGCTATCAGCATTTTTTTAAATGCCTTCAAGGGGTCAGGTGATAAAAATGGATTATTGTAAGTATATCACCAAGCTAGGGGGTTATAGCTGGTCAAAAATATGCTACAACTTAGCTGTATGTGGGACAAATAACTAGGGTTTCGTATTAGTTTAATTTTATGTTGTATGACATCATGTAATCACTGCTTATTATTCTGATGTTGTTGAGCCACTGTTATGGAGAAATTAGGGAGCTGAAAGTCGAATCTGAATTTTATGAAGGTTTTGAGAAGCCTTCTGCGATTCAGCAAAGGGGAATTGTTCCCTTCTGCAAGGGTCTCGATGTAATTCAACAGGCACAATCTGGAACGGGAAAAACTGCAACTTTCTGCTCTGGTATTCTGCAGCAGCTTGATTATGGCTTAGTTGAATGTCAGGCTTTGGTTCTTGCTCCAACACGTGAACTGGCACAGCAAATTGAAAAGGTTATGCGGGCACTAGGTGACTATCTTGGTGTCAAGGTTCATGCATGTGTAGGAGGGACCATTGTACGTGAAGATCAGCGCATTCTCTCAAGTGGAGTTCATGTTGTAGTTGGTACTCCTGGCCGTGTGTTTGACATGTTGCGGAGGCAATCACTTCGCCCTGATTATATCAAAATGTTTGTATTGGATGAGGCAGATGAAATGCTTTCAAGAGGTTTCAAGGATCAGGTCCTTACTTTTCCTTTGATTGTTTTGCTTTAATTTTTATTTTTTGGTCATAAATCATAATTAGCTAACTTGTTCACTTGAAGGCATTTTGGTTAGCTTGGTCATGTGATACATCTATTTTAGGATGATTCTCTGTTACTGATTACCCACTGTAGGCAAGGAAGTGTGTTTCATTAATTATGTTCTAGAAATTGGTTGGGCGTATTTTGGTCTTGGGTTTATTTAGATATGTTGTGTTCAGGTGCTCTGAAATAATTTGGTGCTTATATGTTCCAAGATCTTTTGCAGTTCTACCAGTTTTCTGTTCAAAGTTGTTTCATTTTCTATTCGTGAAAATTTTCTACCCGGAAAGTTTCTAATGCTGAAATTTATTCTGGTCAGATCTATGACATTTTCCAGCTGTTGCCACCTAAAATTCAGGTTGGGGTATTCTCTGCCACAATGCCACCTGAGGCCCTTGAAATTACAAGGAAGTTCATGAATAAACCTGTGAGGATTCTTGTGAAACGTGATGAGCTCACCCTTGAGGGTATCAAGCAATTCTATGTCAATGTTGAAAAGGAGGACTGGAAGCTTGAGACGCTTTGTGATCTGTACGAGACTTTGGCCATTACACAAAGCGTCATCTTTGTTAACACCCGGCGCAAGGTTGACTGGCTTACTGACAAGATGCGCAGCCGTGATCACACAGTCTCAGCCACCCATGGAGACATGGACCAGAATACGAGAGACATCATTATGCGGGAATTCCGGTCTGGTTCCTCACGTGTGCTTATCACCACTGATTTACTGGCCCGTGGTATTGATGTCCAACAAGTCTCTCTTGTGATTAACTATGATCTTCCAACTCAGCCAGAGAACTACCTCCATCGAATTGGGCGTAGTGGACGATTTGGGAGGAAGGGTGTTGCCATCAACTTTGTGACCAAGGAGGATGAAAGGATGCTGTTTGACATCCAGAAATTCTATAATGTTGTGGTTGAAGAACTGCCAGCAAATGTTGCTGATCTCCTTTGATGCAGTTTTTTTGATTTGGCTGGCCAAAATTGTCTTATTTGGAAGCTATTTTATTTTTTATTTATATGGGTCTTGTGCTTTATTTTAGTTCAACGAATATTGAACATGCAATTGGGAGATGTGGGCCCTCTGATATGCAATGGTCGCCTGTCCCGATCTGGATGTAATTGGGATACGCTATCGCAAATTTTGATGGTCGCTTGTGCATTGTATGAGTCAAAAGTAACTTGCAAAATCGGATGATGTTTGAATGGGTCTCATGAAGTCTTATACTTGGCTTTTTACTGTGTTGGAATATTGTTGTTTTGTGTTCCTATGTCGTGATTCACGAGGCCGTACTTGCGCCATTGTCTGGTCTTGGGTTTTTTTTTTTTTTTTTGATTTCATGGTTTGACCGTATTCATAATCACGACTTCCTCATTTTTTACGACTTCCTCTTTTTTTTATTATAATTTTATGCAAGCGTTTTCTTTCTTCCTCCCCCTCAATTTTCTTTGTTTTTTTTTTTTCCTGGGGGTCATGGTGCATCTCAAGAAGTAAAATAGGAGGCTTTGGTTTGTTGAGAAGTAAAAGGATTGAATTATGATAAAACATTACATCCCAGTTGTTCCATATAAGTGAGAAAAGCCTAGTCTTCTACTACCCAAAATCCGGTTTATAGGGACAACAATCTGGTGAGAAGTGTCAAAGGATGCAATGCTTTAAGTGTCATGTTTTGGCATTTTGTTGCAGATTGTCCAAATAAGAATAGCACATCCATTGAATCATCGTCTGGTAAGGAATCGAGAAACTTCATGGCTTGCATTTCTTTTCACAGACCTTTTGGTTCCCTCTAATGGTAAAGTTTCCTTCAGCCTTAGAGTTGAAAAAGGGGAGAGAAAGAAGCAGCAGATGACTCATTGAGTGAGACTGAGTCCAAAAAAAACAAATCTCTACAGAAAGAAGAGTGAACTAGGAAGTCTAAGTCCAAGGTGAGTGAACTTAGCACAGAAAAGTTATCCTTGCTGAACACTTCTTAGAGAGTTCTACACGTGGTAGAAAGAAAAGTATTGAAACTAAACATGTCAAACTCGAGAAAAACCTACTTGAGTCTAAGGAACTTACTTTTCTTAGGTTCGGAGAAGTTAAATAGGATGCTCACTATAAGGTATAATGCAGGTGTTAGAAGAGATCTAGGTCTCACTAGTGATAAGACTACACTCTATTACTAAATCAAAAGTGATGTGCCCTATTGACCAGCCGAAGGATATCCTTTTTAATAACGGTAATATTGGACGAAGTTGAGTTTCTTATTGTTCCGTTTCAATCTTGTAACACCTCAAAAATCGGGGATCATTTATAAGTTCGTTGATAATCCATCAACCCTCGGAAACACTTGTGAATTTTGTATAATCCGACACCACGCTCATGACATCCTCCTTTAACCGGAATATTAACTCATAGTGGAACCCGGGTTCATCTCTCTATTGGATCCCACCTAAGTCTAATGTACCACAATTTGTATTTCATTATTGTTCATTTATAACGTTTGAAAGAAGGAATGCATAGCCCAAAAACTTGGCAAAACATTTTTAAATTTTTTTAAAAATTTTTTTGGAAAGACTACCGGTATTGTGTATCGATACTGTCAGCCTACTGGACACGTTGTACCGGTACACTGTACTGGTACTCTTGTGTACCGGTACTTTTTGCCCAGTTTTTCTTGTTCACCTGTTTTGCATTTCCAACTCATTCCAAACTTTCCCACAATTATCCAATATATGTTTAATAAGGTTTTTCATACAAAACATGACTTGTACAAGTTCCATTACAATCAATTCCATAAATTTACACATCAAAATAGAATTTTCACAAAAGCTTTACAAAATAAACCATAAAAGTCACAAGTCGGCTTTTTTTTTTATCTTTGGGGCTCGAAATAGGAGTCATCTGTAAAACCCGAAAAATTTTGAAATTTTTCTGAGTAAGGGCAAAATAGTTATTTTGTCACTATGATACAAAATTAAAATACTTGTTCTCTAGAGATCGTATGACACAACAGACTTCGCCGTTGGATTCGTATCGCGAAATCTAGTCACCCAGACTAATTTCGTCGAATTCCGAGATAGTCGAATTTTACACGTTTTATGAAACAAGTGGATGACGAATGAACTTTTAAACGTCCCCAAAAACGAAAATTTTAAAATTTCCTTATAATTGAGTAAATTTTCAAATAAAATTTATTTGAACTTAAACCGAGATGAAATAAATCGTTTCGGGGCGAAAACGGACCCGGATAAATGGAAGACACGTGGCACGACTCAGGCCAAGCCTTGGAAAATATAAATAGGGGCTTAAAATAGATATTTTGACACAAATATCTCCACAAATTCTGTAGCCTCCAACGTGTGAGAGAAAGAGGGAGAAAAGAGAGAAAATCGTTTTTCTTTCCTCGATTCTTGGCATTCCGTCGGTCAGATTTCGTCACATCGACGAGGTCTAAGTCTACGTACCAAAAATAAGGGATTTCACCGAAGATCCAAAAGAGCAGATTTGAAAAATTCAAGGTTTTTGGCTTGGGAGGTGTTCTTGAAGCTTCCCACCATTTCTACTACGCTTCAAGAGATAGAGTTTCTCTTACTTCGGTTGATTTCTAACCTAGAATGTCTATGAAGAATGGTTGGGTGTATATACATATATATATTGACCTATGTATATATATATATGATTATGAAAATGAGTCTAAAAAGGACTTAAACCAAATTCTTGCTTGAATTTGATATGTGGAAGTCATTTATGTGATTCCTTGATACTTGATGATATGGAGGCAAATATGTGTGATAACATGATATGTTTGCCTTGAAGATGTTTGATTAAATGTCTTGAATAATGATATTTGATATTGTCTGGACAATATTATGTGATAACATGGTTAGTGCATAGAAGGTGTTTGATAAAATGTCTTGCATGGATTGAAGTTGTTATTTTGATGTAATTGAAATAACATGGTTGAGTTGAGTTATGTGATAACTTGTGAAAATTATATACTTATTGAGCATAGTGATGATTTATGGAGGTTATATGCACATGATGTATATTTCCATGGAATATGATGATAAGTGATAATGTTGCTCATGTGGAATTCATTACATGGGACATGACATGGATAAACAATGATTCATTACATTGCATTTGCACGGAACATTTCATTACATGAGTGTGTGCATGGTTGTCGTCAATACCACACTTGGTGATTGACGGAAGACTTGTAAAAGTTAGGCTGAAGGCCTAGCTAAGTTGTATGGAAGCATGATAAATTAGGCTTGGGGTTAGCAAGAAGGGACTATAATATCCCTTGGGTGAGAGACCCGGTGATTGGGTACGCACTCTGTTGGTATAAGAGCCCATAAAGTATGTCGGTGTATACAAAACCGTTGGTAGAAGTCCATGAATTCCATGTCAGTTGGGTGTCATTGGTGTAAGTCCATGAATATCCACCCCCAAGAAAGACCTTAGTTTTGTAAACGTCATTTGATGTGTAACATGGATGACGGGTTCATACACATTGACACTTGCATGTATTGAAGAGCCGAGAAGGGCTCGGATTGAGCGCATGAATGAATCTCACCTCATTGCATGACATGTCATAAAATATTCCATCATTGAGTTGTATATACTTGATTGGAATAGTTGTGGATAATTGTTTGTTGCATGTGAGCATTCCATGTGCATCTAGGTGGGGAGTAGCCTATGTAGGAAATATTATACTAAGCGTGGCTCACCTTATACGGGAACACATTTCGGGTGCGGGTTACACGCCGGTTGACGGACCTCATTTAGACCATCAAGGGTAAAAAGGGGCCAACTTGTGGCCTTTAACCTTGGATTTTTGTAAAATATTTGTTAAACTATGTTTTTGGCATGTAACTTTATGCAAATGATTGTAATAGAACCTTGTATGGATCATGTATTATGTAGAAAACTTCATTATACATATTTGTGGTGAATTTGGAAAGGTTTGGAATGGATTGAAAATCTGAAAACAGAGATACCAACATTCTGGAATTTTGTTGGCGTTCGAACACAACCTTCGTTTAAAAGCAATCCACGTTCGAACGTCAGGCCACTTCGAACGTGGGGAGCTTACAGTACTTTGGTTTCTGCAAAGCTCTGATGGAAATGCAAAAGTACTGGGAGTAAGTGACGTTCGAATGTAAAGCAGACGTTTAAACGTCAAATAACGTTCGAACGTGAACCTAAAATTAAAAATTTTTAAAGTCTTGCGCTATGCTTTCGGGTTTGGGTTTCTTTGGTTCAAAGGACACATATGGACCTCAAATGAGTTATATTGGGATATATTAGACCCCAGTTGATTTAAATGGTAACATGTACAAGGATTGCACGTGTGGGTTATAATCTCGACTTAAGGGATGATATTGATTAAAATTGATGTGATGTCGGATTGTGCGACACTCACTGGTATTTCCGCGGGTTGACAGGTGGTCAACGGTCAATAAAGGACCCCCGCATTTTTGGGGTGTCACACCATCCACCGGTGTGAACCCCGCACCTGAAATATTTTCCCACTAAAGGTGAGCTACGCTCAATAGGTTATCTCCTATAGAGACTACTCCCCAACCTAAGTGCATATAAAATGTGTACAAACAACAATCAACAAGCATCAACCATTCCAAACAAGGACATGTAATTTAACGTTGGAGTTTTATCATGCCATGCAAGGTGATGAGATGAGACCCACTCATGAACTTTAACGTTGGGATTTTATCATGCCATGCAAGGAGATGAGGTGAGACCCACTCATGAACTTTAACTCGAGCCCTCACTGTCTTCCACCATACAATGTAATGTCAATGTATGAAAAACCTGTCATTGATGTTACACATCAAATAACAATTTTATAAGTAAAATCACGTGTCTTTATTGGGTAGCACTCGAGGGAGTGTCTACCCCTTCTTGCTAGACCCGACGCAAGTTTTTCATGCAACCGTGAGACTCAATTAGAACTTCGTTCCAATTTTTCCTGAGCCCACCCATCATTCATAAAAAATGGTGTTTGATCAACCATGCACACACACCCACACTCATGTAATGCTATGACCATGAATGCAATGTCCCCGTGCAAATGCAATGTATTTACCATTGCAACGCTATCCACATGTTCATTATGTAATAAATGCCATATGAACAAGCTCAACATATCTCAACATATTCATGGCAAATTATATCACGAGCATATAAATATCATAATTTATCACAAGTCGATATATCACAAGCATGCATATATCAACATTTCATTCAACACAATATCCAAGCATGCTATACATAATCCATGCAAAACATATTAAATTTTCACCTAGGCATTTAATCAAACACCTTCAAGGCACCCAAGTCATGTAATCACATAATACACTCAAATTCATCATATAACTCAAGAAATCATATTAAGTGATTTCTACATAATCATCTCAAGATAGAATTTATTCTACCAATTTCTTAATATCCATATATCCTAGTCTTCCAAGAAACTATAAAGTAGTAACTTCTAAATACCAATTCAATTTAGAATTTACTTTACTCAATTCCCATATCCATTTTCTACACTTCAAGAACCTATAGGTTTTTTTCATGAAATTTACCAAGCAAGTAAATTCTACAACCCATTTCTTACAAGATTTGTTTAGTACATTTCGGTACCCATTTTTCACACTTAATATACACTAGTGGTACATTAAACAAAAGACTTTGTCTTAAGTCATGGTACCCATTCTCAATACCCATTTAACCAAAACAACAACAAAGGAAAGTGACATATAGATCTATGCACCTACCCATTCCATATCACCTTCCTAGGTTGAAAATAAACCTAAGGAGAAAGAAAACCCTACTCTTGAAGCGTAAGGAACGACCGTAGGAAGCTCTAAAATTCAACACAACCTCAATCCCAAGCTTCCCCAAATTTTGGTTTTCATACCTTCGGTGAATGCCCTCGTTTTTGGTATGTCCACGTAAGCCCTTGTCGAGAAGACCGACTTTAGTTCTTAGCCCGAGTGAATTCGAGCTCTCTAGCTCCGTAGATCGTAGAGAGAAGTTGGAGAAAATTCTCACTTTTCCCTCTCTTCTTCTTCGGGTAACGGCTGAACCAAAAATGAGAAGAAATTCAGATTCTCCCCTATTTATGTTTTTAAGTGCTTGGTCCACAACGCGCCACACGTTCCTCTTTTTTCGGGTCTGTTTTCATCTAAAAACGATTAAATTTCGCTCCGGTTGAAGTTCAAAATATTTTTATTTTATCTTGCCTTCATTTATTTTTCAAAATTCAAAATTTTATTTAAACATTTCGTACCTGGGTCATCCGAGGCCCGACTGCCTCGTAAAGCGTAAAAAAATTGACTATCTTGAAAGTTTAAATTTACCCGAGTTTTACAATCTATGGTGACATTAAGACTTGAAGTTCTCGTTCTTGCTCTTAGTAAGAAGATTTTTTAGGCCGATTCAAGGTTTGAGTAAGACCGTGTTCGTTAAAGCCAAGAAAATTGTCACTTAGTAAGTTGAGCATCAAGTCCCCACACATGCTAAAAAAAGGAGATCGACACACTATCAATCACTATAAGAAGTTGGAATCTAGGCCTTGGATTCCTAAAAGAGTCTTCGTGTTAGCACTTGTGGTTATCATGATCACTATGGTGCATAGTGCAAACTAACTAGGGTTTAGGATTAGGATTGATAATTGAAAGCTAGTCCACCTAGGTAATCGGTCCCAAGCTGTCAGGCATAGGTTTAGGATTGACAATTTCATAACTTGAATCTAGTACCTGAAACTTGAAGATATCGGCTTAGGAAGAGCATGGATGAAAGCCTTGGACTTGGAGAGTTCTTGGCAACAATAGAGAAGAAAGAAGATCATAGGAATTCATGCGTAGTTCTAGGAGTTCACTTTTTTAGGCTAGACACACTTCCTTAGGTGCAGACTGGCACGTTCTTTTGGTTGACTTCTGGACAGGGTTGGTTGACTAGACCATGAGCGGGTCGACCAGGTCTGTAGTTTGAAAACTAGTCATTGCTGGCTATTACAAAATATTCTTACCTCTCCCACTCATTTTATATGGGATGATTGATGCAAGAGAGTTCCCAAATCACTTATACATATCCCGTGCAAATAAGAAGCATAAATTTGTTAGGATTGCAATAACTCTTATAATAATAATAATATTAAGTTAAATTTTACTAACCAATAAGAACAAAACACATGTGGTGGTATGTGTTCACTTTGGAAGATGACACAGGTCACCAACATGTCCCTTGTAAAACAATACCAAAGCGAAGGGAGAGAGAGAGAGAAAGAAGAAAGAAAAAAAAGGAAATCTATATAGATCAACGGTGAAACGAACTCCAATAGAGATGAAATTTGAGTATGTTCTTCTTGAGGGTGTTTGACAACATCTATAGGATCGGGTTTATGGTTTGGTAACATCTTTATTGTTAAAACCAAACGTTGATTTGTGGTTTGATTTTTATGAGAATTGAATATGTGGTTTTTGACATCTAGTTTTTTCATCACTGGTTTCAATTCATTTGAAACCAAATGATTTGAAATAGTGGTAAGTTAGTTTGGGTCTGCGATGAACTCGAATCTTTTAATCTTTTTTAATACTCAAATTATTTCAGAAATTATGTTCTGATGGTTTATATTTATGTGATTGGGTTGCTTCCTATGTTTTGGTAAAATTGGATCCATGTGTGTTTTTTGGAGCTGTTTAAACAATGATATTTTGATTTGTTTTGTGAAAGATAATTTCTTGAATCCATTGGTGAAAAGTATGTGCACATAGGATCGGCCTATGTTCTAGGTTGAAACAGAAGAGGGTTTTTGTAAAACCCAGGGAAAAAATTTAAAATTTAACTAAAAAGGTAAAACGATAATTAGTCGTTAAAGCACGGGCCAAAAACCCAAATTTTTATAGAACTTCGATGACAACATGGACTCACCGTTGGATTCGTCTCAGGAAATTGGGCTAGCTAGTCAATTTTCATTGAATTTCAAGACAGTTGAATTTTTTTATGTATTACTATACGATCGAGTGTCGCACGATTAAAATCCTATGATCATATTTTAATCGCGGAACTCATAGTATAATTTAAATTAAATCCCATAAAATTATATTAAACATGAAATGTGGAAAACGTGATTGGTTGGGACAAAATTCAACCAATAGGAAAGAGATACGTTAGTCTTCCAAGCTTTTGCTCCACACAATTCAACTGAGAGAAAGAGAGAGAAAAGAGAAAGAGAAGGAAAAGAAAAGAAAAGTCGTCTTCTTCATTTCTTCCTCGGATCTAGTAAGATCCAAGCAATGACTTCCCTTGGAGTAAGAACTAAAGTTGCTCACTATGGCAAGGGCTACGCATGGGTACATCCATGCTCATTTATGATACATTTGGGAAATCGGTGTTTTGGCTCCGAATTGAACGAAGCATCATTTGGCATCGTAAGGAGTTATTCTACCTTGTGTGCACGCTACAAGAGGTAGGTTTGCCTCTTATCTAGGTTTGCTTTCAACTTAGATTGCGATATGAAATGGTTAGCTCATACCAAGCATATCAAGGGTATGGAAAATGAGTATATGAGCATGTTGAAAACCAATTCTAGCTTGATTTGGGTTTGATTTTGAAAATGTGAACCTACCAGTACAAGAGGCATGACCTACCGATAGTAGGATGTTGAGTTTGATGGAGTGACTTATTTGGGTATGCTATGTGCTTATATTTTATGCCCACTAAGTGTTTTGATAAAATGCTTACGGTTCAAGTATGTTATTTGGCTTAAAATCATATGACATGCTTGGGAATATTTGTAGAAAATGAACATGTTTATTATATGATTTATGATATGGTGAACATGATGATATGAATTTCAATTGTACATTACATTTGCATATATATGGGTAGCATCGCATTCAAGGGCATCCGACATGAGTGTGGGGGTGTGGATATTTTTAATCAAACACCATTCTTCGTGGGTTGATACATGGGCTTGAGAAAGTTGAACTTAGGTCTGGCTGAGTTACACGGGTTTGCTTTGAAAAAAGTATTAGGGTTAGCAAGAAGAGCTAGATTCTCCATCGGATGTAAGACCTGATAATTTTGGATACTGTAACACCCCAAAATACACCTTGACAGTATTACTATTTAAAAACCATTTACAATCATGAGAGCAACTACATAACTTCATATCCCAAAAGAATTTACTTCATAATTCAGGCATATACAATAACATCCAAAAGAATATGCCCAACAATGACATTTACATCTCCAAAAGAATATCAAAGTAAATCTTGCAACGGAAATACAAACTAAACTAGACTACACAATGTTCCAAAAGAATGCCCTAGTCTAGTACAAAAGAAGCTACAACTCTACATATCCACCTCGGGATCTAGGTTCCCTTCGAGTGGAGCCTCCCAATGTCCCGGCTCGTCGATGCCGAGATCCTCCTCTAGCACCAAATCTGAAAAATGTAATTTGTAGGGGGGTGAGCACGAAGCTCTGTAGCCACATTTCTCCCAAGCTCAAACAAGGTTTAAAAACATAGAAAACGGTCGGTCTCATTTCACAAGTAACATATATATAACTTTTGAAATAAAACAGGGGCATTTTAAAAGAGATCTCAAGTTTAAACAGTAACAAAAATCAAATAAACGAATAAAAGAAGTTTAGCAACAATAACCAATATTCCAATTCAAGTTGTTTAGAAAAAGGGCTTCTCCCCCATGCATTGTCCCATACCAATGCATCGGCAAGAACGACCCAACTCATAATTCCCTGTATTTTCGGTTCATTCCCGTACCATGTATGATGATTGCTTCCCATGAATCTACCCCACGATTATACATAGTCCACTAATAACAATCACAATCACAATCAGTCACAAAACACTTTGGAAAGGGGCGTCTACCATCACAATGGCAGTGACGAGTCCC
>CM042198.1:6832099-6937329 GCA_023539305.1 Ilex asprella
CATCTCTCGAAGGTAATCCAAGTCCATCACAACACCCATACAATGAGGAAACCGAGAATATGCTCAATTCACAATAATTTCACAATTATAGTAAAATCCCCAATTTTTCTCACATGTGTCATATATATCAAATAATCCAAGAAAATATGCAAGAGATCAGAATCTATATTATTTTGTTGTACAATATTCAACACTAAAATTTTAAAATCAAGAATTTAGAACAATTTAAAGAAAAGTTCATCTCTCTTGGAATTTAAGGTTTTTAGGCAAGAAAAAGGATTCAAGGGTTAATCAAACAATAATATTGTTTAAATTATGGTAATAGTCACAAAGTATTAAGAAACAATGATTATTTAGCATACATGTATAATTTAAGGTGAAAAGATTACATATATATAGGCCCTAGCCTCAATGTAAGTGAATAAGAGAAAACCCCCTACCTTGAATCCAAGAGATTTAAGCTAACCCAAGCTCCAAAGATCTTCTTCCTCCCTTCTCCTTCTACTTCTTGTCTTCTCTTAGGGTTCTAAGAGGTGTGGGTAAAGGTGTAGTAAAAGTGTAGAAGAAAAGAGGAGAAGAATAGAGTTCTTGAGAATTTCGGTTTTGATTTCTATAAGGTGTGAAGCTATCTTGATCTTGGTGTTTTTTCCTTTCTTTATCTCCTCCTAGGGCTCTAGGATGTTTATGGTGAGAATGAGATGAAGAATGAGGCAAATAGGGCTTGGAATGGGGTTTTAAAACCCAAAATCCCGAATTTTTAACTGTTCGGAAGGCTTCAGGGAAGCGGTACCGGTACTGGGTACCGGTACCGTTTAGCTACTGGTTTCGGGGTACCGGTACCATTTGACTGCCTCGACTTCCAGTGCAGTTTTGACCCCTTTTGAGGTCGAATTGAAAAATTTTCATGAGAAACACTTTTGTAGCCCTAGATGTCTACTATCTACTGTAAAAATTTCAGATCAATTGGACATAAGGATAAAAAGTTATGGCCAAAATACTAAGAGGTGTCCAAACTATTTTCTACCCGAAATTTACGTAAGGTGTGTTTTTATTCCGGAGTACTTCCAAGCTTCCAAGGCATCTCATATTACCTCTCCCAAGGTTTTTCGACCTTCCGGATTCAATGGAGACCTTAGTTTGACCTAAAAATATTTAGAAACTTATCTCATCACCCTTTCTAAGTTTAAACGTCTTCGAATTTAAACTTCAAAACTCAAATTGCCTCCCTAGTATTTATTCCTACTATTACTATCCATATGGTTCATTCTCACCTCATTATATTTATATATGAATCACAAAACAATTATATCACTATATATCTATATACATATATTAAAAAAAATGCGGGGTGTTACAGATACACACTCTCATTGTTATTGAGTTCATAAAACGTGTCAGTGTACGTGAGACTATTAGTGGAAGTTCATAAATATTGTGTTAGATGGATAGCTGTTGGTGGAAGTCCATAGAATACCCACCCTAGAAAGACACATTTTTTTATAAAATAATCATTGTATGTCTAATATCAATGACGGGGTTTGGAATGACCGGATGTATGCGCATGACGTAGTATGTGTAATGGGAGCCAATAGAGCTCGATGTTGTATTGCATACGTGAGTTCTCATCTCATAGCATGACATATAATTATCGTATTTGTTTATGAAATTCATATATTTGAATGGATGCTTGACATGATGGTTGCATGTGACATTTCATATGTATGCGGGTTGGGAGGTGATCTCTATAGGAGATACCCTATTGAACATAACTCACCCTTTATGGGGATATATTTTAGGTACTGGACAGGTATTCGCAAGAGGCCCTAACTTGGGCCCGCTTTGACGACAGAGCTAGACTATGGCTCTCATTTTGATGTTGTAGTTTTTGTTTCCATTTACATTGATCTTGCATAAATTTCTTAAACAAAACTTGTATTTGACTTAAGACATGTACCTTCAAGGAGCTGAATTAATAGACTTGAGGTTCTCAGGCTTGTTGTACACTTGGTCTAACAGGAGAGATCCAACTCAATGTGTGGTAAGAAAGCTTGATAGGATCTTAATTAATGACAAGTGGAACCAACAATTTCTTGAAGCTCAAGCTGAATTTATTACACCAGGGCTTTCTAATCACAGTCCAGGCATTCTCAGAATGGGATTGTTAAAGAAAAGAAGTGTACATTTAAGTTTTTTAATTTTCTCACCCTCAAAGATGATTTTTTGCAGATAGTCTCTAGAGTTTGGGATCAACCTGTTAGAGGCACAGTGCAGTTTCAAGTTTCTCACAAAATGAAGCTTCTTAGGCAAGATTTTAAGGAACTAAACAAACCTCGAAAGGAATTTGTTTCCCTTAAAGCTGAAGCTACAAAGCTAGAACTAGATAAATGTCAAAGATTACTCTACTCTTATCCTATGGATGCTGCTCTTAGGGCCTTAGAGAAACAACTTCTGCAAGAGTATGTTGGTGCTGCAAGGGATGAAGAATTGTTCTTAAGGCAGAAATCTAGAATTCAATGGCTAAAATATGGGGATCAAAACTCTACCTTTTTCTTTAGAACAATTAATGCCAACAAAAATATAAATAAGATCATTTCTGTTGAAAGACCTAATGGAACTACTACTGATGAACCTGCAAAGGTTAAGCATATTGTTATCAATCACTTTCAGAGCCTACTTGGTGACTTAGCTCCTTGTTCACTTGATAGAGATGAAGTACTTGGTAACCTCCCTTGGAAGCAACTCTCGGTGGAGCAATCACTAAAGATGGCTAGAGATGTAACAAATGAAGAGATTATGAGAGCAATAGTCTCAATCCACCCCAACAAGGCTCTAGAACCTGATGGCTTTAATGGTCACTTTTACAGAGCTTCTTGGGCTATCATTGGGGGAGACATTTGTGCTGTAATCAAAGAATTCTTCACAAGGGATCAAATTTTGAGGGAAACAAACTCCACTATTTTGGCCTTGGTTCCTAAAGTTCCCAATCCTTAAAAAATGGGAGACTTTAGGCCCGTCTCTTGTTGTAACACGATTTACAAGTTCATTTCTAAGATAATTGCTAACAGATTGAAGGAAGTTCTCCATGAAATTGTGAGTCAGAACCAAACTGGAAGAAGGATAGGAGATAATGTGCTTCTTGTTCAAGAAATCATGAGGGGTTACCACAAAAATAGAGGATCTCCTAGGTGTGCTATAAAAGTTGATCTTATGAAAGCCTTTGACATGGTCGATTGGGGATTTATTACATCTGTTTTGAAGAGGTTCAACTTTCTTGCAAACTTGATCGCATGGATACAAAATTGCGTGTCCACATCAAAGTTTTCCATCTCTCTTAATGAACTAGTTGGTTTTTTCTGAAGCAAAAGGGGAATAAGACAAGGTGACCCTATGTCCCCTTACTTGTTTGTTCTTGCTATGGAGGCTTTTTCCTATATCCTTAATGCTGAAATCTTAGCATGTAACTCCTTTAAGTATCATTGGAGGTGTAAGAAGCAAAAATTAGTCTATTTATGCTTTACTGATGATTTAATTCTCTTCAATCATGGGGATTCAACTTCTGTTGCAACTCTAAAGAAGTCCCTTGACAAATTCCAATGTCTCTCTGGTTTTGTGGCAAATGCAACAATGAATCATATTTTTATTGCTGGAGTTTCAGAGAATGAAAGTGATTTGATCAAGTTCTACCTGGGGTTCAAAACTGGTGCACTCCCAGTTAAGCACCTAGGCATCCCACTCATCTCAAGCAAGCTAAGGCCAAGGGGCCGTGCAACATTGGTGGACAAAACTGAGGTTAGAATTAAAAATTGGATCAACAAATCACTATCTCATGCAGGTAGGCTTCAGTTGATCAAATCTGTCCTCTACAACATGCAAAGCTATTGGAATTGTCATATCATCCTTCCTAATAGTATCTTGAAAAGGACTGAGCAACTTCTAAGATCTTTCTTATGGAGTGGTAAAGAGCAAATGAAAGGGGACCTAAAGTAGCTTGGAAAATTATTCTCAAAACAAAGCAAGAAGGAGGACTTGGTCTTAAAGATCTCCATACTTAGAACAAAGCTCTTATATATAGGTACATCTAGTATGTCCTCTCTGAAAAAGAGAATCTTTGGGCTGTTTGGGTGAGGACCAACTACTTGAAGCTAAAGAGTTTTTGGGAGGCTAGGCCATCCCAAATTTGTTCTTGGAACTAGAGAAAACTTCAAAAGTTGAGAGATGTGGCTAGACCTTTGTTCCTTCACTTAATTGGTGATGGGCAATCTGATAGAGTAGTATACTAAAATTTTGTTTTTTGTAGTGAAACTCATTTTATTAATTAATAAAAGTTTGTTCTTTTCATTTTATTGAGAATTTATATGGGCAAAATATTTTTTTTTGGTGAACCTCGACAGTGAAAAGGAAGTTTATTGATAAAAAATTAAATTACACCTAGTTAAGGGGGGACGTATGTACCTTACCTCTCGATGCAATCTAATTACAATTTAAAAAGGAATTAAAAAAATTCTAATGCATGATTATACATGGAAATATTAAAATTATTCTAGAAAATCTAATTTCCAAAAATGTATCTGACCAATGTTGCCTTTATTGTGTACACCAGTTGAACAGTCATGTGAATAGTGACTGTTACTGGTGCTGGTCTGAGCTTGGAGAAAGAGCTAATAGATTATAGTTGAGGAAACCGATGAGCTAATAAGCTTCTGTAGTTGATAAGGAATGTAAAAGGCATGCGATAAGGCAATTGAAAGACCATTGATAAGGCAGCCTCCTGATTGATAAGGCGGCTAATAGGCAAGTGAAGAGCCTTTGACCATCCAAGTGGTTCCTCCAGGCTCTCTGTCAATCCTCTGCACAACGATGGAGCCAGAAATTTGTGGAGACCTCTGAACTAAAACCTCTGAACAAACCATAGAGAGATGAGCAAGAAAATATGGAGGATGAAAGCAAAAAAGATCCCCATTCTCACAGCTATCCAGCTTCTGAGTCCATGATAGAAGATGAATATCCAGCAACACCGAGCTTCTGTAGGAAAATAATCCATTACAAATAGGTCCTTGCAATAGAGAAATAACAATCATGCTCTTCAGAAAACCAGAGAATTTGAGAATCTAGCTGGAAGTCCAAGTGATCAAAAGATGAAAAAAATTCAACCAAAGCAATAGTAAAGAGGAGCAAATCCCTCTACGCAACCAGCCAAAGACAACCAGTAGACACATGTAAGAAATAACTCCTCCTCCTTCATCCAGATGCTCAATAAGAGACTTATAAAAGACTAGCAGTAAGAATAGAGCAACCAAACCTCCCTTGCAGGAATCCAACAGATAAAGTAGAGAAGAGTGAATCAAGAACTAGATCCAAATGATGCTGATGCCCCGAGAATAGCAGAAGTTGAAGCAGAGAAATCACCAAGATCTTGTCCCATAATCCTTCTGAAATGGATGTTGGTCCCATAATACCCAAAACCTTGAAGTTGTTTCTGGAGTGCAGGGGGAAAACCAACAGGTGTGCGTCATATTTTTTTTCCTACTTCTATAATTCATCTCCCTCTTCTTAATATAACTCTGCATGAGAAGTTGAACTAACCGTTTAATTTTTTTGTTATTTGGATGAATGTGTATAAATTACTGTAGTGTACTGAGGCATATTTCTGAATTACCTTAATAGATCTCGTATGTAAAACCCTGATCTGCATATCTGTATGATGCATCATTAAGCCTAACAGAACATGTTCGTGGACCTCACCATTAATGTCTGTCATTACCATAGGTTTTGTCTCGAGTGTTTATTCCTTCAAATAATAGAGATCTTTTTACGAAGAGCCCTTATATGTCTTACATTTTGTTGTAAAAGTAGTTTTACCGTAGTAGGAATTTGACTTGTGGGTGTGTAAATAGATAGCTCTCTGTCCCTCACCCCCAAATTTGCTAATGCAACAACAACTGCATTTCCCTCTCTGTATACATGTGTAATTTGGAAGTTGAACAAACTTAGTTTTGAAAAAATCTCTTGAAATAAGTGCTAAAGTTTCCATGATGAGATGTGTTGCTGTTGAACCATTTCCACTATGATTTGTGAATCTTATTCAATTAAAATTGGATAAACCTCCAGTCCAAAATCCAGCAATAGCTGCAGACCATTCAAAAGGGCTTTAGCCTCAAATTCTATATTAGTACAGTGCCCGTAAAAATATGAACCAGCTAGTACCAATTGGCCCTAATGATTTCTTAAGATCACTCCTCCACCTAACTGCCCTCGATTTCCTTTAGATGCCCTATCTACATTCAATTTGATCTTTCCTATTGGAGGACATAACCAGCTGATCCACTTAATTCGAATAATTGCTGTAATTAAAGAAGGAACATTAAGAGTTTGCATCAAAAAAATTTCCTGTGTTGTATCCACTGCCTTTGGATTAACATTATTCACTTGTAGTCTCCACCAATGCATAATAAAGTAGAAGACAGTAAAGGATATTGTTTCTCCTCGTCAAATAATCTGCGACACCTCACCTTCCATACTTGCCAGTAAACAATTAGAGAAATCCCTCGAATAAGCATATGACTGAGTGACTTATGTGCATAAGCCTAGCAAGCCTTTGAAACCTCAAGATAGGCTCCTCAAATTCAAAAATTTGAAAACCAAACACAGCTGAAATTCTCTTCCATATTGCAGCTGTAAACTTGCATCTGATAAACAGATGTGCTGCTGCTTCCTCTCCAACGCATCATAACGGACAACGACTAGCCAAAGAAACCCCCAATGTCTAAAACTTAGAGTCCAATGGAAGGGCCCTTCTTAGTATTTTCCACCCCACCAACTGAGCAATTGGTGGGGAACATTGTTTCCAAATGCTCAGTGCCAATGGATTGGCAATTCCTTTAATTCGTACAACCTTCCGTGTTGTTTTAACTAAAAATTTTCCTATAGAGTCAAGCTTCCAAATCAGTCTATCTTCCTACGTGGTTAACGAAATACCTGTAGCTAAAGCTTCATCTAAAAATTGATCATCCAAAACTAGAGAAATCATTTCCAACTGCTATTGCCCATTGATTATTACCTCTGTTAGTTTTGGGAAAAATAGGGGAGCAGTCGAATTTCTAATAAGCAATGAACCTATGCCAAGCCAGTTGTCACACCAAAAATCTACAGCGCTGCCATTTCCTATCAAAAACTTTGTATTTACAACCACAATTTCGAACCAAGGGATTAAAATTCTTAGAGTTTTAGGATGAGTATTCCTAGTGCTTCTAAGCAGATGGTGTCCCTTAAGATATTTAGGTAAAAATTGATTAGACCACAACGATGTATTTAACAACAAATTCCACACTGAAGGAGTTCTGAATTCAACTTAGCTGAATTCAACTTAGCTAGTATACCTTTTGGAAGATTTAGAATAGCTAAAAGATGAACAGGCATGAAACTTAACACTGATTTAATCAGAACCACTCTTCCCATGTTTTAGAGCTTTTTCGGGTTAGCACACATGTTATTTTGACCTATTTAGTACACATACCACATATTTGTTTAACACACATAACTTGTTTCTATACAAGTTCATTGCCATTAAATACAACATTCAATCATTCATACAAAATTTTAAATATTTTTTTTACAAATAACATTTCACATCTCATCAATGAAATTAACTAAAATACATTCAAGTTTCAACCTAAAAACTAAAGCAATAACTATATTAGTATACTGTTATAATAATGTTATGAACTATATTTTCAATTACCATAGTAGAAGTAAGAACTAATAAGTAATAATGTTAAGACCACATCAGTCATACATAATATGCAAACTATACGGTCATAAACGGGTTTATAATAGTTTGGTCGAGTTCGTATCCAAATCATATCAACCCGTTTAAAATATACGTGTTAGTCAGGTCAAAATCAAGTTGACATAATTTTGACATGAACCTGACATGGTTTTTTCCGTGTTTAAGCGCATTAACATGTTTTAACCCATTAACTCACTTAATTTCATGTTCGACTCATTAATTTCGTGCTTGGTTCATGTTGTGTTAACATGTCAAGTAAAAAATTGACAGCCCTAATGCCGGCGCATTTCTTCCAAATCATATATCTCTAGTTTTTTATAACTCTTAGCTAGTCCTAGATTGAAATTCAAAGTTTTTATGGCTCAATATGTCTTGTGCTCTATCTCCATTGGCAAAAGACATGTCTTGCCATAGACTAACTTATAGGGAGACATACCAAGAATAGTCTTATAAGCGACGTGGTAAACCCATAAGGCATCAATCAATCTGAGTGACCAATCCTTTTGGTCAGGGTTAACCGTCTTCTCAAGTATGTTCTTGATCTCTCTATTGGCTAACTCGGCTTGGTCATTGGTTTGTTGGTGATATGTGGTAGATACCTTGTGTGTTATGATATATTTATGCATCAATGAAGCAAAGACCTATTGCAGAAATGTAAACCACCGTCACTTACCATAACTCGAGGCATCTCAAACCTAAACAAAATATTTGCTTTTAAAAAATTGACTGTAACCCAGTGGTCGTTGGTCTTGGTCGGAATTGCCTCTATCCACTTAAACACATAATCAACTACCAGGAGTATGTAAAAGTAGTCCTAGGACATAGGGAATGGACCCATGAAATCAATGCCCCAACAATCAAAAATTTTAATGACAAAAATGGAAGAAAGGGGCATCATGTTCCTATGGGTCATACTCCCTAGCATTTAACACTTATCACATTGTTTACAAAATGAAAACACAATCTTTAACACAATGCCGGCCAATAAAAACCCACTTTGTAAAATCTTAGCTAAAGTTTTCTTGAAAGAGAAGTGTCCGCCACATGCTTCGAAATGAAAGAAAGAGAGAACATCACGCTGTTCATTGTCTGGAGAATAACAAGAAATGTGGAATATGATATATATTATATTTTTATTTTTAAATAATTCACTTAATGATGAAAGTTTCATGCCATTAGTGTTTCCAAAATGTCAACTTTGTATACGAGATGAAGATTAGGAATATAGAAACTATTAAATCATTAATATGTGATGTAGAGGTTATTCCACTTTAATCACCCCTACTCTGTCGGATTCCAATCCCCTCTATTACCCTTTTCCTTCAATTTTTCTCATTGCAGTGTTAGATAAATGACACGTGTAAGATTCTAAATTTTAATAGACAAGATTTTTTTCTTGTGGGAGTAAGAAATCATATTTATATATAGCGGCTGACCCGTGTTTAAATTCACTCCATAACAAACAAAAATGCCAATTATAAAACATGATAGAAACATTCAAAGCCAAGATTGAATAGACAGTTTCCGTTTGAAATTGGGTCCCCATTTAGTAAGTGGAAATTTCAAAGCATTCACCTACGTCAAAAAAATTCTGGCAAAAAATTGAGGCCAACCACGGACGGCTTTGATATTTCACTCCAAAGATTTGTACGGATTTTACGGGTAGATTATTGAGTGTAATTGACATTTGTTATGGTATACAATGCCTTTAAGCATGGATAATAACTAGCAAATAAATATTCTAAAAGTTTTATAAATTCTTGTACCACTGAAAATTGCAAAAGTAACACTTTGGATTGGGCTTGCAAATTGATCACATATATTCACTAATTTTAGAACATTAGTTAGGCTAGCAAACGTCAGACCAATGGTAACCAGGCATATATGTTGGAGCAAAAGTACCAATCAGATACATCTCCCAAGCTGGGGACACAGTGAGCAAGCTTTATTTGAGTTGGAAAGAAATGGATCTGTTCGGCACAACGCCACAACTACTGCATCAGGAGAACAAAAATCGTCATTATACCCGTATCGTGTTCTTGTTTAAAGAGAATATGCATACTGCAGAATCTCAGCTTCAACGTTTAGTATAAAGAAAATGAAAAGATAAAACAACTTACTCTGTTTCCAGATGAACCGAAATTAAGACCACCACTACCAATACCGGTGGGGTATCTTTGGAATTGACAACATATTATCTAAAAAGGTTCAACTCTTCCTAGCAAACACAAATGAAAGGAACATCAAGAAATATACAGGAGGGAGAAATTAAAAGCTTTCAGCATGTAAAAGTCAGAGACTAAAATTTCGTCTCTGTTTATAGTTCCGGTCAGTTCTGAAAGGGAACTTTTCAGAAGGGTTTGGTTTACATAGAAACAGAACGTTTCGGTGGAAACAAAACGAAATTATGTTCCTCAGTAAAAGCTACAGTTCTCTTTTTACAATCCTCCATTACAAATCAATCCCATCCCCATAATAATCACAATTAGAAAAACGGATATGGTCAAAATATTGGGAAAGAAAACGTGTGCATAACTTAGTTATGAGAGATTTAAATAAAAGTTGAAGCACATTAGTTAGGGGCCACCTGCTGCAATGCTCCATCATCAATTTTATTTACGATGGGACTCCAAATCTGACATTAACTTTGGTGGCTTGCTCTTCTTTTGCTGATATTTGGCATACGAATACCACACACCACCAGCCGTGTTGATCACTAGTCCAGTGACATTCAATGCATGTACTTCTACCCCTCCCAGTAAGACAAAACCTAGGGTCTGAGAAGTGGGAAACAGATTGCAATTAGTATAAACAGGCAGACTTTGTCAAAAGAAGTATAGACGCAACACAGGAAATGCCTAGCGCAAAGTTATGTTGCCTAGAAGAAAAAGGAAAAGATAAGAGAAGGAACACCATGTGTTACATACATACCGTGGATCCAACCCCCTTGAGGACTCCAACAATGGTTGTAGTTAAAGCAGAGTTAACTATGGTACATAAAAACATGGTGTAGTTGAGAACTATGCCCATCACCAATGAAAGAAGAACAATCACCAAAAATGACAGTGAAGTACTCTGTCCATGGAAAACCAACAAATAAATTAATGTTAGGAAAAGAATATTCACAACATCCTAATAACTTATGGCAGAAGTCCCCTATACATATCCTAAACATTTGATGCAAAAAGTATTCGGAAATGATAGAAAAGTATTCCCCAAAAATGCTGACTGGCATTGTGAAGAACCAAGCATATTTCCCCATAATTTTTGTCTTTTCTTTTTATGTTTGCATAGTGTAGGGGAAGACAGGCTCCTATACACATAACTCATACAAATTCTATACCTTAAAAACACAAAAGGGACTTCTGTTATGTTCTCATTTGCTAAATGAGTCACCTGCTTTAACATTCCAATTTTATGCAGTTCCAGATTTCAGACAGTAACAGCATAACCGATATACTGATATGCAGCTTTAAACAAAATCCAGTATCTACAGGGAATGTTGACAAGAACATTTTGCACTCTACAAGCTAATATCATCAGTGGCATTTGTTTGCCAGTTAACACACAATCCTTTTCTTGAAAACAATAAGGGATATGCATTGGAGCCAACAATTGAAAATCAACAATTTAACCAAATTATTTACAATTATGCATACTGGAAAACATTCATACATATCAATGCCAGTAGAATGATTCAGACCTTGTGTAGGTAGTTTTTTCGAGGCTTTAAACCAATAATTTTAATCGCTCTCTCTACCTGAAGGTACTTGTCCTTCTCTCTCGTCATTGATTCTGAGCTTTCTACTCACGTCCCCTCTCTCAACTCTCCCCCTAGCTTTCCCTTACCTGTATGTTTTCTCCATATTCTGAGCCACCTATCTTCAAACCTCCCTTCGCTCAATGCAATATCTGCTCCACCCCACCACTGAATATTTCATCCCTGTTCTTTTTTGTTGTTCCTAACACCTCAAGCCTTTCCATCTACATCACATCTGCCAAGCCTCTTACCTTTCGACCCTTATTAAACTGGTTCATAAGTTAACTCAATGCTCCCTTCTGCAAATTATCCACACAGCCTTGTTCAACTCTCTTAGCACGTCTCATCAGTCATCAAAAATTCCCAACCCCAACCCTACCACCACCACCACCTAACAGGAAGCTGCCCAGACTAACCCATGACACCACAACCAAGCCCCAGTAATTCAACTAAAATCAGACAAACCCACTGCTATCTCTTGCCTAATGGCCAAAATCTTCTCACAAAAAAAATCTCAGAACACCTTCTGGTTGCCTGGAGAACGTTACCCAGATAGTAGAATAGATCTCAAATATGAGAGGCTTGGGGATTTTTGCTACAACTATAGCAGGATAGGGCAGTGTTCTGAAAAGCAAGCCTAGGCGCGCGAAGCGAGCCTTGGTCGCCTTGAACATCCAAGACTAAGCGAGGTTAAGTAAAGCAAGGAAAAATCGAGCTTAGGCGACGAAGCGAAGAAGCGAGAAAAGCGAATACCTAACTGTAATTTTTTTGTTTTCTCCTCCTCCTCCTCCTCCTTCTTCTTTAACATCAACCAAACCCTAGCAAAGATGATGCTATATGTGTATATGTATAAAATAAATTGATTGATTCGTATAACAGTATCATATGACAATCTGTCTTATTATGATTAGATAATGTTGAATTTTTTGTTTTGATGTGAATGCTCTTTTTAATCAATTTGCTTGGTTAATCAATTTGTTGTATGCTCTATTTGATTAATTAATTTATGAGTGTTTTGTTTAGTGGTGATATTAATCAATCACGGTGGAAGTCGAACCCACATTTGCTAACTTTACACTTAGATGACATGATTATGTTCATTGATTATTTTTAGAATATAATAATGTTCAATATTTAATATCTTGTCTATTTAAAATATGTTGATGTCTATTATTTTAATTGCATTTAAATATTTTATATTTGTAAAGTTAAAACTTGAATATTTAGGAGTTAATCGAAGTATGAAACTAAAATATTTGCTTATTTTTTATATTGTTCACTTTGCTTCAATGAAACGCTCACTATGCTTCTCGCCTAGGCCTTCAGGAAACCGGTTCGCTTCAATTCGCTTTACGCCTTAAATAACACTGGGATAGGGCATGATCAGCCGAGATGTGAATAACTGCTTCCACTGATCCACAAATTAAGTTTGGCCCCCATCTTTGAGCAATGCCGAGCCAAATATTAGAGTATTAACACTCACTGTATAAATCAACGGCGGAGAGTGAAGTCTCACCGAAGGGAGTGACATGTCATAGCTAGGCGCAGAAATCCTTTCCTCTAGCCAACCCTGACGTTCTCGTGGAACATTGCATGGCTTATGTGTTCCTGAGTCTCTCCATTAAAAGACCTCTTCCACTAAATTGCAAAGAAGGAAGGGCAATGAAAATGTAACATAGAGAAGATGGGTACCTAGCCTTTCTACATAAAGATTAACCTTTAAGTTCCACTGACCTCTTATCCCCCCCAAGCAGAAATAGCAACAGCAGGTACTGAGGAACCACTTCTGATACAACCAAATGTTGATGACACACAAAGGCAGAGATATGTTAGCTTGGAACTGTCAATGGTTAGGGGCTCCCTGACAGTTCCAACACTAAAGGACCTACGTGTCCAACATCAACCCCAAGTTCTATGTCTTAGTGAAGCAAAAATTAGGAGGCATAGAGTAGAGAAAATAAAAAGAGAACTGAGATTTGATGGAAAGCTAGTAGAGGAACCAATAGGTCTAGTAGGAAGCCTATGTGTTATGTGGAAAAGCACAAGTTAATTCGGAGGTGGAAAGCTTCAATCAGAACCAAGTAGACTTGGTTATGAAGGCCCAAGGGTCAAGAGGCCCATGGCACCTAAGCTTCATTTCTGGTCATCCTGACTATGAAATCCGAAGGAGACATTGGGAACAACTTAGTGCATATAGGGGAAGTCTTGAATTTCCTGGATGTGCATAGCAACAACCAGTGAAAAAGAAGGGCTCAGGGGTACAACAACTTACAAGAGGAGGAGCATTCATGCCTTTTTGGACAACAATTTGATCGAGACCTTGAAAGCAAAGGATGCAACTTTACTTGGGATAACCATAGAAAGTGTTTGGCAAATGTTAGGGAAAGGCTTCATAGAGGACTGGCCACTCCCAACTAGAGAATAATCTTCACCGAGGCGATTATCAATACAACCTCGACCAGGACGATTTGATCACTCTCCATTAATTTTGGACACAAATCCTCACACTGACAGACCAAAGGGGTATTTTAAATTTGAGGTCTGCCCTGAGGTCAGTAAACACAGCTAGGAGAAAGCAACTGAAGGGTCAAGGATGTACAGACTTATGCAAAATTGACAACCTATAGAAGGGATCTTAAGGCATGGAAAACTACTTATTTCTCAAACGATAGGAGGCATATTGAGAACCTTAAAGCCAAACTGATGCACCAGCAAAATCAGAGCTATCGAAATGTGCCTAAAGTTGAGATAAAGCAAATACAAGATGAATTGGGGAAAGCATGGCAAAAGGGAAGAATAGTATTGGGGCCAAAGGTCAAGATTAAAATGGGTGAAATGGGAAGATAGGAATACAAGATTCTTCCACGCCACTCCCATCCAAAGAAGGCAAAGAATAGGCAGATGATGATCAAGGACCAGATTGGTGAATGGGTGACCGACAAAGATCATGTTTCCAGGTTGCAAGAGCATTACCAGAGCGTATTCTCATCAGAAGGGCAGAGAAGCTATAACCACATCATCCAGGAGATTCCAAATGAATGAAGAGCTTATGAGGATGCCCACTCTAGAGGATGTTAAACATCCAGCATTCAGCCTTGGATCTCTAAAGGCCCTGAGACAACCAGATGGCCTCCCGGTCTCTTCAATCAAAAATATTGGCACACCATCCAAGAAGAGGTTTTCAATGCTATTCAGTCCTTTTTTCAGTCTGGGTTTCTACTTAAGGAGCTTAGTGAGACTAAAATAACATTCATCCTAAAGGTCCCCAACACTGAACAGGTTGGGGATTATAGACATATACAAGATCATATCAAAGCTGCTAGCCTCTCAATTGAAGGATTTCATGCCCCAGGTGGTTTCACAAAACTAGAGCGCCTTTGCTGGATGAAGACTAATACCAAATTACATAATTATAGCCCAGGAGGCCCTGCACTCCATGAGGCAAAGAAGAGGAACCATAAAATACCATATGGCAGTCAAGTTGGACATGTCAAATGCCTATGACAGGGTTGAGTGGGATTTTTGGAGGGATTTGCTGTCAAAGATTGGTTTTGATCCTTAGTGGGTAGCTCTAGTTATGCAATGTATCAACACAATTAGGTATAACATAATTATCAATGGTGACAGGGCAGTTAGAATTCACCCATCCAGAAGATTTAGACAAGGGGATCTAATTTCCCCTACCTGTTCATCCTGGTAACTGAATGCCTAGCATCCTTTAACAAAGGATCATTACAAGGGCTCAAGCTGAATAGGGATGCTCCTAATCTTTCTTACCTCCTGTTTGCTAATGATTCTTTGTTTTTCTACACTGTAACCAGAGTCCAATGCCAAAAACTCATGGAAATTCTTAATATATACGGCTATGCTACAGGGCAGCTTGTTAATCTCAACAAGTCAGAAGTGACTTTTAGCACAAATACTCCTGTACAAATTCAACATGATTTAGCACAGTGCTTGAGAGTTCGTTTGCTACAAAAGGAGGGGAAATGCCTTGGCTACGAACTGAATGGGGAAGATAAAAAAAAACAAATGTTGAGCAGGCTGAAAGAGAGGATACTAAACAAAATTGTTGGGTGGAAAGAGAAACTCCTAAACCTTGCTGGTAGAGGTTTTGATAAAGGTTGTAGTCCAAGCAATTCCAACTTATACAATGTCCATTTTCAAATTTCCAAAGTCTTTCTCTCAAGAAATAACCTCAAGCATAAAAAGATTTTGGTGCAGTAAGGCATCAAGAGCAACAACACACCTTATGAACACAATCACTATTAAATTTGCAGATTTAAATCATCGATTGAATTCCTTGTCGCTGACAGTAATAGCGAATGCAGCATAAAAACAAACTATTTTTCTGCTTCACATTGGCTTGCTTCACTTCTATACCATCAGATGACATGAATTTAATAGCTATAAACCAGAGTATTAAGTCGATATGCACATGAAATGGCTTAGAAGTTGGGAGATGTGAGTAAATAGCATTGTTATGATATCTCGTGCCTGACTGAATAATTTAATAATTCTTTATAACAGCCTGAATAATTTGATATATGCCACAACACAAGTACCAATTTAAAGAAGACTCCCTCCTTTCAAATATTCCAGTATGTGATTATAAGTTAGTTCTCACAATTCTGTATGTATATGTTATTTATTACAGTTGTGAGATCATATGTTAGTTCTTAGCATCATATTTCTGGTCAAGCATAATCATGAAATTCTCACTGCTTTTGAACACAGTCAAGAATGGCATAAAAATATGGCGCATAGGAATCCAGATCCTGACCTTAGCAAAAAGTAATGACAAAGAATTTGGAAATTCTCCTGTAGCTATGATGAGAAATAGCAGACATGGTAAAGACAAAAAGCTGTTATGGAGCATGATCTCAACTGATGAAAGCCCATCCTCCGCACCAGACCTTTCCACCAATATCAGGTACATCGTCTGCATATGCAAATAGGTGAAGTTATTTGTAAAGCAAGCACATTACAAACTCAAGTACCAAAGCTAGCTCATGCTATGCAGAACCACTGGACAATAAAAGCCTGAAATCTAACCTGGAAGAAAACAGAAGTAAGTGCCATGCCATATCCAAAAACATCGAAAGAAAAATCCCCCATTGCTGCTATAATAACACCAGCAGCAATCAATATTACAGAAAAAGTCACCTGAAATAAGACACAGGTGCAAAGCAGCAGCTTAAAAAATCTTCTCAAAAAAAAAAAGCAGCAGTCATTGAGATGCTTGTTTTCAGAAGACTCCCCTGATATTTATAATAGAACACTGTAAAGAATAGAAAAAATCCAACAAAATGGGTAGCAATAGGATTTTTTTTTTTTTTGTAATAAGAACTTTCATTCAATTATGAAAACATCATAATAGAATGGACAAGAAGTCCACCCAAAAAAGAACAGAAATGAGATAAAGTGCAATACAAACAAAGACAATTAAAGGTTACTCATCTAACTACATGCCGCAATCCAATCTATACTAAGGGAAAAGAATGGAACATCCTTAAATTCATTAGACACCCCCGCCCAAAGAGAGGTCAAGAATCTTACTTTGTCCCAAAGAAATTCGACGTATTCTTCCTTCACGTCGAAAATTTTTATATTCCTTTCTATCCATACCACCCAAATAAACCACACATTCCCAAAATACGGAAGTTCTACATCCCTTCCCAAAAACATCATGATAAATCTCAAATAAAGAAACACAATCTCTTTTGAGTTACCAAACTAAAGTTATACTCTCCATAAGCTTTTATACGGCAATTTGAAAGCCAAGTCCTCTTACTTCCTCAAATAGCGACTATTTTGATCCAGCCAGCAAAGGTGAGTCATGGTTGGTTGAGGCCTTAAGAGTCCACCGATCAGCATGCGTAGGGCCGGCCCAATAGGTAGGCCAACTAAGCAGCCTAGGGCCTCAAAAAAAAGAGGGCCCCCAATTATGTTTGTGGTCTTCACCTATTATTTTGGCCCAAAAAAATATTTTAGACACAAAAGACCCAATCATATACAAATTCTTAGAAAAAGTCTAAGTAAAACTGAGAGGCCCAATAATCTCTATTCAATGGTCAAATCACTAAAATATCAAATGTTGTAATACAATTAAAGTCTACAAATAAATCTCTCTCTCTGTCTCTCTCTCTCTCTCTCTCTCTCACACACACACACTAACTAGTCTGCATTAAAAAAAATTGTACACTTAGTTACTCGTATCACTAAAAAAAACTCTTTTCTTTTCCATAATCTGTATATACACATATAAACATCAATAAGTTATTTATTATATTTTTATAATATAATTATTTAATTCAACTATTTTTTGTGAAGGTATAATTTATTAGACAATTTAAAAGATGAATAAAGTGTCAATTATACAATCTCTATTTATCACGTATTATTGTTCCATTTTTATTAAACCTTTTCTTAAGATAACCGGTTATTGTTTTAACACTTGGTTTTGCTCACAAGAAATTTGGGTTTTGAAAATCTCAACTATAACAATATGAATCCAAATATTAAAAACATAAAACTTGAATAAGATATACTAACAAAATGTGAATATAAAAAATTAATCACTAATTTTACATCACAAAAAGTGATAATATTAAATAAAATTTGGGCGTATGTTAAAATTATATTTATAATTGTTAAATGTAGAGGATTAACATAATATATTGGAGAGAAACAGAGAGAGGTCAAAAACATTAACCTAGCTCTTATACATCACTTCGTATTTATAGTTAACTCACAATAATAAGAATTACACATACTACCCTAACACTATTAACAATTTACATATACTACTCTAATACTCTTAACACTCTCCCTCAAGCTGGACTATATATATCATATAATCCAAGCTTGGAACAAATCGCCGTAAGACGTGTACGACTCAATGCTTTGGTAAACATATCTGCAAGCTGATCTTCAGATTTCACAAATGGAGTCATAATCTCCCCAGCTACTATCTTGTCCCGAATAAAGTGACAATCAACCTCAATATATTTGGCTCTCTCGTGAAACACCGGATTGACAGTGATATGGATAGCTGCCTGGTTGTCACAGAGCAACTGTAAAGGAAGTTAAACTGACAACCCAATTTCCTGGAGGAAGTGTAGTAGTCAAGTCAACTCACTCGTCGTATGCGTCATTGCCCTATACTCGGCCTCAGCACTGGATCTTGCCACCATGGATTATTTTTTACTTTTCCATGAGATAAAATTACCTCTTAAGAAAGTACAATAACCAGTGGTCGATCTCCGATCAGAAGGAGAGCCAGCCCAATCAACATCTGAGAAACCTTCCACACTAAGATGTCCATTAGCTTTGTATAACAATCCAAGCTCAGGAGCTCGTTTGAGATATCGTACAGAATACGAGTAACTGCCTCCCAATGTGGTACTCTAGGACACCCCATGAACTGACTTACTATACTGACTGCATAGAAAATATCCAGTCGGATAATAGTGAGATAATTGAGCTTCCCAACCAATCTGCGATACCGGCCCGGATTTTCAAATAATGCACCATCATCCATCAAAAATTTCTGATTTGGATCCATAGGAACATCAATCGGTCTGCCACCTAGCAAATCTGCTTCCTCTAGCATGTCAAGTACATATTTCCTCTGTGATAAACAAATACCCTGTTTAGATCGAGTCACCTCAATACCCAAGAAATACCGAAGTTTTCCCAAATTCTTAGTATGAAATCGATCTTGCAAGATTTTTAACTTGGCAATCCCCTCAGAATCATTTCCAGTGATCACAATATCATCTACATAGACCACCAATAGAACATATCCAACATCTGTCTGTCTATGAAATACAAAATGATCTGTCTGACATCGTAGAAGACCAAACTCTAAAACTGCATCTGAAAACTTACCAAACCATGTTCTCGATGACTGCTTCAAACCATACTAAGATTTCTTTAGCTGACATACACTCTTACCATACTCCTCCTGAGCAGTAAACCTAGGTGGCTGCTCCATGTATACCTCTTCAACCAAGTCACCATGTAAGAAGGCATTTTTGATGTCTAATTGAAACAAGGGCCAATCAAGATTAGCAGCCAAAGAAATCAAGATACGAACAGAGAAAATTTTGACAACGGGAGAGAAAGTCTCCTCATAATTAATACCATAGGTCTGAGTAAAGCCCTTTGCAACAAGCCGGACTTTGAGACGCTCCACAAAACCATTCGGATGAAATTTAACAGTATACACCCAACGACAACCAACAGTTCG
This sequence comes from Ilex asprella, assembly GCA_023539305.1. NCBI lineage: Eukaryota > Viridiplantae > Streptophyta > Magnoliopsida > Aquifoliales > Aquifoliaceae > Ilex > Ilex asprella. The sequence continues at coordinate 6,851,900 of CM042198.1, forward strand.
TTTACCAGGAGGTAAAGGAACGAGATCCCAAGTCCCATTATGATGTGAGGCATCCATCTCATCCTCCATAGCTTTCCTCCAACCCGGATCAGATAATGCATCCCGTAAACGCTTAGGAATAGATATAGTAGATAGTTGAGAGGTAAAACAAGAGAAGACAGGAGACAAGGCATCGTATGAAACAAAATGAGCAATGAGATGATTAGTAACACACGAACGAGTACCTTTTCGAAAAGCAACAGGTAGAGAGTCTAAATTACCTGAAGGACCAAGATCAGCAGACGGCAAGAAAAACGGTACGAGCACCTTAGTCGATGGACGAGGACAACGAGAGTATACACGAAGAAGTAAAATAGATGGTAACACGGTGAGCAACGGAATATCGAAAGATGATGGAAGAGATGGTGGTACAAAAGCTGACCCAAAGTCCAAATCCAAAGTTGAGAAGGTGCTGAAAGATATGGAACAGATTCCTCAAACATGACATCGGTACTAGTAAAGTATTGTCGCAAAGAAGGACTGTAACAACGATACCCTTTCTGTGTGCGTGAATAACCAAGAAATATACATTTGGTAGCTCGAGGGTCAAGTTTATCAAACTCAGGACCCAAATTCTGAATACAACACACACATCCAAAAATCCTAGGAGTGAGGAAAAATAAGGGCTTATCAGAACAAATGACAGAATATGGACTCTGTCCATTTAACACAGAGAATGGCATACGGTTAATAAGGTGACAAGCAGTAAGAACAGCATCACTCCAAAAACATCGGAGAATATTCATCTGGAATAACAAGGCACAGGTGACTTCCAACAAATGACGATTATTGCGTTCAGCAACACCATTCTGTGGAGAGGTGTAAGCACAAGAAGTCTGATGAATAATGCCGGTTTTACTAAGGTAAGCTGAAAAAAGATCAGATTCATATTCCCGAGCATTATCGGAACGTAAAATACGTATATGACAACCATACTGAATTTTTATTTCCTTACGAAAGGTCTCAAATATAAAGAATAATTCAGGCCGAGCTTTCATTAAAAACACCCAAGTCACATGAGAGTAGTCATCCACAAATGTCACAACATAAGGATATTTATTAGGTGAAATATTCTTTATTGGACCTCATACATCAGAATGTACTAACTCAAATGGACTAGACACACGATTATTGACTCTAGACTGAAATGACACACGGTGATGCTTACTAAGTTGACAAGCTTCACAAGACAAAGACAACACATGATTAAGACTGGAAACTTGACGCTTCAGATTTTGGAGAGAGGGGTGACCAAGACGACAATGCCATTGAAAAGGAGACACGAGGTTTGTAGAGCCCAAGTAGGTGAATTAAAGTCAAAGTAATATAGACCACCAACTTCATGTCCCGTACCAATCTTTCTTTTTATCTTGAGATCCTGAAAGACATAATAAGAGGGATAAAAGGTTACAGAACAATTGAGAGAATGGGTAATCTTACTAATGGAAAGTAAGCTAAAAGAAAATTGAGGAATAAATAACACAGAAGATAGAGACATATCAAGACTCAAGTGAGTAGTTCCTAGACCTGAAACTTTAGAACAAGTACCATTAGCAAGAGTAACACTACGTGTAGAAGTAACAGATTGATAAGTAGAAAAAATATCAGACGCACCCGTCATGTGGTCAGAAGCGCCAGAATCTATGATTCAGGAATTGCGAGTGGAGGACAATAAACAAGTGGAAGCAATACCTGACTGGGCAAAAGTAAAGTAGGGGGAGATGGGACAGCCTGTTACTGGGACAGAAACTGAACATACTCCTCTCGTGTAATAGTAACCAATCTAGTGTCTTGCTTGGGTTCCATAATAGTGCAGCAAATAACAAACAGGGAGCACTACAATGCTGAACCAGAAGAAAAACAGATGCTAAAAGCCTGAACCGGATTGAACCGGCCAGAACCGGACCTACCAAGGCTGTTTGAAGACTGAACCGGACCTGCTAAGGCTGCTGGTTGCCTGAACCGGCCCACTGGAGTCTGTTGGACAGCTGAACCGGACCAGAAAACAGGTTTGGAACACTATACCAGACCAATTTAGCCCAAAGGAGGCTGCTGGAAGGATGAACCGGACTGGTTTAGCCCTCTGGACTGCTGAACAGAGACTGGAAAGGGAGCTGGACCCCTGAACCGGACAGTCTGAACCCTCTGGACTGCTGAACCAGACCGGATTCTGCTCCTAGACTGCTGAACCGGACCGGGACTTAAATTAATTGGGCTGGACCAAGTCTCCTTCTTTTAAAAATAAATTTTAACCCGTTAAAGTCAGGTTACTCGTGGAGCTCCTGGACTGTTCTTCTTCTTCGTCGAAGACTAAGGTTTCACTGCACCTCACCTCCTGTACAATGCGCCTCACCACCACGATACACCACCACCACGATGGAGATCAACCACCACACGCGACAACACCACACACCACCATCACCACCACAGTAACAGTACCACCTGCAACGAACAACAACACCACCACAACAGACCACCACCGACGACAACACCACAACAATACTCCGACAAACACTTCGACTGCGCCTTCACAACCAAAGACAAATGACAAACCACAACAGCCACACCACCACCAAGACAACACAAACCACCACCAACGATCAACATAGGCTACCACCAACGATCAACACAGACCACCATCAACCACTGCCAACGATCAACACAGACCACCACAGACAAGCGACATAGACCACCACCAACAATTAATTGATCCGAAATTTATTTAGGATTAAACCATGCTCTGATACCATGTTAAATGTAGAGGATTAACATAATATATTAGAGAGAAACACAGAGAGATCAAAAACATTAACCTATCTCTCATACATCACTTTGTATTTATAGTTAACTCACAATACTAAGAATTACACATACCACCCTAACACGATTAATAATTTACATATACTACCCTAATACTCTTAACAATAATAAATTTTTAAAGGACCGCATTTATAATTTTCGCTTAGAGCCTCATCTTTTGTCGGGCCGACCCTGAGCATGGGCAACCATGCTCTCTACTCGCTCACCCGTGAGATGAGAACAAACTGCATTATTAGCACATTTTCATTAAATTTGCACTGATGGTGAAGCAAGGTGACAAATAGCACTTTTGGTGAACTGCAACACTGAATCACATCTAGTGTCCACACCAAGACAATCCACTATCCAAATTGTTACATAGAGCTCTTAAAGTGTTAGTAACAAGGCTCGTTCCTGTGAGGTAAGTATACAACTCACATGATCTTCCATTAAGCCAATCTATAACTCAGGTACACTTGTTCACGCAGTAGTCGTTGAATTTCATGTACATTGTATTTAACATTTGGTCTTTTAACTTCAACCTACATTAGAAAAAACTACGCTTGGTATGCACGTATACACATTATGTAAGCACTGTATTTTTGTTGAGGGTGAGACGTGGCACTCAATCTTCAGTAGTTCCAAACTTGTCCGCCCTTATTGCCGCTTTTGTTCTCACTTCATGATTTGAGCACTTAAATCCCAATAAGTTACACTTGCTTAAAATCATAAATATGGAAATTGGAAAGCGAGTCTATTAGCTTATCTGGGAAAATGAGTTTGCACGAGTAATTATGGTTCAACTGAAGGGGTGTGCTGGGGTTTCTTTTGTTTTGATTCTTTTAGCATGGAGCAACCGTTTCTATTGTAACCCATGGGTGGTGGGATGTTCAATGTTGCAGCCTGCTTTGTAACTATTTGCCTCTTATTTGTTATCATGTTGTATCCAACAAAAAAGAATGAAGATAAAGTTTGAAGTCAACGTTCATCGAATGCACACTAAAGGTCTACATGTCTTTAACATGTATTGGAATCTAGCTAGATGCAGCATGGTGCATTTATAATGTTAATGTTTCACTCCACTCCAATAGTAGCTACAAATTTTTGACGTTAGAATAATGAGCAGCAATGCTACACAGTTTAGGGGCCAACATATGCAGAATGTTATATTTGCAGTACAGATGCTACAGCTAATTAAAAGCCACATACTAACCTGTGTTGAAGGTCTCCCCTTTCCAGAAAAATATCCAGCTATTAATACAGAAAGTGGTGTAAGTCTTTTTATGGCAATGTACATAGGAATATTTACTCCTTTCAAGCTTGCCAAGGCAAATGCCACATTTGCATTGTAAAATAATGATACTAGGATGAGTTTTTTTGCTGTCGCCATATTTAATCCTCTGGCATTTGTGTATCCCATCATTTGACCAGTGTGTATGAGCAAGGTTGTCGCCAATTGCTAATAACAGCTCAAATACAGTAAACAAATCTTGTCAAGAAATATGAAAGCTACTTGGTTGGTGGAAAGGTAAAACAATAAGAAGACTTGTCAACCTATACCTGGAGAGTAAGAAGGGTCATTGAATATGCATATTGCATTAGAACTGCCTTATTGATAAAAACCATGGCCATCGAAGCAATTCCATATGAGAAGGCAGCTAATATGCTGCATAGAAGATAAGAAACAAGTGATACTAGTTTACGAAAAAAAAAATTTTTGAGACTAATTAAGAAAAGTAGAATTTAGTATAAATGGTTCAATCGAAAGAGGCATCCAAGAAAGTGAAAAGTCCTTGATGCCAAGATGTATGCAGAAAGTAATCAATTGAAATGAAGCTTACATTTGTGAAGTGACTGCTAAACAGAGACAATTCAATGGGCATGAAAGACGTGTGTCTTCTCACCCTGTAAATGGGTTATCATATATTTCTGTTCACCTCTCTGTGTGTTGGATATAGAAGTACATGACTAGAGACCATAAGCCCATTCCAATTAAAGAACCCCCATCACAATGTCAAATAGAAAATGAAACTGTAAGCTCCCAAACTGGGGGAGGAGCCCCGGGCTCCGGAACTTCATCAAATTCAGCAACAAGAGCTCAAGGGTTAAGCAAAATAAGATTCATTATGAGCATTGGAAGTCTCATTCCTAACAATCTCATGCAACTCCGGCAACATTAATAGTCTACATCAAACTACATATTTTTTGTATCCATCTCAGTCTTTAGAGATATAACCCATTATTTTGAAGTCATGATGATATTACTAAGTAACGTATGACGTTATATAGTTCCCTTTATTTACTGTGGAGAATGTTCCTTTCAAGATTCATCGACTAGAATCTTGTTTCCATTACACTAATTTCGATTTCAGTTAATTATAGTTAGTATAAATAACTATTGCTCTTATACAAATACAAATTCTCTTGTTTTCATTCACTATAAAGAAAAAGAAACGTTTGTCTAGCAAGGTATAGAATGTATCGTCAAATCTTCAATATGATTCCGCAAGATCTAGATTCATTCAAATAACAAATTCTAGCCAACTAAAAGAATCTTCAGATCAATCTAGCAATCATTTGGATTTCATTAGTAATGAGGATTCAGACTATCATACATTCATCAATCAAAGAGAGATTCAACAACTAAAAGAAAGATTGATTCTTTAGAATTCCTTTCTTCAAACAAAACAAAATCAGACCAATTCCCGAAATGCCGTTCTAAAAATTCTTCAATCTCCAGGCTATTCACGGAATGCGAGAAGCAAATGATTAATCATTTGTTTCCATATTATTTAATTTAAGCTCATATTAGATTACCATCATAATAATTCATACATAATTTTTTATTTAATCGCAATAGCCCACAACCGACAAGCAAAGAATGCAGAGCCAGTTTCAAGAACTAAAAAGAAATAGAATGTTTGGTTTTCCAAAAAATATTGGAATTTCCAGTTCGCACACATATCAATCACCCGAAAAGCACCATGCCAACAAATCTGCGAAACACAGTTTCAATTCCCCCAAAATATTCAATTGATAAAATTGTCGTTACCTAGTTTGGTCAAGGTTAATCGAGGGTGATCCAATCGACAATATACTCAATTTTGATGATACAAACAATCTAAATCATCATGTGCAGACAAAACAAACCTCATATATGGGTTTATATCTGTATCCATTGGACTATCCATGTCGAAGCAAGAACTTCAAAATCAAATCAACTTATTCTTTCAGCAAAAGAATCTTCCAACGAACTCCGCAAATCAATTCATCCAATCAAATGAACTCAAAATTATTACTCGAACACACAAAAATGGTACAAGAAACCTGCAACAAATACATAGCCAAATCATTCCCTTTCTAAAACTAATCTAAGTAACAAATCAGTGCAAATCAAAAGATTACCTTATAAGAATAATACTGCAACAAGTCCGATCTAGATATAAACGTATGAAAAATTAGGTGATAAGACAAAGAAGAAGAAAATTACCTTGGTCAGAGCTTCCCAGCTTTTCTGGGATCAGAATAGAGGGTTTTGGGGGATGAATCTTTATAGTTCAAAGTTAGAAAAGAGGGCAGTTCTGTGAGTATGAAAAGTGTGACTGTGTGAGAATGGAAACTGTGTATGCATGAATTTCTGTCATAAAAAATAGAGGGTTGTAGAGGACGCGCGAGACCCATGAGGGCTGTGGCGTTTGGAATGGAACAGCTGTGGTGAGGGAGAGATGCACAACGTGAAACCATCGCAATCCGAGGCGGTTGGCGGGGCTTCGTTGTTAGTAACAGTACGAAAAGTAGACACTGTAAAGGGGATAAAAAAAATTAATTAGAAGAAACCCAGAATGGTAAATAGAGAATTACACCAGATTTCTTTAAATTTCTCACTTAATTATTTAGTCTTCTTATTTTTAAAATATTATAAACAGATCCTGAAATTTACACGCACAAAATACTTAGATCTCTACAGTCAATATTTATTAATAAATTACACTCAAATCTCTTAAAATTTATAAACATATAATACTTAAACCCCTCAAATTTTAAATGTTATAATTAGAAAAAAAATAATTCAATCAAAGACATAATATAAAATATTTTAAATTTTACAATCAAATTTTTTTATTTTATAATTTATTAAAATATTTTATTTTTAATTGGAGTATTTTTTGTCTAAATATAACATTTTAAACTTGAGAAATCTAAGTACTACACGCCTACAAATTTTAAGAGATATGAGTGTAATTTACTGACGGATATACTAACGGATATTGATGACAATGGTCTAAGTGTTATTCGCGTATAAATCTTAGGAGGTCTGTGTTTAATATTTCAAATATAAAGGAGTCTGAGTAATTAAGTGACTCCTAAAAAGAACAATTGCAAAGGGGAATCTTACCGCATATTATGAAGGAAAAATTAAATTCAAACCCTAGAAGTTTATGGCTTAGAGCATCTACAACACGATTTTGCATTTTAGCTATTCAAAAGTGTACTTTTTATATTTTAGTTACTCATTTTTTCAATACATATTTCTAACAAATTTTTTATATTTTAACTACTTCTTTTTAAATATTATTTCTCATATCTTATATATTTATTAGGACTATTAAAGGGCGAGAGAAAAATAATTGGAGAGACAAATAAAGAGTAAATAAGACAAGTGGAAAATGACAAGAGAAAAAAGAATATATTGTAAATTATTTATACATAATGCTACAATAATGCTCTAAATATAGAGCATCATTGTAGTAAAAATATATTTTACATATTATGAACATCTTCTGTTGGAGAATGTTTTTTTTTTTTTGCCTTTGAATAGCTAAATTTTAGTTATTTTTGAGTTTTAGGCATTCTGTTGCAGATGCTCTTACTTACTTGAACTCCCTAATATTTAAAATATTTATACACAGATCTTCTAAAATTTGTACACGCATAACACTTAAACTTTTATCGTCAATGTCCGTTAATATATTTATTAGTAAATTATATTCAGACCCCTGAAGCTTATAGACGTGTAACACTTAAACCTCTCAACTTTAAAATACTTATTAGTTACAGAACTAACAAAATCCTTTAAACAACCAAATTACTCCAATTAAAGATAGAAGATATTGTATTCATTATAGTTTGATTCATTGTTTAATTTTTTTAGTTTTCTTCCAATAGACAAATATAGTTATATGCGAATGAGTATTGAATTGAGTTTTTTTATATATTTATACTAATTACTATTTTTTCCTTAAAAATTTGGAATTTTGTTTTATTTTTATGTCAATTGATGATATAATGGAACATGCAAATGCATTGATTAAGCTTATTTCATATGTCCGTACTTGAAGATTGAAAAATTGACCCAATGTGAAAGTCCATTTAGTCCTAGTCCAACCCATTCTATCAAGAGTTCTAATTTGAATAGTTCTAAATATCATAGATAAGTTAATTTAACTACACAAATAACATCAACTCAACGTATAAAGATAAAAATATGATCCTAACAATCTCTTATTTTGGTAATTTCATGGCAAAATACATAAGAAATTTATGATTACAATCTTCAAACCACTATAACAAAAAAAATCATAACCTAATATTAGCACTCGTGTACAAGTCTTTAAATCTCAATACTCTATAAAAGAACTGTCGTCTGATGAATACTTTGAAAATCATAGTCCTTTACATTACCGCTCAATCCAATACCTTGTGAAAAATATAATATGTATGAAAGTCATAACATAATCATAGGTATGATAAGCATCAAGAGAAGCATATGACATTTTTATGTTAGCATCATGGAAGTGCAAATATGTAACATATGTAAGAAATAATTGTCCAATATGCTTGAGAACCTATGAATGTAACAATGACGATGCACGACAAGTTCTCCCTTTAGTTGTGTATGTACTCCCCCTAATTATTAAAATAAACTCTCTTACTCTATTTACATGCAACTAATCCAAGCCAGTTGTCACGCCCATTTTTCATAATACGAAGAGACATGAGTTTAAAACCATAATGAACATATTTTTAGGAATACTCTGGGTTTTCTAAAAAAATGCCATTTTTTAAAATTGATTAAATTAACAATTTTAGGAAATATATTTTGAAAATTTTCAAAGAATCCTTAGAAATTAAGTCATGTGTAAGTTGTAAAAGTAATAAGCAGCAACAAGGGTCAGAGCAACCGACTATAGAACAAAACTATAAACAACATTAACAATAGTCCAGTAGACCACTATTTCACAAAACAAAAAGCTGATCATCCTTGCTTTAAGTTTACATATACAAAACCTACGTAACACATCTCAAAAGGTTAAGGTTACAAAATGTAAGTCTATTACAAAATCCTAATATCAATCAAAATCATCTAGGACAACCACATACGACATAAAATCAAGCTCCGTGTTGATACTCCTTGCTTGACTTATTCCATCAACCCTAATTTCCGACCATGATTCTGGTTATGTATATGGCTTATATGGTTAGGTGAATGTCACTCTCCCTTGGATGTCATGCAAGAAATGGGGTAAACGTGTGTGTAGATGAAAATGTTTGTATGTGTGTGTACAAAAGAGTTCCTCAAGCGTATAGAGACTTTCGAGTGTCGTGTTTTATTTGGAATGGTATTTCAAGGTCGTCTCCTCAGGGAAGGAAGGTTAATTGGATGAAGGTGATTTAGTAAAAATGAAAAGTGTAAAATATTTTGAGTTTGAGTTTTGGTGAGTGAAGATTGATTATAGAAGTGAAATTAAAACAAGGTTGACTAATCCGAAGAGGTCATTCCAATGAAAATGTCAAATCAACACTTGACATTCAACCAATGGTGCCTAGGTGCTTGATTGATTTATAGGAAGTGAGGGACTAATGTGGAATGTAGGCTCAAGCATATTCCGTGACAAGTTTACGGTGTATCAAGAGCTCACAACCACGTCCGTACTCAACCTAGTCAAACCAAACATTTTACACTACAAATTAGAATGGAGAATAGTTGATTTAATATACCCAAGAGGAAAATCCCCTTGGATTAGCCAACATAAAGCTTAGCTACTCATGGTTAAAGTAATAGCGTTCATGATGTAAAGAGACATGTAAAAGAAATGAAAATGAAAATGAGTTGAGAATGAAACTTAGAACATATATTAAAGCTAGGTAGAAGTAAACTACAAAGATAAATTCATTTCACACTAAAATAAAGAAGTTGTAGAGCATACCCAACAGAAAATGTGAAAGTACAAGAACAATAGATTATACTTGATTACACTTGAAATAATGGAGAAACAAAGATTAAAAGAGTCTTACAACTTGTTACAAGTGAAATGGGAGAAGAAATTGCAAAAATCTAAGCTTTCTCTGTCTAAAACTATGTATTCTACCTTGACAGCTTCTCTCTCTAAAAATGCTGAACTATGGTGTATGAATGGTAGTCCCCCATGTAATTGTCATCCATGGAGCATATGATCTGTAATGTTGAACAGTTTCAATGATTTTTGGGAGGTTTGGAAGTCTGCACAAGTAAGGTGCAGGCATGCCTGCACTCCCTTGCCACTTTGTCAGCCTCTCTCCTCTTCTTCCATGCTTTTCCTTCCAAGTCAGGCCTTTGTGTAAGAAATGGCATGGTTGTATGTGGACCATTTTTAGGGTAGGTGTGGGAGAAGTGTAGGTGCCCCCCCCCCCCAAGCAATTGAAGCTGAGTTGTAGAGTTCAGGTGTTTTTTTAGCAAAACCTACCGATAGGTTTTACTCAAGTAGCCAAAACCTACCAGTAGTTTAATGGGCAAACCTACGGGTAGGTTTTTACTTGTTTTGCTCAAATCTTGGTCTTTTCACCTTCCAAGCCATCATCAAGCCTCCCCTTCATCTCCATTGACTTAAAGCACTACGATGGAGCTTAACTCATGTTATTTCCAAATCATTGCCTACAAACACACTGAAACCTCACTAATTGTAGAAATATTACAATTCTTCCCATTTCACCACAAAAACAAGTATAAAAAGGGTGTAAATGTGTACATGATGTGCATTATTTTTTGCTAATCACACTCCCCAAATTGAGATTTGCTAGTCCCTAGCAAACTTTATTTTCAAACCACTAGTATAAAATTACAACAATCCATTTACTCAAGTGAATCACCAAACATTCAAAATGCAAAAATCATAACGCAACTAAAGGAATGAACTTGGGCAAGATAAAACAAACAACTTTGGCATTTTTCATTAATCACTTTTAAAAGTTCAGTACAAGAGGTTAGAGTTCTAAACAAAATGGCCAAAAGTACTAAAGCAGCTTCTACTGGGCCGAAAAACTAACCCTAATGTGTACAATCTGAAACCAAAAGAAACAACATAACCCATACATCATACTCATCATCCTCTCCAACCTCATCATCTCCAACATCGTTATACCCACTCTCATACTCACTCCTCTCCTCCTCCTCATCGTCCTTGTCTTCATCAGAATCCCCCACCTTAACAATAGTGGAAGCTGAGAGGGCGGAGGTGAAAGGTACAGTGGCCAGAGGCGGAGGTTCATCGGGGATTCGCTCCCCCAAAAAAGTATGCTGGAAGAGTCTGGTCGTCATCATCGAAATCCCCTACACTGTCTCCTCCAAAACGTCTAGGCATTGCAACACTATGCACACAGAGGCAGAAGTAGATGGCCCAAAAATAGACGACACCGTAATAGATAGTCTTGTAGCTGATGACTCAGGTCTAGGGGCTCTAACTTGCTTACCCCTACTCATAGCCATCCTCTTGCTACTGCTCGCCTTCCCAATGGCTCCGATTTTAGGGGAGTCAGTACGTCAGAGACATCTCCCTTGACTTTGCAGTGGTCACACATCCATGTGACAAGAATGCCAAATGGGATATTCACCTTTGACTTCCTTGCCTGAGTGAATTCTTTTATAAACTCCCATATTAAAAAGGGTACATCCATAGCCTTCCTAATTATAACAGCATGCAAGAGGGCGAACTTTTCCACGTTTGGGCTCTTGTCGGCTCTCCTAGGGAGCAAGTTATAATGTAACACCTTATTCATCATCTCATAGGAATGCTTGAGGTGACTTGGATTGTCCCCTTGAATTGGGTTGGGTCCTCGTACATCAACCTCGCATACTCCGAGATGGTCTTTACCCCAGGGATGTTGTGCGGATACACTGGGACACTAGGGGGAGCCCTCTCATACTTTATCAAGTAGCAATCAAGTCTAGGGTCACATCGAAGATCTTTTCCCTCACATTCATCCTCAAAACACAGCTATCCTCGTCCACTACCTTCATTTTTTGATCAAATTCTCGACACAACACCAAGTTGAACCCGTTAATAGGCTCAAACCATATTCCTATCCCGTGGCCCTCAGTGATCCTCCTACTTCATTATTCGGGCCAAAGGAGATCCTATCCACATACAACTCACAAGTCACATTCTTCTCTTCGATGCTTTGGTAGCGAGCATCATTCCTGGTTTTCTTGCTTCTCTCCCCTTATCACCACTCGACCCCTCCCCGCTCCTTACAGGCACTAGTATCTGCAGGTTGTGGGGAATCCAGTCCTGTACGCTTGGTGCGAGCCATGGTGATCAACAGTGCCCCCATACCAAGGAATGTCAAAATCTATATCATAAGCCACTCCACATGCTCAAAGGTATCAAGAGAATTCTTTCCTACACGAGCCATGACATGAGAATTCTAGGATTTGAAGAAACCCTAAAAGTAATTAGAAAATGGGGGAAGAACTTGGAAATCTAGGGTTTATGAAAATGTCCACTAATTTCGGCTGAATCCACTCAAAAATAAGCCTTAGACAAGAGAAATGTAATAATCAATGGTTTGGGTTAGGTGTTTTAAAGTTTGGGAGTTCTTAAGTTTGGAAGACAATGAACACTCCCCCTAAAAATATGAATTAAAAACCTTATTTTTGGCATTTTGGGCAAAACCTACTGGTATGTCGACAAAAACCTATCGGTAGGTTTTGTGCATTGGAATGACACCTACTAGAAGGTTTTGAACCAAAACTACCGATAGGTTTTTCCTTTTTACATAAAACCCTTGGCCTTCCCAATTTCACTTCCACTCCACTTTATTTCAATCCCTACACATTCTAACATGAGCGACATTCCATGGCCTCAATCCTATGGCCTCTACACATTCCACTTTATTTCAATCCCATGGCCTCTACTATTCCAAAAACATGAGCTACATTTGTGTACCACATTTGAACAATCATGCCCCAAGTCATTATCGAAATTACCATATGATTTAAAATGTCGATGCTTTCAACACACATGGCATAGATTTTTACATTTAACTACCAAAATGAATTCCTAAAATGTAAAATACATATTCAAACGACACCAGCACTCCTAAATCCTACAAATATCAAAAGTTTGAGCAATATTCTCCCATCTTGCAAGCATAGGGCTACATAACACATTGTTTAAATACCTGAACTAAGGATATATGAGCACCACAGTGGCTTTAAATGCTAGTCTAGAGTATGCATCTACACATTCATTTCCAAAATCGTGTGTGTGTGAAATGGACATGTAATTTAAGCATTTACACAACAGAATTCACATTCACTTTGGCTATCCAAATTAAGCTTCGATGCAAACTCACCAAGGGTGTCTCTCAACAAAAATCACACTACGGTTATCCTGGCATGCTCTTCATGTGTATATGTGAAATAGAATATTGTGCACAAAATGAAGTATGCTCACATATAATCCAAAATTGAATTACATGCATGAAAATGAATCAACCTTGGCATAATCTCATGAAAGGAATGCTAGGGCATTAGCTAACAAAAGCAAATTCTATTTTTCTTTAAAGGTATGCATCCCCCATGCTTCTCTAGATCATTTAGGACTTTCATGGGTTGTAATGAGGCTTTGGGATGATATTGAGGTAAGTGAAATGAAGGATAGAGGATAAAAAAAGGGTTGTTTCGAGTGAATGACCTTTATTTCAAATAAAATCTCCGTTTTCATGGGATTTTCAGTCAAACGCCATCACCACACTCTTTGTTTGTTTTTTCTTTATTTTTCTTAACATTTTCCTTTTCTTTTGCCAATCTTTTCTTCTTTCACCCCTTATTTTTTATTTTCTTGGATTTTTTTCTTATCATTTTTCATTCAACTCTTGAATTCAACTTCATTTATCCCTTTGGTTAAGTTTCTGCACCACATTTCTTTCTCTTTTATAATCACTCATATTCAGCTCTTAGGAACAACCAAGGTGTGGTAGATTTTTACCATTTTGCACTGGCTTGATCAAATGTGTGGCATGAAATCGAATTTATAATTAAGGCTTAACCACGGCACTAGGGATAAACTTTTCACAAGAAAAAAGGCTAAGACTCAAAGTAAATCAAGGATGACCTAAGATCATTTCAAGATAGGCATGGGAGAGCATATTGCATTTCAAGACAAAGTCAATCAACTACCTAAATGCATCTAACCAAAACAAGCATAATGAGACTATTGAACAAATTTGAAATTGGAAAAATTGTTCCATGAAATGTAAGTTCCCTCCAATAAGGTGACAATAAAGTTCTCATGGGTCCTTACACATCTCTATTATTCATGTCAAACACTAAAATATGAATCTAATTCATAAATTGCCAAAACTACACATTCAATGTGCACATAAGATTGAGTTCAAAAGCAAACACCTATGTGATACTCAAGCATAGGATGGACTTCTATAATGTGCTCATGTATTCAAGGTTCAATGCAAAGATCAACATATCAACAAATCCATAACACTCTAAATAGGGGAATACAGATCAACGTTCATATATTTTTCACAATTTTTTTTTAAAATTTTCACATAATTTTCAACTATTGTAAACAAAAATCTGTAGGATATGTGAAAGGTAAATTTCACCACAAAATTGGTATTATCAACACAAAATTTTCACAAAAATTGGTGTAAATGGTGCACCTCCTTAATGCAACAAAAAAGATATGATATGCAATGAAGGACTTGTAAAAAGATGAGTGGGGTTAGAGAATACCTTGCACTTGAGCTTTGACAAAAACATTGATATCTGTACTAAGAAGGATATACGCAAAGATAAAGTAAGTAACAAATGATCTTGCAATAAAAAATAAAAAGATAAAAGAAGCAACTGTACATTAAGGCTACTTTGAACACTTATTCCTCACAAAAGATTCGGATAAACCAAATCCACCTACTCCTCATCCACGCTTTGATCTTCAAAATTCTCAAAAAATGGCTTAAGTCTTTGGCCATTGACCTTGAATGTCTTGCCATCCTCGGGGTTAGTGATTTCAACGGCTCCATTAGGGTAGGCCATCTTGACAAAATAAAGGTCATCCTGACGAGATCAGAGTTTTCCTTAAAAGATAGAGAGACGAGAGTTGTACAAGAGGACTTTTTGTTTAGGCTTAAATTTCTTTCTTAAATTGGATTTGTCATGAAAAATCTTAGCCCTTTCTTTTGAAATTTTTGAGCTCTCATACGCATCTCTTCGAATCTCTTCTAATTCATTCATCTCCAATTTCACATTCTCTTCGGCCATTCGTAAATTCAAGTTCAAGGGCTTGATGGCCCAATAAGCTTTGTGCTTCATTTCAACAGACAAATGGCAAGCCTTGTCATAGAGTAGTCTATAGGGTGACATTCCTAGAATAGTCTTGTAAGTAGTGCAGTAAGCCCATAGGTTGTCGGTCAACCTAAGTGACTAATCCTTCCTATTAGGGTTCACTATTTTCTCTAGAATGTTCTTGATCTCCCTATTAGCCAACTCAGCATGGCCATTGGTTTGTGGGTGATATGCGGTGGACACCTTGTGTGTGATGCCATACTTATGCATTAAAGACGCAAAAGACCTATTACAGAAATGATAACCACTGTCATTTATCATTGCACGAGACATCCCAAACATTGAAAAAATGTTTTCTTTGATAAACTTGACCACGACCCGGTGGTCATTGGTCTTGGTTGGTATAACCTCCACCCATTTGGACACGTAATCCACTGCCAATAATATATATAGGAAGCATAAAGACATGGGAAAGGGACCCATAGAATTGATGCCCCAACTGTCAAATATCTTTATATCAAGTATAGGGGAGAGGGGCATCATGTTCCTTCGGGTTACACTATCCAATCTTTGGCACCTATCACATTCCTTACAAAATGAAACACAACCTTTGATTAAAGAGGGCCAATAAAAATATGATTAGAAAACCTTTATCGAGGTCTTCTTTGAAGAGAAGTGGCCACCGCAAGCCTCTAAATGATAGAATATAAAGACTTCCCATTGTTTATTTTATGGTACGCATCTCCTCATCACTTGAATAGGCAATACTTGAACAAGTACGGGTTGTTAAAGTAGAAAAACTTCACATCCGCTATAAACCTCCGTATATCCTTCGGGCTCCAGTGTGGTGGTATTTGTCTTATATCAAGATAATTGCATATGTCAGCATACCAAGGACAAAAAAAATGAATAGAAAGTAAATGCTCATCGAGAAAAAAATCAGGGATAGGAATATGCTCATCGGCATCTTGAACCACAATTCGAGATAAATGGTCTGCCACTACATTCTCTACTCCCTTTTTATCTTTGATTGTCAAGTTAAACTCTTAGAGTAGGAAGATCCACCTAATGAGTCTTGATTTTGCATCCTGCTTATACAAAAGATACTTCAAAGTAGAGTGATTGGTATAGACTACTATAGGTGAACCAATGATATAAGACCAAAATTTATCCAATGCGAATACTACGGCTAGCAACTCTTTCTCGATTATGGTGTAATTCATTTGTGCCTCGTTTAGAGTCTTGCTAGCGCAGTATATTACATATGGTCTCTCGTCTTCCCTTTGACGGAACACTGTGTCGACCATGGAATCACTTGCGTCGCACATAAGCTCAAATAGAGAGTCCCACTTGGGTGGTCGCATGATCGGTGGTGAAGTAAGCATGCTTTTTAGTTTTTTAAATGATGTTTTATAATCATCCGACCACACAAATGGGACATATTTGGAAAGAAAATTGGTCAAGGCCTTAGCCAATGCACTAAAATCTTTTATAAAATGACAGTAAAAGTCGGCATAACCAAGAAATGACCTGATATATTTGATGACCTTCGGTGTGAGGAGGTTGGAAATTGCATCAACCTTGGATTTGTTGACTTCGATCCCCTTTGCCGAGATAATGTGCCCGAGCACTATCGCTTGTGTCATCATAAAGTGACACTTCTCCCAGTTGAGAACCAAAATTTTCTCCTTGTATCTCTCAAGTACTCTCCAAATTCTCTACACAACCTCAAATGAATCCCCAAATACGAAAAAGTCATCCATGAAGACTTCCATGATCTTTTCCACCATATCATTGAAAATTCTCATCATGCATCTTTGAAAAGTCCTTAGGGCATTACACAACCCAAATGGGATGCGTCGGCAGGCAAAGGTATCGAAGGGGCAAGTGAAGGTGGTCATTTCTTGATCCTCCAATGTGATCTCAATTTGATTGTATCTGGAGTATCCATCCAAGAAGCAATAAAACAAATGTTCGACTACTCTTTCCAATACTTGGTCGAGGAATGACAATGGAAAATGGTCCTTTCTTGTGCAAGAGTTGAGCTTCCGATATTCAATACACACTCTCCATCTGGTGACTACTCTTGTCGGATTCAACTTATTGTCCTCATTTGCAACCACGGTAACCCCTAATTTTTTTGGTACCACTTGAGTGGGACTAACCCATTTACTGTCGGTAATAAAAAAGATGATGCCCACATCAAATAATTTGAGTACCTTGTCCCTCATCACATCTTTCATGATCGAATCACCCTTCTTTGTAGTTGTCGGGACGACTTGGAGTCTTCTTCAAGGTAGATGCGATGTGTGCAAATGATGGGGCTTATCCCCTTGATGTTGAAAATTGTCCAACTAATTGCTCCCTTATGCCTCTTCAACACTTTCAATAGATTCTTTTCTAGCTTTGCCTCCAAAGTAGAGCTCATTACCACCGGGAAGGTCTCATTCTCCCCCAAGAACGCATATTTGAGGTTGGATCGTAATGGTTTCAACTCTAAGATGAGATTTTACATAGTCGATGAAAATATCTTCTTCTCTTGATGTGGAAGCTTCTCAAATGTTGGGGTCCATTTTTTTTTTACCCCTTTTAAGCTTTCCGGTTCCTCTTGATCAACGATCTCCTCCTCCCCCAATTTTAACATGCTCAATAGTTCCAAGTGATTCTACACCAAAGTATCAATCCTATTGACTTCATGCACTTCCTCATGACCCCCCGTTGTTTGCACAAATTGAATACATTGAGGTCCATTGTCATATTCCCGAATACAAGCTTCATTAGACCGTTCCTGCAATTAATCACAACATTAGATAAAGCAAGGACATGTCTACCTAGTATGACGGGAATTTGTGAACTAGTATTAACAATTGAATGAGTATCAAGTACAAAAAATCGACAGGGAAATAGAAATTATCAACTTGGACTAAGACATCTTCAAATACTTCCCTTGGTGTTCTAACGCTACGATCCACTAATTGAAGAGTGATTGGAGTTGTCTTCAACTCTTCAAGTTGAAGTTATTGGTACACCGAAAAGAGTAGGAGGTTGACACTTGCCCCCAAGTCAAGAAGTGCTTGCTCCGCCCAACAATTCCCTATTGTGATGGCAATGGTAAGGCATCCAGGGTCTTTGAACTTTGGCAGTGTGTTTGTCCTCAAAATTGAACTCACTTGCTCGGTGAGGAATGCCTTCTTGTGCACATTCAACTTTCTTTTCACAGTGCACAAATCCTTCAAAATCTTGGCACATGAAGGGATTTGCTTTATGACATCAAGGTGCGGGATGTCGATCTTGTAAACCCCCAAATCTCTAAACTATCAACAATCGTCAAATTAGCTTCATTTTGCATTTAACATCTCCATTTACATTCTAAATCAAATTATAAGAATAATAAGTATAAAATGCTAAATAATAAAAGAGAAAAATATGACATTTTGCGTTCTCATCAATAAGCTAGCTTAGAGGAATTGAAGAAAAATTTTGATGGATATACTAGTTCTACATCCTGTTGTTATGGATGATTCTAGGAGATGGATGATAATTTGATTTTGGTTAATGAATGATGCTAGACATGGATCCTTATGTAAGTCATACTACCTATATTGGAGATGACTATGAGATAGGATTTGTGACAAAAGACACCCAAACTCGAGTTAGACAAGTATAGAAGAACCAAGCAGTCCGACAGACTACCTTTCACCAATTTGATCATAACTCTTTGTTGGAAAGTCCAAATTGAGCACCGTTATTTTTGTTAGAACCCTAACTCGTATATCTTTTCAACCATATAGGTCACACATACTAGAAATACCTGAGTCAAAACAGTTTATTTTCTAAAATTGATAAAAAATCTGTACTGTGGTGTTCTTTAGATAGTCAAGTGTTGTGTTTTCTTCTTAGACTTTGAAGGTATAAACCCCCATATATTTATATTAATATAGTAATTTACTTTTTTTAGTGATTCTTATATATGCAATGACTTAAGAATAAACCATATGTCTATTGAAACCATGGTTCAAAGTCGCGGTATCGGCTCTTGACTTGGAGGCCACTGAGACACATCGGTCACGGCGTCGCGGCACGGTATCGGCCGATACGCCCAAAACACTATATAGAAGGCTCAAATTTTTTTGAAAAAATTAGAAAAAAATTGTAATAAATATAAACATTATTATCTATGCATCATATCCCTAAAAGACATTATTTAACACATTAATCATTGCAAAAGAGAATAATAAGGATGCTATCGAAAAATATTTATTATCATCTATATTCAAGGATAATATAATTTAATTTGTAATTTTTAAAAATTATAAAAAATATGTGTATATGGTTAACTTAATATAGCTTTAAAAATGAAAATCTATTTGTAAAGAAATTCTTCATTTAATATGTATCTAATTATAAATTATATGTATTTTTTTCATAATGCACATTTAATTATTAAATCATCAATACATATACAAAAGCAAACTTAAGAAGTTAAGTACTAATTAGATTGTATGATAAATATTAAAAGTTATATAATTAAAAAAATTGGGCCAAAATCGAAAAAAACAAAAAAGAAAGGGGAGTAGAACAAATTTTTAAATTTTTTAGGCACAACCTTCCCGTATATTCAAAAAGATCTCTCTTTTGATGGGATTTCCAATCTCTAAACCATTCCCACACTCTTTGCTTCTTTTCTTTCTCTTCCTTGACACATTCAAGAGGGCACATACAGTTGAGTTCAAAAATAGATATATAAGTGATACTCACGCATAGGATTCACTTCTATGGTATGCTTATGTGCTCAGGGTTCAAAACAACAATCAACATATCATCTAATCCAAACACTCTTAATAAGGGATTACATATCAACATTCAGATGTTTTTCACAAAAAATTTCATTTTTTCACATATTTTCACCAACGTAAACAAAAAATCTATATGATATATGTGAAAGGTGAATTTTTCACCCCAAAAATTGGTGTAAGATGTAAATAGTGCACCTCACCCCCCAACTTGATTCATGCATTGTCCTCAATGCAACAAAAAGATATGACATGCACTAAAGGACAATAAAAAGATAGGTAAGGTTAGAGGACACCTCGCAATTGAGCTTCAACAAAAGCACCAATATCTGAAACTAAGAAGATCAATACTATACAACAAAATAAAGTAAGTGACATGGAATAAAAATAACATACGTAAATAAAAGCAAATGTACACTAAAAAGCATAAACATTAGCTACTCCTCTACCCAATCCAGATACATGGGATCCGTCAACTCCTCAACTTCTTGCTGTTCAGAACCCTCGAAGAATGGCTTAAGTCTTTGGCTATTGACCTTGAATGTCTGGCCATTCTCAAGGTTTGTCACCTCAACAACTCCGTTAGGGTAGATCACCTTGACAAGATAGGGGCCATCCCAACGGGATCAGAGTTTTCCTTGAAAAGTTGAGAGGCTAGAATTGTATAAGAGCACTTTTTGGCCAGGCTTTAATGATTTCCATATGATGGAATTATCATGAAAGATTTTAGCCCGTTCCTTTGAGATTTTGGAGCTCTCATACGCATCTCATCGAATTTCTTTCAACTTATTTAACTCTAACTTCTTATGATCACCGGCCATTCTCAAATTAAAATTTAAAGTCTTAGTGACCCAATAGGCCTTATGTTCCATTTCGACTGGAAGGTAGAAAGCCTTTCCATAGACAAGCTGGTAGGGAGACATGCCCAAAATAGTTTTAAAGGCAGTGCGGTATGCCCATAGGGCATCGGTCAATCTATTGGACCAATCCTTCCTATTTGGGTTAACCATTTTTTTAGAATGTTCTTGATCTCCCTATTAGCTAGCTTGACTTGGCCATTTGTTTGTGGGTGATAGGCAGTAAATTGATTGAAACCGTAAGAATAGCACCTATAGCGGTTCGGAAGAATAAAATAGTAATTTTTAGTGTTTTGAGTGTAAATTTATTTTAGTTTTGAGATAAATCATAAAACTAAATATTTTTAGGTTAAAATAACATAAAAAATGAATCTGGAGCATCGAAAAATCTTAGGGTAGTCATATGGATCAAATTGGAGTTTTTTAGTGGCAAAACCGTAATTTTAGAAAAAACCCAAATCAGCCCATGAACAGTAAAAAAAACAGGACTGCTGGGTTTAAACCCAGATTTTAGCCCATTTTCTTCCATTTTTTCTTCACATCTTTCACCCCAAACCTCTTAGCACCCTAGGGAATGATGTGAACCCCAATCGACTTGCTTTGAAACCCAACAACAATATTGGAGAAACAACCCAAGAAAGCTAAACTCAGGTCTATAGATGGAGAATTTAGACCCATTGAGATCTTGTGTCAAGAACCTAGATTATATTAAAATCTAGACCCATTGAAGAACTTATCTCAAGAACCCAAATTACTAGAAGGAATGCCACAAAGGTTGTAATTTACCTTTGATAAGTTCAAAAGTTCATTCAAGAATAAGAGGAGTAAACTCAACTCAACTCACAATCAAAATTCATTATGTATTGTCTCCTATTTCATTGATTAAAAGCCTATTTATGAGGCTGGTCATTCCAAGGAAATAAATCCTAATTTAATAAAGAAACAAGTCCTAATCTAATATGGAAACAAATCCTAATCTACTAAGGAAACAAATCCTAATCTAAATAAGAATAACTAAAGTTGGGCTTTAAACAAGTAATCAGCCCAAAATAATCTAAATCAGCCCATACAACCACTTAATCAAGTTTGTTGGACTTGAATTACGTTAAAATAAACTTGAGGGCTTTTCCGCTTAAAGCCCACGCATGCCATGGTAGAAAAGCCTTCTAACACACTCTTCATGCTTGGGCTTGCATAATCAGTCCATATGTCTTGAATCAGCCCATTCAATGCTTCCTTCATCTTCATGGCTCTTGATCTTGTAATTGGTCCATCTAGACATGCAAAGGATCTTTAAAAGTAGGCCCACCTTAGTTCTCATCAAAGAAGATAGAGGAATGGAGAAAAGGAAGAAATGAGGTCTCTAGAGCTTGAATTTTGGTTTGGGACTTTGATTCAAGGTAGAGGTTTTCTCTCATTCTTGTTCATTGATGTTAAGGTTAATATATATGTATGTTTTGGACTCCTAATCATATGTATTTGCTATGGGTTCTTTGTTTCTTGGTCCTATTGTAAATATTATCATGTTTTATACAAAGTTAGGATTGAATACCCATGAAATCTTTTGATCTTGCTTTAAAACCCTAGATTTTTAGAAATATGGATTTCTCCCTCTATATTCACTTAATCTTGGTTTTGAAAATTCTAGTACTTTGTGTTGAGTATTAAAATGAAATTGTTGATGATCTCTTGTATTTTTTTTTTAAATTTGTTATAGTGGGAATATCACTTGTGAGAATTGTGGATTGTTGGAATTTGCTAGTAAATTGTGAATTTATGAAATTATTGTTATGTGAGATAATTGTTGGTATTGTATCTCTTGTGTGGTTGTTTGAATGAACATGGGCTGCCATTGACCGGGTATCATGGATTGGGTAGACGCCTTCGTACTCCGTGAGGGTATGAACTTTTTCTACCACTTGTAGTGGGGTTAGTGCCTTGCGAGGACTAAACCACTATTGCTCACGGGGTACCATAGAAAAGGGTTAGTATACTAATGTCTGAGTTGGATACGTCATTGCCATAGTGTTGGCATATGCCATTCCTAAAGATTGGATATCCTTGTGAGGATTTATGTGTGTGTGTATGTGGGTCGTGATATTTTCGATGGTGACCATGCGGGATCTTGCTTCATACCTGAGATACGAATACAATTATGGGTTATTGTTCATTGTACCAAAAATAGTTTCTACAAGAATTTTGGGAAGTATGGGATTCCGCAAGAACTTGTAAGAAACGGTTTATGGTGGAATGGATTATTAATGGTATATTATGTTCATTTATTTATTTATTTACTATTGTTACTTAAACTTGAGATCTGTTTAAAATGTCACTATTTTATTTCAGATGTATATATGAAATGTTGAAAAATGAGACCGACCGTTTTACATGTTTTTCTAAACCTTGCTCGAGTTTGGGAGGATTTTCCTATTGAGCTTCGTGCTCGCCCCCTACACATAAACATTTTTTAGATTATGTACTAGAAGAGGAGCTAGGTGTTGATGAACCGGCACTTGGGGAGACTCTCATAGACGAGCATGTGGATCCCGAGACGGACGCTTAGAGCTACATGATTTTTTGTTTTATTTTTCTAGGAAGGTTCTTTTGAGGCAATGAGAAGCCTAATATTCTTTTGTTATTTCTCTACAAGAATTCAGTTTATCTTTTGGGATGAAAATGCCATAGTGGGCATATTCTTTTGGGACGATATTGTATCTATTATAAATGATGAATGCATTTCTTTTGGTTATGAAATTTATTTAGTCACTCTCATGATTTTGAATGGTTACTTATAAATGGACTAAGTGTGGTCAATATTTATCCATAAATGGACCCGGTGTGGTCAATGTAGTATAATTGCACATGTTGTGTTTTAGGTAGAGCTCCCCGTACAAAGGAGACTCTGCCCGAATTTTGTTAAATTAAGGACTCTCGATTTTTGGGGCGTTACAGATCTTAACCTACTTGAACATTTTAATAATGTCAGAATAATTAGGCACCTTCATGGGTGGCTTCAAACGATTGGAAAAAGGGGCCAGAATGGGACATACATGCACATTTTCATCAACAATTTTTTCTTTCTCACTCACCTCACCCCCTTAGAGTCACCCTTATTCTCATTTTCTTTGGTGAATGTGGTATTGGGTGAGACTTTTGGCACAATGGTCATGTCAATTTGCTTGCCACTCCTTAGGGTGGTGACCACATTAAGTTGCTCACAACTCTCCTTTGTGGGTTTGGATGACTCAGTCACATGTTGGCCTTTAGGGTTCTCTTGGAGCTGAGCGGAGAATTTCCCTTTCTCTTGTTTGGCCGACCTTATGGCATTGGTCAATTTTGTGATTTAGGTCTGAATATCATTGAAAGCGGTGGATGTTTGGTTGTTGATGGTGGCTTGTCTTTGTATGAGTTGGTGCGCCTTATTCTCTAAGTTCCTCTTATGAGGTGGTTAGTAGGTGGGAGGATTGGATGATACTTGTTGACCAAAACTTTGTGGAGGTTGACTTTGGAAAAATTTTTATGGAGTTAGGTTTGGTGAATACCCTTATGGAATTGACCGAGGGTATTGAGAGCTAGACGATTGACCTTGGCCATGGTATTGATTTTGCTTAGGAGGCATAGTGGGTGAATATGAACTAGATCTATGAGGAGTGGGATTCTCATTCTTCTAACTAAAGTTTGGGTGATTGCTATCACCCGGATTGTATGTGTTCGAGAATGGGGAGAATGATTGCCTATTTTGATTGAAGGCATTGACTTGCTCATGGTAAACTTCTTTAAGTGCCGAAATGTTGGGGCATTCCGAGATGGAATGCTCAACACACTCACAAATAGAGCGAAACTCCTTGGTCTTGAAAACGTTGGACATTCATGTCTCCTATTGCCTCAAGAATCTCCACTTTCCTAGACAATTTTGGAAATCAAGTCTTCTCGATCCCTTAAATCATACATCCTTCCTCCACTTGGTTGATTACTACCCGAAGAAGACCTCGGTACATAGGTGAGATCCGTGATATCAAAAGATTGTGCATTTTGTGCCAATGTACTAAAGTAGTCTAGGGCCTCATTAGGATCGTTGTTTAAGAACTCCCCATTGCACATCATGTCTATGAATTATCAATGGCCCGGTGCAATCCCTTCGTAGAAGAAACTCATCAATTGCCATGATTCAAAACCATAATGTGGAATGAATTGAATCAATTCCTTGTAACAATCCCAACATTGATAAAATTGCTCATTGGGCTTCTCCGGAAAGTTATGGATTTGTTTTTTAAGTGTAGTGGTTTCAGGCACCGAATTTTTTTTTTTCAAAAATTCAAAAGGCATTTGTGCCCAAGAGATTATGGATCGACGCTTCAAGGAATTTAACCACGTTTTGGCTTTGTCCTTAAGAGAAAAGGGAACAATTTCAGACAAGCTATGTCCTCCATGACATGATTAGTGAGGAAGGTTGCAACTATTTCCTTAAATTCCTTAATGTGAAAATAAGAATTTTCTCTCTTAATTCTATGGAATTGAGGAAGTAGTTGTAACATTCCCAATTTGACTAGGAAGGCATGAGCTTGGACCGATAAAAGAATGCATGAGAGAGTGGTGCTACGACTGTGTTGGAGATAATCCCGCATTGACCTCGTCGGAGGATCAGTTGGGATGTTGTTTCCTTCATTCCTAGGAGGGAAATACATTCTAGGGTTAGGAATTCTA
This sequence comes from Ilex asprella, assembly GCA_023539305.1. Classification (NCBI taxonomy): domain Eukaryota; kingdom Viridiplantae; phylum Streptophyta; class Magnoliopsida; order Aquifoliales; family Aquifoliaceae; genus Ilex; species Ilex asprella. The sequence goes on from CM042198.1 coordinate 6,877,654, forward strand.
TGGTCTTGCACTCCTCCTCCCCTTGGGACATTAGCACCAATATCCTTAAAGTTGTCACTGGCATCCTCGGGTGGGTCTTGGTCAATATTTATGTTGGATCCTAAGGGTAGTCTAACAAATCTATTTTGGTCGTCCCATCCCCACATACAAAACAATATCTACGAATGAAAAGACAAGTAAATAAAAGTATACACAAGGAACAAAGTACCTCAGCCCATGATGAGAATTTACAGGACTTACCTCTGTTGTCCGAAATCACCTTCTTAATTCAACGCTTTGCCTTCCCCGACAACTGCGCATAAAATGCTTGACTTATTCCATCAACCCTACTCTCCGACCATGATTCTGGTCGTGTATATGGCCTATACGATTAAGTGAGTGTCACTATCCATAAGATATCATGCAAGAGATGGAGTGAACATGTGTGTGGATGAAAATGTGTATATATGTGTGTACAAAAGTGCTCCTCAAGCATAGAGAGAGTTCCGAGTGTCGTGTTTTACTTGGAATGATATTCCAAAGTCGTCTCCTCAGGAAAGGAAGGTGAATTGGGTGAAGGTGACTTGGTAAAAATCAAAAGTGTAAAATATTTTGAGTTTGAGTTTTGGAGAGGGAAGATTGATTATTGAAGTGAAATTAAAACAAGGTTGGCTAATCTTAAGAGGTTATTCCAATGAGAATTCCAAATCAACTCGAATCATTCAACCAATGGTGCCTAGATGCTTGATTAATTCGTAGGAAGTGAGGGACTAATATGGAATGTAGGCTTCAGTATACCCCTGTGACAAGTTTACGGTGTATCAAGAGCTCCCAAACATGTATGCATTCAACCTAGTCAAACCAAATACTTACACTACGAAGTAGAATGAAGAAGAGTTGATTTAGCATACCCAAAAGGAAATTCCCCTTAGATTAGCCAACATAAAGCTTAGCTACTCATGGTTGAAGTAAAAGCATTCATGATGTAAAGAGAAATGTAGAATAAAAGGAAATGAAAATGAGTTGAGAATGAAACTTAGAACATATATTAAAGCTTGGAAGAAATAAACTACAAAGAGAAATTCATTTCGCACTAAAATGAAGAAGTTGTAGAGCATACCCAGCAGAAAATGTGAAAGTGCAAGAATAATAGATTAAACTTGATTACACTTGAAATAATAGAGATTACAACGCAAGAAACAAAGATTAAAATATTCTTACAACTTGTTACAAGTGAAATGGGAGAAGAAATTGCAAAAATCTAAAATTTCTCTCTCTAAAACTATGTCTTCTACCTCAGGAGCTTCTTTCTCTAAAAATGTGGAACTATGGTTTATGAATGGTAGTCCCCCATGTAATTTTCGTCCATGGAGCATATGGACTATAATTTTTCAGAGTTTCAATGATTTTTGGGAGGTTTGGAAGCTTGCACAAGCAAGGTGCAGGCATGCCTGCACTCCTCTGCCACTTTGTTAGCCTCTCTCATTCTCTCTCCTCTTCTTCCATGCTTCTTCTTCCAAGTCAAGCCTTTGTGTAAGAAATGACATGGTTGTATATGGAACATGTCATGGTAGGTGTGGGGGAAGTGTAGGTGGGCCCCCATGCAGTTGGAGTTGGGTTGTAAAGTTCAGGCATTTGTTCAGCAAAACCTACCGGTAGGTCGATAACCAAACTTACTGGTAGGTTTTACTCAGGTAGCCAAAACTTTGCAGAAGGTTTGTGGTAGAACCAACTTCAGTATACAAAACCTACCGGTAGTTTTATGGGCAAACCTACCGGTAGTTTTTTACTTGTTTTGCTCAAATCTTGGTCTTTTCACCTTTAAAGCCATCGTCAAGCCTCCCCTTCAACTCCATTGACTTAATGCTCTACGACGGGGCTTAACTCATGTCATTTTTAACTCATTTCCTACAAACACACCAAAACCTCATTAATTGTAGAAATATTACAATTCCTCCCATTTCACCATAAAAAAAGTATAAAAAGAGTGCAAAGGTGTACATGATGTGCGATATTTTATGCTAATCATTCCTTATTGACATCCCCTACCTCATGATCCATCTCAAAAAAAATATAAACAGGAGTGAGCTTCACATCTCAATAAGATAACTTTTCTCAAATTTTATCAAGGTTGTGAAAGATAATACAGTACATGTGAATGATAATTGGAACATACTAGCATTTGTACATATATAACAATTTCATTGTATGCAGTATAAAACATGATATGCATGGCGTATTTCAATAAAATAGTTGTAATGCATCAAATCATATTGTCAATCTGAAGGCCTTGGAATGCCACATGTATCAATATAACCAACCAGATATCAAACCAGTTCACGCATGAACTGTAACATTCACTTGGGCAACTTTGGGGTCTCACACCCTAGGGACACTATGCCTTGCTTGTTTTTTTGGGAAAACTAGTACCAAACATTTGCAATACTACACAAACAATTATTGTCCTTTGACACTTCTCATCGATCCTCCCATAGATTTATAGGCACTCTATGCATAAAACCCTGTAATTTTAGTTACTAAAAAAATGAGTATCAGGCATCCACAATTGGACACTAGCAACTACCGTCCTCTAGATCACTCACCAATTTTTTCAACATCAATAATAACATATCAAAATAATCCACTGAGAGTAATCAATCATAGAAAATGGTTTTCATAACCCAAAACATCATTTAACTAAACTTGTATACATACTAATGTAAAACACTGACTTTAAATCACGACATAGTTATTTGTAGTACATATAGCAATACCAAAAATCATGGAAATCATCCTGTGTAGAAAATCATGTTTGAATCACAAAATCATATTTGTATTACTGATTCCACCATGGAGGCCAACTATATGGCAGCCTCTGAGGAAAGCCAAAGAGGTATTTTGACTCATAACAACATTACTGGTGAATAAGAAGAGGAAACACATTGAGCGTAAGTATTACCTTATATGAGACATTGTGCAAAGAGGTGATGTACTCGTGACCAAGATTTCATTAACAAACAACTTGGCAGATCCCTTCACAAAAAGCTTATCGAGAAAGACTTTTGATGGTTGCATGGAAGGAATGAGAGTTAGATGCTTGACAACATGACTTTGAGTATAAGTGGGAGAATTGACGGAGTTATATACTAAAAGCTTACTTTTTGTAGTGAAACTCAATTTATTATTTTATAAAAGTTATTTATTTTCTATAGAGAATCTGTATGGGTAAAATATTTTTATTATATTAAATATATGCTATGCATGTGTGTATTTTATTTTATATTGTAAATAATCTGGTGTGCAGAGTTTGACTTATACACAAAAGGCCAGATGATAAAATCTAGCAAGACTACCAAGTATGAAGGTGAATAGTTGGTGTGTACTTGGTCTTAAGAATTTTTACAAATAACACTTAATCCAAGCATACTAGGGCATAAGATAATTGTTTTAAGGATCATGTACTATGATTTATAACCATTTAATTCCACATTGCTTAACTTTGTTGCTCATATCACCTACTTCTTAGGTAATATAACTTTGTTGGAAGTACTCGAGGCATCCAACTTGGCTGAGATGGTGAGTTTATCAAAATCCTCCCAAGTCACTTATACTTCTTTTTCCTTCCAAAAACTCAGGTGAAGGACTAATTCTTTTCTCTTCGGACGTGTGTAGACCAATCTTGACCTTTGGAATAGAAGGAGCTTTGTGCACTCTAGCATGTGAGCCATTTGATGATGATGCAAGTGTATGCATTGACTCAACTTTTTCAAAAGCTTAGAAAATTTCATAACTTTAATTGTTTAATGCCTTGGATTAGTTAGCTAGATGCATGAGTTTCTTATTCAAGAATTCCCTACTATGAATGTAACGGGCGCAATAGTGATCATGCTTTCCACATGTAAAACACACAAGATTTTTGGTTTGAGTTTCCTTTTTAATTGGATTTTTGAGTGCATACCCTTACCATTTGTATCTTTTGGAGGGCTTATGTTAACGTGCGGGGTGATAGGTTGGGATTATGCTTCATAAATACTATCTTGGATGAAGTGGGTGTTCTTATTGGTATAGCCTAGGCCTTGTTTCACCCACACTTTTCCATATAAACAACATTTTATTTAACTTTTCTATGCTCAGGGAAAGCCTCTTTGAGAGTTGTTGCGATTCATGAAGGTCTCTACCAAGTTTGACAAGTTTAAAATCTAGAATCTTCTTTGACTCCAAAAGCCCTTTGTGCTCGCTCTTAAGAAAGCTCACTTTATCTTTTAAGAACTTCTTCTCCTCCCCAAGCCCATAAATATGAGCCTTGGACTTCACCGAGTCCAAATGAAGTTGTGACACCCCAAAATACACTCTAGAAGACATTACTATCTATCAAACATTCAACCGTGAGAGCAACTATACATTACCATCAATACGTGAAATAAGCATCACAACATCCAACCATTGAATAAATAATATGCATACTTTTTGAAGTAAATCAGTGACATTAACAAGATCTCAGGTTCAAGGTAAGCATTGCAATAAAACAAGAATAGACAATTTTTTCTCTTAACAAAATACTAAACAAATCAACATATATACCATGTATATCTGCAGGTTGACTAACATTAATTCACACATCGAGGATATTTTACCCCCCACACACACGCAAACACCATCAATACTATCCTCACAAGGATGACATGTTTTCAAGAAGCATGTGTACCAACACATCGACTTGACGTAGCTTCCCAGGAATAATATATTAACTCTTCGCCTTGATCACCGTGAGCAAATAGTGTTGACCCTCACAAGGCACCAATCCTTCTACGAGTGTTAGGAACGTTTTATATCCTTCAAGGTAAAAAAAACTCATCTAACCCATCTACGATACCTAGTAGATTGTAACCCACATTAATCACACCCACCATGCAAGGGATAACTTCCACAATTTCCACGAAACCAAACACTCCTCAAGAACCAAAATTTCAAATCCTTCAAAAGAAATAGGTCCAAAAGAAACATGCAAGAGATCTTCTAAAAAAAATATTTGCATGATTCATAACAAAATATTAAAACTCAAGAAATCAAGAACGCACAAGCTTTAAATAGAACATGCGTAACCTGAGTTGCAATTCTAGAACTAGGGTTTTTGATAAAGAAAGATGAATATAAAAATCGTTTATGATCAAGAAACACTTCATGTAATTGGGATAAAACTTAAAAGGTAATCTATCTAGAATATAAAGAGGAATTGAAAACATATACATAGTACTCCTAGCCTCAATGTTAGATTTTAGAACGAAAACCTACATTTAATCCATAGCTTTGATGGAAACCCTTCTCTTTGGTCCGACTCTTATGTGTAAACCCCTTCGAATATTTGCTTCTTCTCCTTCTCTATCACTCTCTAAGGTTTCTAGGGTTGAGAATTTCTGAAATAGGGTTAAGGGAGGCATCCTTAGGTATTTATAGTGTCCAAATATGAACAGTTTATACAAGTCCGATTGTTGTTGAAATGGCCTTGCCGTTAGAACGTGAGTTGGTGTTCAAACGTGACTTCAAACGTGAATTTTGTTCGAACGTCTTGAACTCCCAGTAGCTTGATTTCCATTAGAGTTCTCTGTCAGACTGCAAAGTACTGAGACCAACTGGCGTTCAATTGTCCCTCCAGTTTGCTGCATCAGCTTCCAATAGATTTTTGACCTATCTAGAAGTCGATTCACAGAATTTTCTTGAAATACACTTTTGTTGCTCTAAGTATCTAGTTTCTACTATAAAAAATTCTAATCAATCTAAGGTCATAAGAAGAAATTATGAATGAAATACTAAGACAACATATTACTATCCTCAATAAGCTTTAACTAATTACGCTACTCAATACACAAAACACTTCTAGCACATCATATTTTTCATTCTTATTATATCATTTTATACCCATTCAACAAAAGATACACAATATGAATTATTATAAATATATGGGGATTTATAATCCACCCCCCCTTAAAGAAAGTTTCATCCTCAAAACTTATCTCAAGTTAAGAACAAATGTGGATACTTGTCCTGCATCTCCAACTCTGGGCCCATGGTGTTGCCACAATACCATCACCAATAAAATAACCTTGTTGTGAAACAATTTCTCCTTGGTATCCGTAATTTTAATCGCCTGCTCCTTGTATGTTACCGTTTCCTGGACCACAATCCCTTCCAAATCCACAACATGTGATGTATTTGGTTCACATTTTTGGATCATTGACACATATAACACATTATGCACTCTTGACAACTAAGCTAGAAGATCCAATTGATACGCCGCCTTTCCCACCACCTTAATTATTTCAAATGGTCTTGTATACCTCGAAGCTAACTTTACCTTATTTCCAAAGTGCATCACCCCTTTCTTTGGTGACACCTTCAAATACAAATACATATAATCCCCTAAATTGAATTTCAATGGCCTCTTTCTCCTATTCGTGTAACTCTTTTGTTGGGTTTGAGAAGTACACAACCTCTCTCAAATTAGTTGAACCTTCTTGGTGGTTTCCCTGATTATTTCTAGCCTAAATAAACTACTCTCCCCATCTTCCACCCAAAACGTTGGTGATCTACATGGTCTCCCTTACAATGTCTCATATTGGGCCATTCCTATGCTAGCCTGATAGCTACTGTAGTAAGCAAATTCCACTAACGATAGGTGCTCACTCCAATTCCCTTTGAAATCTAAAGCACACGCTCTCAACATGTCCTCCACAATCTGAATTACTTTTTCAGATTGTCCATATGTTTGAGGATGAAAGGTAGTGCTAAAGTGCAATTCCATTCTCACAGATTTCTGTAGACATTGCTATACTAGAGCCACAAATCTACTGTTATGGTCCGACACAATGGATAGGGGCACTCTAGGAAGCTTCACTATCACACGGATATATAAGTGACTTAGAGTCACCAATGTATTCGTTGTCTTTATGGGTAGGAAATGAGTTGTCTTGGTGAGTCTATCCACAATCACCCAAATCGCATTATGTCTCTTAATTGTTTGTGGTAACCTCGACACAAAGTCCATTGTGATATGATCCCACTTCCACTCGAGAATTGGTAAAGATTATAGCATTCCACATGGTCTCTAGTGTATCTTTAACTGCTAAAAAACCCCACACTTGGCTATGAACTTAGCCATGTCCCACTTCATCCCCTTCCACCAATAATAGTTTCTCATATCTAGGTGAATGGCAAACCTAGAGTGATGGCTCTCCTCCTTCACATACTCCTTTAATTAGGCATCGTCCACTACACATAACCTTTTCTAAAATGACACTTCATCATTATATAGTGACCAATTATCCACCGTCTCACCTATCTCTAGCCAACGTCTAATTGTCTCCAATTATTGATCTAGTTGTTCTAACTTTACAACCCTTTTCTGAATAACAGGTTGAATCACTAGATTAAATAAACACAGTCGCTCTTCTTGTTGGTCCACCAATATATCAAAATCCTCCAATGCCACTACCATCTTCCACCTATATATTACCAGAGAATTCACTACACCTCAAGACTTCCCGCTAAGAGTATCCCTTACCACATTTCCCTTTCCCGAATGATAATTCAAAGGAAAGCCATAATCTTTCAAATACTCGATCCATCGTCTTTTTTTGAAGATTGAGGTCTTTCTGGGTTAAGATATATTTTAGGATCTTGTAATCTAAGTAAACCTGAAACTTCTCTCCATACAGATAGCACCACCACAACTTGAGAATAAATACTACAACTGTAAGCTCTAAGTCGTGAGTAGGGTAGTGTACACATAACCTAAACCCTATAAAGAGGCATCAGTGTACACATCGTAATCTTCCCCACTATTCCAAATAATTAGTACCGATGTAGTGGTTAACTTCTCCTTTAATGTACCAAAATCTTGTTCCCAATATTCGTTCAGCAAAACTTTTCCCTTTCTTCGTGAGACAGGTCATCGGCATGGCTAACCAAGAAAATCCTTCCACAAACCTCCTATCGAAACTTGCCAGGCCCAAGAAACTCTGAATCTCTGTAACATTCTAAGGTCGTTCCCATTTCATCCCTTCTTTAATTTTAGTAGGATCAATAGCTATTCCCTACTCTGACACCATGTGTCGGAGGATTTTAACCTCTCTCATCTAGAATTCACACTTGATCATCTGTACATACTATTTATGGTCCCGTAGAGTCTTTAGAACTAACTGGATATGTAGTGTATGCTCCTCCTATGTCCTTGAATAGATCAAAATTTCATCAATGGTAACAATGACAAACTAATCTAGAGAAGTTTTGAATGCCCTATGCAACAAGTCCATGAAGACTGTAGGAGCATTCTTCAGTCCAAATGACAAAAAAGTATAGTCAAAATGACCATACTTGGTGCGAAAGACAGTCTTAGGAATATATTCCTTATTTATTCTCAATTGATGATACCCGGTATGAAGATCAATCTTGGAGTAGTACTTCGAACCCATCAATTGATCAAACAAATCGTTAATCTGTGGTAAGGGATATCCATTCTTCATCGTTACCCAATTCAACTTCTGGTAATCTATGCATAGCTTGAGCATGTCATCTTACTTCTTCATAAAGAGGACCGGTGCTCCCCAAGATGAAATGCTAAGATGAATGAACCCAATTGCCAACACCTGATCCAATTACTTTCTTAGCTCCTTAAATTCAAAAGATACCATTATGTAGGGGAGCAATGGATATGGGTTCAGGTCCCACATAGAGATCAATCGTAAACTAAATCTTTCATTGTGGGGGTAATTCAAGTAGTTCATTCAAAAAAACATCTAGAAAGTCTAACACCACCAATACAGAATCAAATTGAGATTTCACTTGCTCGTTTTCCATTGAGCTAGCTAGGAAGTTAAACTACTCCCCACTTTAGCTTTCAAAAATCGACCATATGTAGTGTAAAATGGGTGGAAAGAATTTCACTCATTGGTAAAGTAGAAAACTAATCTTCCTGATAACTGGAATACAATTTATTTTCAAAAGCAATTCATTACCCCATGGAAAATAGACAATAAGTTCATCCCAAATATCACATCATACCCCTTCATATCTGATGCCACCAAATCTACCTTCAACTATTGCTCTCCAATCCGGAGTACATAATCCCTACACACCTGCCCTATATACAATTTTTCTCCCATAGGCAAATTAATACCCAAGAAAATCTTTAGGTTGTCAAATTCCAACCCCAACATAAGAGCATAAAAAATGTGGAGCACTAGGGTCAAGTAAAATACATGCCCAAGAATTATAAAGGAGAACCATACCTTCCACCACTTCATTTGAAGCATCCTTCTCATGTCCAATCAAAGGGAACACCTTTCCTTGAGTGTTATTGCCAGCTGCTCCTGTTCTTGCCCTTTTGTTGTATTGGCCTTGGCTGTGGAATCTTATCAGCATTTGTTTATCCCGCCACTTGGGTGTTCTTCTGGTTCTACAACTGTGGGCAGTTAGCTCTTAGGTGCCCTATCCCTCCACAACCATAGCAAGGTCAAAGATCCATTCTGGTCCTCTCTTGAAATCCGCCTGCACCTCGAACAAGATGGCCTTTTTGAAAACTAGTCTGCTCAGGACGATGATATGGAGTTATCCTCTAAACTTCCCCACTACTACTACCCATCTTGATGGGACCTCCCCTCACCATATTTTGTCACATTCGATTCTCCTATAGCTCTGTCCACTAAATCTCCATAATCTCAGATCTTATAATCCACGAGCTTCTCCTTAATTGTCAGCCTCAAACCCTACTCAAACCATTTGGCCCTCCTTACCTCAGTAGATATGAACTCCATGGCATAGTGAGATAGCTTTTCAAACCTACTCTTATACTCAACTACTGCCATGTTGTCATGTCTTAGTGCCAGGAAGTCTGCTTTCATCTTGTCCTTGACCGATTCAAGGAAGTACTTTTCTTGGTAATACCTAATCAAAATCATTCTAGGTCATAACATCCACATTCCTCATCCTTTTGACTAAATCCCACCAATGGTCTGCCTCTCCTTGTAGTAAATAAGTGGCTAAGCCAACTCAGAGATTCGTAGTTATCCCCGTATTGTCACACATCTCATTTATCCTACAAATTCACTTATTCGCATCCATAGGGTTAGAGTTGCCTTGGAAGGTAGGTGGGTGTTGCCTAAAAATTCCTAGAGAATCACCATCATTCGGTTCGCATCCCCAATACCCTATGCCTGGGCCAACAGTTGGGACACTCCATTATGGTTGTGGTTTCCAGTCTGGTTTAGTAGTAGAATGGTCAAAACCCGTAAGCATTGGTAGTTACCATTCATAGCATTTAGAGGAGGTGGTGATGGTGGGTTCACAAAACCTCCATGTCCTTGTCCTCGCCCTCTTCTACCATAGATTATGCACACTAAGGTGAAATTCAGTTTCTTTATCTAAATTATCAATAGTTATACCATTTAATTCATAAAACATATATTCCTAAAGGTCTCAACCCAATATTTATTCAACTTATATCTACATCCCCATTGGTACTCCATACCCTACACCTTCCATGTAAGACCTAGTTTCTAGCTCTGATACCAACTTTGTAACACCCAAAAATATACTCAGGAAGACATTACTATCTACCAAACGTCTAACCATGAGAACAACTATACATAACCATCAACACATGAAATAAGCTTCGCAACATCCAACCATTGAATAAATAAACCAAACCAATTCTCACAGAGTGTAGTGAAAAACTTCAATTACGTCATTAAACCAAAATGATATCTAGCAATGAAAAACAAAATTCCCAACATTGTCTTATAGTCACTACAAGAAACTTGGAACTAGTACTTAGCACTAGCTCTAAACATCTACGAGTGTTAGGAACCCTTTAAACCCCTCAAGGTAATAAATCATCTAACCCCTCTATGATACCCGATCGATTGTAACCCACATTAATCCCACCCACCATACAAGAGATAACTTCCATAATTTTAATAAAACCACACACTCCTCAAGAACCACATAATAGTACTCGAGACTTATACCCAATCCGTTATCCTGAAGTTAATCTACAAGTACATAAGACTTATACCTCCACCAATTCCATGGTTACACACTCATTTCCTTTAGTAAGCCTTTGTATCAAAAATACTCACTGATGTCTTGGATAGCTTCACTTGAATTCTCCACCATAATGGATCCTCTAGGCCTCGAGCAATCTTCTCTGCTAAGATCATCGGGATGCATACTTGCCAATGGGTTTAGTCCTCAACCAAGCTAGTTCTTCTTCTCCAATGTGTGATGTTGGATAAGAATCACTAGATAGTAGTCTTTGAATTTAAGAATCTAGGATTGTGACTCAAGTTCTTTACGTTTTAGATAAGCTGAATTTTCTCTCAAGAGGCTTACCCTAGGTGTGTGAAGTCATCCCCTTTATTCATAGGCTCGAAATAGGGTTATCCTTGGAGACCAAGAAAATACAAACTCATGAACAACCACTCCTGTAGTTGGAGGGTGGTGGTCACTAGAATAAAAAATGAATCAAAATTTATAGGCTTGGAATAGGGTTATCCTTGGATAACCAGGGGGCTGCTCGAACTCCTCTATTAGCATCTCCTAAAATTTTCCTAACTCTTTTAGAGCCCGCTCTAGTGAAGAATATCGAATATAGGGAAGTCCTTACTTGTGTTTTATGCCTAAAACAAAGTAAAGAAATTTTTTGTCTTGAATACTAAATGGTGTTGCTCAAGGGGGTTTGATAATGGCTCAAATCTATGTTTTTAGTGTACATAAGATGTTTAAAACAACTTTTCTTCTCCAATCCTTGGAGAAGAAGATCTAGATTGGATGGTGAACCAAACTCATTGGAGAGTGTGCATACCAGGAGTCTTGGGTGCATTCTAGGATTGCTCCAGGTCTAAACGAACCGTGCAGTGGGGAGTTCAAGTGAAGCTATTCATAACATCAGTGGGTGTATTTGGTCGAGATATTTATTGAAGGAAAGAAGCGTCTAACCATGGTATTAGTTGAGGTATAAGACTTGAGTCCTTTTAAACTAACTTTTGAATAATGGATTAAGCTTTGGTGAATACCGAGTGGTTCTACATAGTTTTTCCCAAGTAGGGCTTTCGCATCAACAAATTGCTTGTGTTCTTTATTATTTTTTATCATACACACTTGCAATTTGATGTGCACATGGACATTATGTGTTTGATGATTTGATTGTTCAAAAATTCATATAACTCATTGTGGTTTGGTTGGTAGTTGTTTGCCTTAGATTGGATCACTGTGTGAGATTGAGAGTTAATCTTAAAATAAAAATTTTCTTAACTTCAATATACATGAATTTTAGTGTTGTTCTTGGTTAAAGGTGGTTCACAACTTTAATCGTTTCATTATATTGAAAATAGGAAATTGTGGTAGAATTATGTTAAAAATTGGTGAACGTCTAAGCATAAAATTGAATTAACCAATTCATCCTCCGTCAAGGTAATGTGTTAATCCCATGTGTTTCATTTTGAGGGATGATCTATCCCGCTTAAGGTAACATTTAGCCTAACAAACTTTCCTTTTTCTTTGACGAATTTCTGATAGATATCTACCAAATGTTTCAGTGTATGGAAGGTACATGCCATTTCATTTTGTACTTGTAACAAACCCTTTTCCTTTTCTTATTTACTATTGTTATTCCACTTCTAGTGGCATGGTGCATTTTCCACATCTGACATGATTTGGAATTCTTTGGGTCTCCATGGTAACCTGCTTGATTGGTTTCCTTGTCTTCCCTAACCTCCTGGCATCATCCTTTAATGTATATCAAGTATGAGTGGAAGGGAGTGTCACTCTCCCTTGGAAAGATATCAAAAGAAAGGTCAAGGAGAAAATGGAATGGAATGATGAAAATGTGGGATGTGAATGAACAAAAATACTTCCCAAGCGTAAGAAGACTTTTGTATGTCATGTTTTACTTAGAGAGTACTCCAAGGTCGTCTCCTCAGGGAAGGAGGTAAATTGTGCTAAAGGTGATTTCGGTTAAAAAAGGGGAAAGTGTAAAAATCTTTTGTTGTTTGGAATTGGTTTGTGATTGTGTTGTGATGAAAATAAAATGGGAAATAAGTGTTGGCTAATCTAAAGGGTTCACTCCAATGAGAATGTCAAGTCAACTCGAAACCTTCCTCCAATGGTGCATAAATGAACGATTGATTCATGGGAAGCTTGGGACAAGATGGAAGTGAGGATCCAAGCATAACCCGTGAACAGCCCTAAGGGCTATCAAATACTGACAACTGTGTCCACACTCAACCCAGTCAAACCGAACCATCGTACACCGAGGGGAGGAAAGAAGATGAGTTAAAATGGCATACCCAAGAGGAGGTCTCCCTTGGATTAGCCAACTTAAAGACTTAGCTACTCATGCTTGAAAGGGAAACAATAATGAAATGGGAGGACATTATAAAGAAAATGAATATTGTGGCTAAGTTAATACAAGAAAACAAACTAAAAGAGAATGCATTTAATACCCAATTTAAAACTAAGAATTGAAGAACTTGAATGCATTAATGGTGAAAGCTTGAATGGAAGATTAAACTTAAAAGAAACTTGAAATAAATGACATTAAATACTTCAAATAAAAGCTTAGAAGGTTCTTACAACAAATTACAAGACAATTTGTGGAAGAAAATGCTAAAATCTCAACTTCTCTCTCTAACACTATTCATCTTTTTCCTAGACTCTCTATCTATATATTACAATATGTCTTTCATCCTCCCCCCTTGTAATGTCTCTTGGAAGATTCAAAAACATCAATGAGGTCCCCCACCTGCTGTGTGATATCATTTCCCTCCATAGTGGCTGCAAGGCGTGGGTTGGTGTAGATAAGTGCAGGCCTTGTCTCCATACCTAGCATCATCTCTCTCCTTTCTCCTCATTGATGATCAAGGCACCAAAAGTATAAGAAGAGGTGCGAGAGGGATTTCCATGGTGTTGGAAGTGCTAAAGGTAGGTGGAAGAATGTCTGGTGGGGTGCTTGGTTGATTTCCTCGTTGTTCCTAACCTTTTAACACCTTCTTTCAAAGTATGTATGATGTGTGTGCAAACGGGGAGGGGAGTGTCACGCTTCCTTGGAATGGTTTCAAAAGAAAGGGCAAGGATATGGGAAAATGAAATGTATGAAATGAAGATATGGGTGTACAAAAATGCTCCCCAAGCGCAAGGAGACTTTTGCAGGTCGTGTTTTACTTGGAGGTATTCCAAAGTTGTTTCCTCAGGGAAGGATGTGAATCGTTTGAAAATGATTTCAGTGGAAAGAAAATGTAGAATCCTTTGTTTATTTAAAGATTGGTTTGTGAGTGTAGTTTGATGAAATAGAATGAGAACAAGTGTTGAAAAATCACAAAGGCTCACTACAATGGGAATGCCAAACCAACTCAAACCCTTCCTCCAATGGTGCTTAAATGTACGATTGATTCGTGGGAAGCTAGGGACTAAAATGAAGGTGAGGATCAAGAATACCCTATGAAAATGCCTATGGTGTGTCAAGAACTCACAACCATGTCCTCACCATAACCCAGTCAAACCGAGCCATTGTGCAACAAGAGAAGGAATGAAAGAGAGTTGGAATGGCATACCCACGTGGAGGTCTCCCTTGGATTGGCCAACTAAAATGTTTAGCTACTCATGCTTAATATGAAATTAACAATGTAGAGGGAATGCATTATAAGAGAATGAAGTTCTTGAATAAATAAGTGCAAGGAAGCTTAACTAAAAGAAAATGCATTGAATACCCATTTTACAGCTAAGAACATGAAGAACATAGAAGCATTAATGGTGAAAGTTTGTAATGAAGATGAAACTTAACATGAACTTGCAGTAAATAGCATTAAAGAATTAGAAGATTCTTACATCAAAATGAAAGACAATGTATTGAATAAAATGTGAAAATCTTAACTTATCTCTCTAAACAATATTCATCTTCTTCCTAGACTTTTCTCTCATATTCTAATGTGTATCATGCATAATGCCTGAACAATGGAGTCTTTCCTTGCCAAAAACGTGCCTGGAGTGATGGCTTATCCTAAAGATGTGATCTCCATCCATAGGGCTATAGGAGGAATGGGCTAGACAGGAGGGTGCAGTCCTTGTCTGCACACCCTGTTCCTCTTATATTCTCTGTCCTCATTGATCACCATGGCTCCAAAAGTCCAAAGAGAGGTGTGAAAGGGATGAACAATATTGTGGGCGTGCCAGAGGAGTGTGGGAGACATGTTGGTGGGACCCTCAAGCCAGTTGAGAAAGGCCTACAGAGTTTGGGCAGTTTTAGCATAGCGAACCGGTACGCGTACTAGTACCCCAAACTCCAGTAGCCTCAGCGTACCGGTACGGTTTGGCTGATTTTCTGATTTTTTTTTGATTTCTTCCTCTCCTGAGCTATCCTCAAGCCATCCTTTCATCTTCATCATTCTCAACCCATCTAGGAAGGCTTTAAGAAACATCATTTGACGCCTTTCCTCTGTAAACACCACAATTCTTCATTAATAGCTCAAATAGCACAAGTCCATACATTAAATACCCAATAGCAAGTGAAAAAGGAATGCATTATTAGCACATAAAATATGCAATATTTTGTGCTAATCACACCCCCCAACTTGATTTTTTCTAGTCCCTTAGCAAAATTTATTTTCAAAACAGAATACCAAGAATATCATACAACAACCCATTTAAGTAAACAATTCACCCAACAATCAAAATACAAAAATCATAATGCAATTATTAACATAAACATGGACAATATTGAACAGAAATTGTGGTTTTCCATTAATGTGATTCAAGTTGGAGTACGTGGAGTCAAATATAAAAAAGAAACAAAATGACCCACAATCTACAGACTCTTTTACTAGGCCAATGACTCCATCCTAACTATGTACACTCTAACTCAAAAGAAACAGATAGACATCACAAATCAATCTACTCCTCATCCCCATCCCCATCTCCATCACTGTCATCCTTTTCATAATCACTCTCTCCTTCCACACCCTCACCAGAATCTTCGTCATCATCGTCATCATCCACCTCGACTGCTATAGAGGCAGAGGGTACATGTACAGAGGGAGTAGCAGCTGGTAGTATGGGTCCTCCTGGGATGGGTCTCCCTGGAAAAGTATGCATGTACAACTTTTTCATTATTGCCATCATCCATCCATTGATACCTCTAAAGCATCCAGACGCTAAGGCATTGAGCGTTGTGGTGCAGCTGAGGGTGGCCTAGCGGATGAAGATGGTCCGGGTGCCTTAAAATCATAGCCCACAGTCCTAGCTCTCTCCCCTAGACTCATCGCCTTTATTTTCATTTTAGTAGCCCTACCAATAGCCCCAATCTAAGGGGAAGTGAGCTTATCAAAGACATATGCCTTAACCTTAAAATGCTGGCACATCCAGGTTACCAAACTTTCGAATGGCAATTTGATCATGGGCTTCTGTGTCTCAGCAAAGTCTTTCATTTCCTTCCAAATGAGAAGGGCTGTGATGCCCCAAAATTTGAGGGTCTTTTATTAACTATTGATAACCCATCAACCCACGAAAATACCTGTGGATGTCGCATAACCCAACACCACGTCAATCACATCCCCGCAATTGGGATTATAACCTATACGTATAACCCGTGTTCCTTTAATCATTTAATCCAATCAAGGTCCAATGTGTCTGAATATACTTCATTTAATGTTCGTTTGTATCATTGGAGGGAAGGAAAACCTAGGCTGAAAGCATGGCAAAAAACCTTTAAATTTCAGAATTTTGGAAACTGTAATGGTACGCGTACCGGTACGGTTAACTCTCTGGACAGCAGCGTACCAGTACACTCTGCCGATTTTTTCTTGTTTCAACCATTTTTTTTATTTCAAACCATTCCAAACCTTTCCACATTCATCCAATACATGTTTAACATCATTTTCTATATAAAACTTGATGCATACAAGTTCTATTACATTCATTTACATAAATTTACATGTCAAAAACCAAGTTTTCATAAATGTTTTACAAAAACTCAAAGCAAAGCCACATCTCGGATTTTCTTCACCCTTTGATGGTCCAGATGAGAGTCGTCCACTGGCGAATACCCCGCACCTGAAATATTATCTCATATAGAGTGAGCCACGCTCAATAGAATATTCCCTACAGAGGCTACTCCCCACCTAGATGCATATAAAGTGTTCACATGCAACATTTAACAATCCATAACATTTCAAGCAAGAATATGCATTCAATGTTAGAATTTATTATGTCACGTCATGAAATGAGATGAGGCTCACTCATGCAACTCAACCAGAGCCTTTTTCAGCTCCTCAACACATGCAAGTGCCAACGTGTATGAATTTGTCATCCATGTTACACATCGAATGACCTTTACAACTCTAGGGTTTTTGTAGGGGTGGATGTTCATGGACTTACACCAAAGGTCACCCAACCTACACAGAATTCACGGACTTCCATCAAAAGTTCTGCGTACACCTACACACTTTATGGACCGAACCAAGTGAGTGCGTATCCCAACTACCAGACCTTGCACCCGAGTGATTTTCTAGTCCATTCTTGCTACCCCGACCCAATTTTCTTTCCCTTAATCAGGTGACTCAACGGGATCTTCGATCCACATCTTTCGAGTCCACCCATCATCCACCAAGTGTGGTGTTTGATGTCCCAATGCACTCACACCCTAAACATGCAATGTCTCCGTGCATATGCAATGAATGCCACATGAGCAACCTTAATCACATATTGTCATGTTCCATGGAAATTTATATCATATGCATACAACTTTTATAAATTATCATTATGCTCAATATATCCACAAACATATGTCCACACACGCAACAAACTCAAACATGTTATTTTAATTACATCAAAATAACAACATTTAATTATCCATGGTATTTAATCAAACACCTTCAAGGTAAAATATAACATATAGCATGCCCACACAATCCCAAGTTCCAAGAGATCACATAACAACTTCCACATATCAAATTCAAACTAGAATTTGGTTTAAGTCATTTCTAGACTCATTTCCCATTTCCGTAACCATACATACATAGGTCAATATATATATACACCCAACCCTTGTCTCTTGGACATCATAGGGTAGGAATAAAACCAAAGTAGGAAGAACCCTACCTCTTGAAGCGTAAATCAAAGGCTAGAAATTCAAGAACACCTTCCAAGTCCCAAAAATCTTGATTTCCCAAAATTCCCACTTTGGATCTTTAGTGAAATATTTTGTTTTGGTGTGGTTGCATAGCTCTCGTCGCATAGATGAAGTTTAACTCTTGGTCCGAAGGATTCCGACCGACAGAACTTCGTAGATCGAAGAAGAAAGCCTTGAAATCTAGTTTTTTCTCCTCTCCTCCTCTTTCAACATGAAACAACTGATATGAGGACATAAATATTTGATTTTTCAGATATTTAGCCCCTATTTATAATTTTAAGGACTTGGCTCATATCGAGCCACATGCCTCCCACTTATTCGGGTTCGTTTTTGCCCCGAAATGATTTATTTCACCCCGATTTAAATTTAAATTAATTTTATTTGAACTTTAATTCAATTATACAGAAATTTTATAATTTTTATTTTGGGGACCTTTGTAAGGTCATTCGCCACCCAGTTGCCTCGAACGACGTGTAAAATCTGACTATTTTGAAATTTGACGAAATTAGCCTGAGTGACTAGATTTTACGATACGAATCCATTGGCGAAGTCCGTTGCATCATAAGAGCTCTAGAGAATATGTATTTTAATTCTGCATTATGGTGGTAAAATGACCATTTTGCCCTTTTTTCAAAAAAAATTCAAATTTACCTGGGTTTTACAAGGGCGAAGTCAAGTCAACTACCTTCCTTGACATGATTGCATCTAACATGGCCAGCTTCTCCATATTTGGTTTCTTTTTCGCGCCCCTCGGTAGAAGATTGTAATGGAGAAGCTTATTCAACAGCCCATACGAGTGCTTCAACCCCCACTTTGAACTTTTTCCTTGAATGTACTAGGGTCCTCATACATCAAATCTACTAATTCAGTAATTTTTTTGGCTCGTGTGATGTTATGAGGATAAATTGGTGGGCTAGAAGGTGGTCTCTCATAATCCCCAAAGAGAGTGGCGATGAAATTAGGGGTTACCATGAACATCTTACCCCAAACATTTGTTTTCAAGACTTCCTCCCCATTCACCTCTGCCACTCTGAGAGTTTGGTAGAACCCTTTGCACATTGACACATTATACCCCTCGACGGGCTTAAACCAAAACCTCATACCATGTGCCTCAATAATCTTAACAACCTCGTTCCTTAGGGTAAAGGAAATGTGGTCAAGATACCGTTCACAAGTCACACCCCTCTCTTGGATCCATTGCATCTGTGCCTCATTTCTAGCCTTTTTCCTCCACTCACTGGGGTCCCCACTTAACCCTTAACCGCTTCTCTTCGGCTACTAGGTTCCTCGGGTTGAGAGAGATTGGGTTCGGGTCTCTTGGATTGGGTTATGCAAAGCAACAATGCCCCCATAGTCTGAAAAAGCGAAGAAAGTCATGGAACTCCACCAAATCAAAGCATAATGGATGGGGATTTGAGGGTTTGAAGGAAGATGGGTGTGATTTGGAAGCCTAAGGGAGATTTCGGGTGAGAGAGAAATGAAAGGGGGGTTTGTATTTTAGGAGAGAAATGAAAAGTTTTCCAAAAAAAAAAAGTTTAAAAACCCTAGCTTTTGGCATTCCAGGCGAAGCGTACCGGTACGCGTACCGGTACTGCGAACTCCAGTAGCCTCAACGTACCGGTACGGTTTGGCTAAGTTTTGAAATAATCCAGTTGTGCAACCCCTCAGCATTCCTTTTCATTTTAGGACCCCTTATGCATTCTAACACTCTCTTAATGACCTCCACTTTATCCTAAACACATACACCACTTGAAAACCACAATTTGGACCATCATGCCCAATTTATTTCTGAAATTGCAATGTGATTTAAACTTTTGATGCATTCAACACACAAGGAATGGATTTTTATCTTTAACTGTCAAAATGAACACCTAAAATGAACATCACATCATTAACAACATGGGCATTCCTCATTTATTTGAAATATCAAAAACTTGAGCAATATTCCCATATTTTGCAAGCATGGAACTGCATAACATGTTTCTTAGATGATTGAACTAAACACCCCTGAGCATGAACATAATCTCAAATACTAGTCTAAAGTATGCACCAATACATTTATTTCCAAACTCTTGTGTCTGTGAGTTGAACAAGTAATTTGAGCATTTGCGTAACAAAATTTACATTCAGATGGCTAGCCAAACTCAGCTTCAATGCAAAACTCATCAAATGTCACTCTTAACAGTGAAAATATAGGATAACAAAAAAGGTTGTTCCGAGTGAAATACTTTTAATTCAAAAAGATCTCTCTTTTGATGGGATTTCCAATCTCTAAACCATTCCCACACTCTTTGCTTCTTTTCTTTCTCTTCCTTGACACATTCAAGAGGGCACATACAGTTGAGTTCAAAAATAGATATATAAGTGATACTCACGCATAGGATTCACTTCTATGGTATGCTTATGTGCTCAGGGTTCAAAACAACAATCAACATATCATCTAATCCAAACACTCTTAATAAGGGATTACATATCAACATTCAGATGTTTTTCACAAAAAATTTCATTTTTTCACATATTTTCACCAACGTAAACAAAAAATCTATATGATATATGTGAAAGGTGAATTTTTCACCCCAAAAATTGGTGTAACATGTAAATAGTGCACCTCACCCCCCAACTTGATTCATGCATTGTCCTCAATGCAACAAAAAGATATGACATGCACTAAAGGACAATAAAAAGATAGGTAAGGTTAGAGGACACCTCGCAATTGAGCTTCAACAAAAGCACCAATATCTAAAACTAAGAAGATCAATACTATACAACAAAATAAAGTAAGTGACATGGAATAAAAATAACATACGTAAATAAAAGCAAATGTACACTAAAAGGCATAAACATTAGCTACTCCTCTACCCAATCCAGATACATGGGATCCGTCAACTCCTCAACTTCTTGCTGTTCAGAACCCTCAAAGAATGGCTTAAGTCTTTGGCTATTGACCTTGAATGTCTGGCCATTCTCAAGGTTTGTCACCTCAACAACTCCGTTAGGGTAGATCACCTTGACAAGATAGGGGCCATCCCAACGGGATCAGAGTTTTCCTTGAAAAGTTGAGAGGCTAGAATTGTATAAGAGCACTTTTTGGCCAGGCTTTAATGATTTCCATATGATGGAATTATCATGAAAGATTTTAGCCCGTTCCTTTGAGATTTTGGAGCTCTCATACGCATCTCATCGAATTTCTTTCAACTTATTTAACTCTAACTTCTTATGATCACCGGCCATTCTCAAATTAAAATTTAAAGTCTTAGTGACCCAATAGGCCTTATGTTCCATTTCGACTGGCAGGTAGAAAGCCTTTCCATAGACAAGCTGGTAGGGAGACATGCCCAAAATAGTTTTAAAGGCAGTGCGGTATGCCCATAGGGCATCGGTCAATCTATTGGACCAATCCTTCCTATTTGGGTTAACCATTTTTTTAGAATGTTCTTGATCTCCCTATTAGCTAGCTTGACTTGGCCATTTGTTTGTGGGTGATAGGCAGTAGATACTTTGTGAGTGACGCCATATTTGACCATTAGAAATGCGAATGCCCTATTACAGAAATGTGATCCACCATCACTGATTATTGCACGAGGCATCGCAAACCTCAAAAAGATGTTCTCCTTGAAAAACTTGTCTGTGACCCAGTAGTCATTAGTCTTAGTCGGAATAGCCTCCACCCACTTAGACACATAGTCTACTGCCAAGAGGATGTACAAATAACCAAAATACATAGGGAATGGACCCATGCAGTCGATGCCTCAACAATTGAATATTTCTATGACAAGCACAGGGGAAAGGGGTATCATGTTTCTTTAGGTCACGCTACCCAAATGTTGGCTTCTGTCGCATCCTTTACAAATTGAATCACAATCTTTGACAAGAGAGGGCCAATAAAAACCTGATTGGAGAATTTTACTCGAAGTTTTTTTCGTTGAAAAATATCCACCACATGCTTGTGAATGAACAAAAAGCAAGGGCGTCCTGCTGTTCATTCTCAGATACACATCTTCTCATGACTTGGTCGGGGCAGTACTTGAACAGGTACGAGTTGTCAAAGTAGAAGTACTTCACATCTACCATAAATCGTCTTTTGATCTTTTGGGCTCCATTGCGGTGGTATCTGTCCTGTTGCAAGATAGTTACATATATCAACATACCAAAGACATACAAAATGAATTGAAAGAAAATGCTCATCAGGGAAAAAGTTAGGGATAGGAATTTGCTCATCGGCCTATTGCACCATAAGCTAGGTTAAATGATCCGCCACTACGTTCTATACTCCTTTCTTGTCTTTGATCGTCAAGTGGAATTCTTGTAGGAGGAGTACCCACCTAATGAGTCTTGGTTTTGCATCCTACTTAGGCAACAAATACTTTAAAGCAGAGTGATCAGTAAAGACAATAATAGGTGAACCAATGATGTACGAACAAAATTTATCTAAGGCAAACACTACCGCTAGAAACTCTTTCTCAGTAGTAGTGTAATTAATCTGAGCCTCATTCAGTGTTTTGCTAGTATAGTACATCACATACGGTCTATTTTCCTCCCTTTTACCGAGCACTGCACCGACTGCGTAATCACTCGCGTCACACATTAGCTCAAAAGGTAGATCCCAATTGGGTGGTCGTATGATCGGAGGTGTGACTAGCATGCTTTTAAGTTTTTTAAAGGAAGCCTTACAATTATTCGACCACTCAAATGGGACCTCCTTAGACAGTAGGTTGATCAAGGGTCGGGCCAATGCACTGAAATTCTTTATGAATCGAAGATAAAACCCCACATGGCCCAAAAATGACCAGATGCCTTTGATGGTTCTCAGCGTGGGGAGGTTGGTAATGGCCCCAACCTTGGATTTGTCGACTTCAATACCCCTTGCTGAAAATATATGGCCAAGCACAATTCCTTCCGTTGCCATAAAGAGACACTTTTCCCAATTCAAGACCAGATTCTTCTCCTCACATTTTGTTAGAACTTTCCCGAAGTTTCCCAACATCTCTCGAATGAATCTCCAAACATCGAAAATTCATCCATGAAAACCACTACTATCCTTTCTACCATGTCACTGAAAATCCCCATCATATAGCATTAAAAAGTCCCTGGAGCATTGCATAGTCCAAATGGCATGCGGCGGTAGGCAAAGGTACCATAGGGGTATGTGAATGTGGTCTTCTCGTGATCCTCCAAAGCAATCTAGATCTGATTGTAGTTGGAATTTCCATCTAAAAAGTAGTAGAATAGATGCCCCGCTACTCGTTCTAGAACTTGATCAAGGAATGGCAATGGGAAGTGGTCTTTTCTTGTGCAAGCATTCAATTTTCAGTAATCAATGCACACCTTCTATCTGGTGATCACTCTTGTAGGTATAAGCTCATTCTCATCATTCTCAACCACCGTAACTCTGAATTTCTTAGGTACTACTTGCATGGAGCTAACCACTTACTGTCGGCAATTGGAAAAATGATCCCCACATCAAGTAGTTTCAGAACCTCATCCCTCACCACCTCCTTCATGATGGGATTCAACCGTCTTTATGGTTGTTGGGAAGGTTTGGAATCCTCCTCAAGATATATGCGGTGGGTGCAAATGAGAGGGCTTATCCATTTTATATCTGTAATGGTCAATCCAATTGCTCCTTTATGCTTTCTCAATACCTCAAGAGTTCTTTTTCTCATTCCATGTTCAATGAAGAGCTAATGACCACCAAAAATGTTTCACCTTGCCCAAGATAGGTCTACTTCAAATGGGAGGGCAAGGGCTTCAACTCTAAGTTGGGCTTTTGTTTATCCGACAGAAAAATTTTCTTTTCTTGAGGGGGTAACTCCTCGAATGTAGGGATCCACCTTTCATCCCTTTCAAATCTTCTACCTCCTCTTGCTCTTTATAATTCTCAAGCTCCACAATTCCTTCTTCCTTGAATTTCAACATCCCCTCCAGTTTCAAGTGCTCCTCAACCAAAGTGTGGATTCTATTGACCTCATTTACTTCCTCGTCATCACCCTGTTGCTTTGCCAAGTTGAATACATTGAGCTCCATTGTCATATTCTCAAATGCCAACTTCATTAGACCATTCCTACAATTTATCACAACATTAAATGTAGCAAAGAAGGGTCTTCCAAGTATTACAAAAATTTGGGAGCAAGAGTTAGCAACGTGATGAGTTTCTAGCACAATAAAATCAACAGGAAAATAAAAGCTATCCACTTGAACCAAAATATCCTCAACCACTTCCTTTGGTGTTCGAATGCTTTGATCGGCCAACTAAAGAGTGATTGAAGTTGGATTCAACTCTTCAAGTTGGAGTTGCTTGTACACCAAATAAGGTAGGAGATTGACACTAGCCCCCAAGTCAAGTAGTGCTTGCTCCACCTAGCAATTCCCTATTGTGATGGCAATAGTAGGGCAGCGGGGTCTTTAAATTTTGGTGAGGTGTTTGTCCTCAATATTGAGCTCACTTGCTCGGTGAGGAATGCTTTCTTGTGGACATTCAATTTTCTCTTTACTATGCACAAATCCTTCAAAATATTTGCACAAGAGGGGATTTGCTTTATAGCATCCAAAAGCGGGATGTTGATCTTAACCTGTTTGAACATCTCAAGAATGTTAGAATAATTAGCCACCTTCATGGGTGGCTTCAAATAGTTAGGAAATAAAACAGGAATAGGAGAAATAATCAAACTATCATAAACCAATTTCTTTTCCTCAACTACTTGACTTTCTTTCTTTTCACTTGACTGACTCTCATTAGTGTCACCCATGGTCTCTTTTTCTTTTTCAATGTGGTTTTGGGTAAAATGTTTGGCACAACAGATTTATCAATTTGTTTGCCACTACGAAGGGTGGTGACTGCCTTAAGTTGTTCACAACTCTCCTTAGAGTTCTCAAAAGATTCAATCACATGTTGTCCTTTAGGGTTCTCTTGGGGTTGAGCGGCGAATTTACCCTTTTTCTTGTTATGACAACCCTATGTGATTGGTGATCTTTGTGAGTGGAGTTACCATGTTGTTAAGACTGTGGCAGTTTGTTTGTTGATGGATGTTTGGCTTTGGATGAACTAATCCTCCAAGTTCCTCTTATGGGGAAGTTGGTAGGAGGGAGAATTGGATGGTCCTTGTTGGGAGAAGCTTTGGGGAGGTGGATTTTGGGGAAAATTTTTTGGTGGTTGGTTTGACGAATACCCTTGCGGATTAGACCAGGGGTATTGGGATCTAGATGCATGCCCTTGACCTTGGTATTGATTTTGCCTTAGAGGTGCGGGGGATGAATATGCATTCGAACCATGAGGAATGAGATTCTCATTTCTCCAACTAAATTTGGGTGATTGCTCCAACCCGGATTGTAAGTGATCGAATGTGGAGAGAATGATTGCCTTGTTTGGTTAAATGCATGCACTTGCTAATGGTACGCTTCCTTAAGCACCGAAATGTTGGGGCACTCCGATATGGGATGCTCCCCATTCTCACAAATCGAGCAAAACTCATCGGTCCTTGACACATGTGACACTTCAAGCCTCTTGTTGAGCTCAAGACTCTTAACTTTCCTTGGTAATTTTGCAATTTTTGAAAATAAGTCTTCCCGGTCTCTCAAATTATAGATCCCTCCCTTTGTGGTTGACTACTACCCAGAGACATCCTAGGTACATTGTTGGGATCCTTAACGTCCCACGATTGTGCATTTTAGGCTAGTGTACTAAAGTAGTGCAGGGCCTCATCGAGGTCTTTGTTCAAGAACTCGCCATTGCACATCATGTCAATGAATTGTCTATGGCTTGGTATAATACCTTCATAGAAATAAATTATCAACTCCCATGATTCAAAGTCATGGTGTGGTATGGATTATATCAAATCCTTATAGTGATCCCAACATTGATAGAACTGCTCGTTGGGCTTTTCTGAAAAATTTTGAATTTCCTTTTTTAAAGAAGTGGTTCTATGAACCGCAAAAAATTATTCAAAAATTCAGAAAGCATTTGAGCCCAAGTGGTAATGGATTGAGGTCGCCAGGCATACAACCATGATTTGGCCCTATCACCAGGGGAGAAAGAAAACAATTTTAATCAAGCTATATCCTCCATAGCATAGTTAGAATTGAATGTTGCAACTATATCCTCATACTCCCTTATGTGCAAGTTGGGGTTTTCCTTTTCAATCCCACGGAATGTAGGAAGTAGTTGCAACATCCCCGACTTAACTTGGAAGAGATGAGCTTAAACAGGTAAATGGATGAATGAGGGTGTGGTGCTATGGGTTGGTTTAAGGAAATCCCTCTTGGAACTTGCCGTAGGATCCATTTGGATGTTATTCCCTTCGTTCATGGGAGGAGGTAATGCATTGTAGGATTTTTCACTCTAGGTTCGGGCACTCCTCCACCCATTTTCCAAATTTGGATTGGCATCCACATTCTCAAAGTTGTCACCCGCATCCTCGGGTGGGTCTTGCTTAGGATTCATGTTGGGGGCTAAGGGTTGTCTAACAAGTCAATTTTGATCGTCTCATCCCCACATGAAACAAAACTATCTACAACTGAAAATACAAACACACACAAATATGTACAAGAATCAACGTACCTCACCCCATGATGAAAATCAAGGGACTTACTTCCATTGTCCAAAAATTACTTTCTTGATTCGCCACTTTCCTTCCCCGGTAACGACGCCAAAAATGCTTGGTTGATTTCCTTGTTGTTCCTAACCTCTTAACACCTTCCCTTAATATATGTATGATGTGTGTGCAAACGGGGAGGTGAGTGTCACGCTCCTATGGAATGCTGTCAAAAGAAAGGGCAAGGAGATGGGAAAATGAAATGTATGAAATGAAGATGTGGTTGTACAAAAATGCTCTCCAAGAGCAAGGAGACTTTTGCGAGTCGGGTTTTACTTGGACGTATTCTAAGGTCGTTTCCTCGGGGAAGGATGTGAATTATTTGAAAATGATTTCGGTGGAAAAAGTGTAAAAGCCTTTGGTGATTTGAAGATTGGTTTGTGAGTGTAGTTTGATGAAATAGAATGAAAACAAGTGCTGGCAAATAACAAAGGTTTACTCCAATGGGAATGCCAAACTAACTCAAACCCTTCCTCCAATGGTGCTTAAATGTACGATTGATTCGTGAAAAGCTCGGAACTAAAATGGAGATGAGGATCAAGCATATCCCGTGACAATGCCTACGGTGTATCCAGAACTCACAACCATGTCCTCAACTCAACCAAGTCAAACCGAGCCATTGTACAGCGAGAGGAGGAATGAAAGAGAGTTGGAATGACATACCTAAGTGGAGGTCTCCCTTGGATTGGCCAACTAAAATGTTTAGCTACTCATGCTTAATATGGAAGTAACAATGTAGAGGGAATGCATTATAAGAGAATGAAGTTCTTGAATAAATAAGTGCAAGGAAACTTAACTACAAGAAATTGCATTAAATACCCATTTTACAACTAAGAACATGAAGAACATAGAAACATTAATGGTGAAAGCTTGTAATAAATATTAAACTTACCATGAACTTGCAGTAAATAGCATTAAAGACATTAAATGAAGCTTAGAAGATTATTACATCAAAATGGAAGACAATGTATTGAAGAAAATGTCAAAATCTCAACTTCTCTCTCTAAACACTATTCGTATTCTTCCTAGACTTTTCTCTCATATTCTAAAGAGTATCATTTATAATGCCTGAACAATGGAGTCTTCCTTTGCCAAAAACGTGCTTGGAGTGATGCCCTATCCTACATATGTGATCTCCATCTATAGGGCTATAGGACGAATGGGCTGGCCTGGGGGTGCAGTCCTTGTCTGCACACCCAGCGCCTCTTATCTTCTCTCTCATCATTGATCACCATGGCTCCAAAATTCCAAAGAGAGGTGTGAAAGGGATGAACAGTGTTGTGGGCGTGCCAGAAGAATGTGGGAGACATGTTGGTTGGACCCTTAAGCCTGCAGAGAAAGGCCTGCAGAATCTAGGCAGTTTTAGCATAGTATACCAGTACCCCGAACTGCAGTAGCCTTAGCGTACCGATACGGTTTGGTTGATTTTATATTTTTTTTATTTCTTCCTCTTCTGAGCTATCCTCAAGCCATCCTTTCATCTTCATCATTCTCAACCCATCTAGGAAGGCTTTAAGAAGCATCATTTGACGTCTTTCCTCCATAAACACCATAATTCTTCATTAATAGCTCAAATAGCATAAGCCCATACATTAAATCCCTAAAAGCAAGTGAAAAAGGAATGTATTAGCATATAAAATTTGCAGTATTTTGTGCTATTCATTGGGCCCTCAAGGCAGTAGAGCGTGATATGCTGAATCTGGGCTATTTCAGTAAAACCTACCGGTTAGCCGATGGAAACCTATTGGTAGGTTTCACTCTAGTAGGCTTAAAATACCAGTATGTCTGCCGGTAGGTTGAGGACCAATAGCTAAAACCTACCAGTAGGTTTTCCCTAGTTGTGCTGGTTTCTTGGTCTCCTCACCTCCTGAGGTATTGTCAAGCTATCCCATCACCCTTGTTCATCTTAAACACCATGAAAAGGCTTAGCAAGTATCATTTATCACCCTTTATCTGCAACCATACCAAAAATCAATAAATAGCACAAACAATGCATATCCACTCATATTAAACACCGAATCTAGAACAAAAAGAATGTAAAATCACTCTAAATATGCAATGTTTTGTGCTCATCACACCCCTAACTTGAGTTTTGCTAGTTCCTAGCTAAATTTATTTTTAAAATAAGATAAATGGTATACTACCAAAACAAAACATTTCTACATCTCTTCCATTAAACAATCAAAATATAAAAATCACAATGCAATTAAGGCAACGAACTTGGGACAAATGAAGCAAAAACTATGATATTTCATTAATGTGTTTAAGAGTTGGAGTACATGGAGTCTGACATCAAAAAGAGACAAAATGGCCTTTGACCTAAGGATTCTACTACAAGGCCAGTGACTTTGACCCAAAGTGTGTACATTCCAAAAAAAGACAGACACGACAACACTCTAATCCTCATCTCCCCCTCCATCATCATCACCACTATCATCAGCTCTATCAAAATCACTCTCTCCTTCTTCCTCTTTTGTACCATCATCATCATCATCCCCCACCTCAACTATTATGGAGGCAAATATGACAGAGGTGGAAGGTGGAGGTCCAGAAGCTACATGTGGTGGTCCACCCACGACAGGATCTCCGGGAAAAGTATGACCAAATAGTAGAGCGATCATAGTAGAGATCCCCTGAACTGTCACCTCAATCCCATGCATAGACACCTTTAATACATCGAGGCGTTGAGGCACTGAGGTATTGAGCGCTCCGATGCAGGATAGGATGGGGCAGCCATAGATAGCCCAACAGAAAGGGGGAGACCAGCAGCTGAGTATAGCCTAGCAATATCAGTGTCTGACCCCAAAACCCTAGCTCGCTCCCCTACTCATTGCCCTTCTTTTCTTGCTACTTGCCTTTCCAATTGCATCGGTGTTGGGCGAGTTAGTTTGTTAAAAACATAGGCCTTGCACTTAAAGTGTTGACATATCCTGGTCACCAAACTCCCAAATGGTAGATTGGCCTTGGGTTTCTATGTTGCCGTAAAGTCCATCATCACTTCCCACATAAAAAGAGCAAAATCAACTTCCTCCCCTGACATAATCGTGTCTAAAAGAGCTAACTTCTCAAGATTTGGTGTCTTTTTCGCGCCCCTTGGTAGAAGATTATAATGGAGAAGCTTCTCCAAAAGCTTGTACGAGAACTTTAACCCTCCAACTTGAATAGTTCCCTTGAATTAAGTTGGATCATCATACATCAAAGCCACAAGCTCAACAATGGTTTTGGCTCGGGTGACATTGTCAGGGTAAACTGGCGTGGAAGAGGGTGGTTTCTCATAATTCCCTAAGAGAGTGGCAATAACATTGGAAGTCACCTCAAATGACTTCCCCTTTACATTGGCTCTTAAACTCACAACTTCATTCACCTCCACCTCCCAAAGCTTTTCATTCATTCCTTTCGTTGCAATTTCCACACCACACTTCCCTCTCTTTCATAATTACTTATATTCAGCTTTAGGAACAACCAAGGTAGAGTAGATTTTTCATTTTTCAATGGCTTGGTCAATTAATGCAGGCTCGATCATAGCACTAGGGATAATATTTTCTCAAGAACAAGGTTAAGGCACAAAATTTAAAAAATGACCTAAGATCACTTCCAAGTAAGCATAGGAGAACATTGTACATTTTAGATAAGTTAATCGGCTACACAAATGCACCTAACCGAAACAAACGTAATGAGATTATTGAACAAATTTGATATTGAAAAATTATTCTTTAAGTAATTTTAAGTTCCCTCCGAAAAGGACTGGCACTAAAGCTCTCATGGGTCTTTACTCATCTCCACTATTTATGTAAAATTACACATTCAAGGGGCACATACAGTTAAGTTAAAAAATGGATATATATGTGATACTCACCTATAGGTTCAACTTCTATAATGTGCTCATAGTTCCAAACAAAGATCAACATATCATCAAACCCACACACTCATAACAAGGGAATATAGATCAACATTCATATATTTTTTTACAAAATTTTTTGAATTTTTCACATATTTTGCGCTAAATGTCAACAAAAATCTATACAATATGTGAAAGGTAAATTTTCACCCCAAAATTTGGTATTATCGACAAAAATTTCCACAAACATTGGTGTAACATGAAAATGGCACACCTCACCACCCAATTTGATTCATGTATTGTCCTTAATGCAACAAAAAGATATGGTATGCAATGAGGGGCAGTAAAAAGATGAGTAGAATTAGAGAACACCTCGCATTTGAGCTTTTGACCAATTACCAACATCTATAACTAAGAACAACAACACTATATGAAAATATAACGTAAATAACATAAAATAAAAATAATCTAAGTACATAGCAGCAACTGTACACTAAAAAGCAGAAAAACTAGTTATTTCTCCACAAATTTTGGATACACCGGATCATTCAAGTCCTCCTCCACTCCTTGTACTTCAAAACCCTTGAAAAATGGCTTAAGTCTTTGACCATTGACCTTGAAAGTCTGGCCATTCTCGGGGTTTGTGACATCGACAGCTTCATTGGGGTAGGGGTAGGCCACCTTGACAAGAAATGGGCCATCGCAACAAGATCAGAGTTTACCTTGGAAAATTGAGAGACGAGAATTGTACAAGAGCACTTTTTGGATGTGCTCAAATGACTTTCGTATAATGGATTTATAATGAAAGATTTTTGACCGCTCTTGTGAAATTTTAAAGCTCTCATTCGCGTCTTTTCGAATCTCTTCTAATTCATTCAATTGCAACTTCCTATGTTCTCCGCCCATTCTCAAATTAAAATTCAAGGTATTTATGGCCCAATAGGCCTTGTGTTCCATCTCGACTAGCAAATGGCAAGCCTTTCCAAAAACAAGCCGATAGGGAGACATGCCCAATATAGTCTTGTAGGCAGTGCGGTAAGCCCATATGACATCAATCAGTATGTCTAACCAATCTTTCCTATTGGGGTTAACCGTTTTCTCTAAGATGTTCTTGATCTCCCTGTTGGCCAACTCAGCTTGGCCATTGGTTTTTTAGTGATATGCGGTGGATACCTTATGTGTGACACCATATTTGTGCATCAAAGACGCAAATGGCTTGTTGCAGAAATGTAATCCACCATCACTAATCATTGCACGAGGCATCCTAAACCTTGAAAAAATGTTCTCTTTGAGAAACTTGACCATGACCTGGTGGTCATTGGTCTTGCTTGGGATAGCTTCCACCCATTTGGACATGTAGTCCACTGCCAGTAGAATGTAAAAATAGTCAAACGACATAGGGAAGGGACCCATGAAGTCAATGCCCCAACAATCAAATATTTCAATAACAAGTATAGGGGAGAGGAGCATCATATTTTTTCGGGTCACACTACCCAAACGCTAGTATCTATCACATTCTTTACAAAATGAAACACAGTCTTTGTTAAGTGAGGGCCAGTAAAAACCTGATTGACTAATTTTTATCGAAGTCTTTCTTAGAGAGAAATGGCCACCGCATGCTTCTAAATGGTAGAATGTAAGGACATCCCGTTGTTCATTCTCTAGTACGCATCTTTTTACATGACTTGGTCAGGGCAGTACTTGAACAAGTATGGATTATCGAAGTAAAAGTACTTCACATCCGTCATGAATCTCCTTCGATCCTTTGGACTCTACTATAGTGTTATTTGTCCTCTTGTAAGACAATTACACATGTCAACATACCAAGGACACACAGAATGAATGAAAACAATTGCTAATCAGGAAAGAAGTCTGGAATAGGAATGTTCTCATTGGCCTCTTGCACCACCAATCGAGATAAATGATATGTCACCATGTTCTACACTCTGTTCTTGTCTTTGATTGTCAGATTGAACTCTTGGAGTAGGAGGATCCACTTGATAAGTCTTGGATTGGCATCCTGCTTAGACAACAAATACTTTAAAGCATAATGATCAGTATAAACAACTATCAGTGAACCAATGATGTAGGAACATAATTTATCTAATGCAAAAACTACCGTTGGCGGCTCTTTTTCGGTGGTAGTGTAACTCATTTGGGCTTCATTGAGCGTTTTGCTAGCATAGTATATTACATAAGATCTATTCTCCTCCCTTTGATAGAGCATTGCTCTGATCGCGTAATCACTTGCGTCGTACATCAGCTCAAAAGGTAAATCCCACTTGGGTGGTTGTATAATTGGAGGTGTGACAAGCATACTTTTGAGTTTTGTGAAAGATGCCTCACAACTATCCGACCACTCAAATGGGATATTTTTAGACAATAAATAGTTCAAAGGTCGGGTCAAAGCACTAAAATTTTTAATGAAGTGGCGGTAAAACCCCGCATGGCCCAAAAATGACCTAATATCCTTGACGACTCTCAGTGTAGGAAGGTTGGAGATGACCTCTACTATTGACTTGTCATCTTTGATCCCTTTTGCCAAAACTATGTGCCTAAGAACAATTTCTTGTGTCACCATGAAGTGACACTTCTCCTGACCAAGTTTTTTTCTTTGCATCTCTTAAAAACTTTCTCCAAGTTTTTCAAGAACCCACTGAAAGAATCCCCAAAGACAGAGAATTCATCCATAAAAACCTCAACAATCTTCTCCACCATATCACTAAAGATTCCCATCATGCAACATTGAAAGGGTCCCAGGACATTACATAACCCGAAAGGCATGCGACGGTAAGCAAAAGTACCGTAGGGACAAGTGAAGGTGATTTTCTCTTGGTCTTCCAATGCAATTTTAATTTGATTGTAGCCGGAGTATCCATCTAAGAAATAATAGAATAGATGCTGCGGTTCTCGTTCCAACAGTTGGTCGAGGAATGACATTGGGAAGTGGTATTTTCTTCCAATACAAACTCTCCAACCTATGATTACCCTTGTTGGATAAGCTTATTCTCTTCATTCTCCACGAATGTAACTCCTGATTTCTTGGGTACTACTTGCGTGGGGCTAACCTACTTACTATCGACAATCGAAAAAATGATGCCCACGTCAAGTAGTTTCAACACCTCATCCCTCACCATATCTTTCATGATTGGGTTCAACCTTCGTTGTGGTTGTCAAGACGGTTTGGACTCCTCCTCAAGATAGATTCGATGTGTGCAAATGATGGGGCTTATCTCTATGATGTTAGAAATTGTCCAACCAATCACCCCTTTATGCCTCCTCAACACTTACAAGAGCTCTTTTTCTTGTATTGCATCCAATGTTGAGCTAGTCACCACAAAAAATGTCTCATTGTCCCCAATATATGTACTCTTCAAGTGGGATGATAGCGGTTTCAACTCCAATTTAGGCTTTTGTACATCTGATGGAAAATTCTTCTTTTCTTGATATGGGAGCTTCTCAAATGTAGGGATCCATTTCTCTACTACTTTCTAACTCTCTAATTCCTCTTGCTACTCTAAGTCAACATTCCCCTCCTCTTTCAATTTTAACATGCCCAAAAATTTCAAGTGTTCTTCCACCAAGGTGTCAATCCTATTGACTTCATGCACCTCCTCATCATCCCCCGATTGCTTGGACAAGTTAAACACATTGAGCTCCATAGTCATGTTCCCAAATGCTAGCTTCATAAGACCGTTCTTGCAATTAATCATAGCATTATATATAGTAAGAAAATTTCTACCAAGTAATACCGGAATTTGAGAGCTAAGATTTACAATCGGGTGAGTATCAAGCACAATAAAATCAAAGGGAAAATAAAATATATCAACTTGCACTAAAACATCTTCAACTACTCCCCTTGGTGTTCGGACACTATGGTCCACTAATTGAAGCATGATTGAAGTAGGTTTCAATTCTTCAAGGTGAAGTTGTTAGTACACTGAATATGGGAGGAGGTTCACACTAGCCACCAAATCAAGGCGGGGCTTGCTCCACCTGGCAATTTTTGATGGTTATGGCAATGGTAGGAAAGTTGGTGCCTTAAACTTCGGAGCAGTATTGGTCCTTAAGATTGAGCTCACTTGCTAGGTCAGGAAAGCCTTCTAGTGCTCATTTAGTCTCTGCTTCACGGTGCGCAAATCTTTCAAGATCTTAGCACAAGATAAAATTTGATTAATGGCATCAAGGAGTGGAATGTTGATCTTTACCTGCTTAAACATTTCAAGTATATCAGCATAATTAGCCACCTTGACGGGTGGCTTCAAACGATTTGGAAAAGGAGCAGGAATGGGAGAAACAAGCACACTTTCACCATTTAATTTTTCTTTCTCAACCACCTCACTTTCTTTCTTCTCACTCTCATTGGTGTCACACATGGTCTCTTTTTCATTTGGCAATGTGGCCTTGGGAGAAACTTTTGGCACAATGATCTTATCAATTTTTTTGCCACTATGAAAGGTAGTGGTTGTCTTGAGTTGCTCACAACTCTCTCTTAAGGGCTCCGATGACTCGACGACATGCTGACCTCTATGGTTTTCTTGGGGTTGGGTGGGAAATTTCCCCTTCTCTTGTTATGATGCCCCTATGGAGTTTGTCAACTTTTTGAATTGGATAACGTCATTAAAAGCTGTGGAATTTTGATTATTGATAGCGATTTGATTTTGATTGAAGTAGTCTTGCTTTGGATGAAAGCATGAACCATATCCTCCAAATTTCTCTTGTGAGGAGGTTGATATGTGAGAGGATTGGATGGTCCTTGGAAAAATCTTTGTGGAGGTGGACTTGGTGAAAAATTCTGTGGTGGAGGAATTGATGAATACCCTTGTGGATTAGTTCGAGGGTATTTGGAGCTAGACACTTGACCTTGGGATTGAAATTGATTTTCCCTAGGGATACGGGAGGTGTGCATGCATTAGAATCATGAGGAATGTGTTTCTCATTTCTCCAACTAAAGTTAGGGTGATTGTTCCAATCCGAATTGTAGGTGTTTGAATGTGTAGAGAATGATTGCCTCTTTTGATTAAAGGCATTGACTTGCTTGTGATACACTTCCTTAGGTGCCAGAATGTTGGGGCACTTCAATATGAAATGCTCCACACCTCACAAATTAAGAAATACTAATCAATCTTTAAGATGTTAGACACCTCATGTCTCTTATTGACTTCAATACTCTCAAATTTCCTTGGAAATTTAGAAATTTTGGAAAGCAAGTCTTCTTAGTCTCTCAAGTCATACATCCCTCTTCCTTGAAGTTTGGCTACTCCCTTGAGGAGAAGACCTTGGTACATTGGTGGAATCCATTATGTTCCATGATTGTGCATTCTGTGCCAATGTATCAAAGTAGTCTAAACCCTCATCGGGGTTTTTGTTCAAAAACTCGCCGTTGCACATTATGTCAATGAATTGTCCATGGCTCCATGTGATTCCTTCATAAAAGAAACTAACCAATTGCCACGATTCAAAGCCATGATGTGGAATGGATTGCAATAACTCGTACCGATCCCAACATTGGTAGAATTGCTCATTAGGCTTCCAAAAAGTTTTGAATTTCTTTTTTCAAAGTGATGGTTCTATGAACTAGGAAAAATTTGTTTAAAAACTTGGAGAGCATTTGGTTCTAAGATGTTATGGATCGAGGTCTCAAGGAGTTAAGCCATGTTTTTTCTTTGTCTCTTAGGGAAAAGGGAAACAATTTCAGCCTAGCTATGTCTTCCATACCATGAGTGGTGAAAAAGGTTGCAACTATTTCCTCGAAATCCCTTATGTGCAAGTGGGGGTTCTCCTTTTCAACTCCATGGAATGTGGGAAGTAGTTGCAACATTCTTGGCTTAACTAGGAAGAGATGAGCTTGGACTGGAAGGAGAAAGCATGAGGGTGTGGTGCTTCGTGTTGATTGAAGGTGCAAAACTCAGGTAAATTTAAACTTTTAACAATAAAGGATAAAACGGTAAATTATCATCACAGTTCGGGTTGTAAACCTAAAATTTTTTAGAGCTCGAATAAAAAAATGGATCTCACCATTGGATTCGTCTCGCAAAATCTAGTTACCCTGTCAAATCTCATTGAATTCTGGGATAGTCAAAATTTTACGTTTTACAAGGCAGTCGGGCCTCGGGTGACCCAGGTATGAAAATTTTTAACAAAATTATGAATTTGTAATACAATGAAGAAAAGATAAAATTAAAATATTTTTAAACTTGAATCAGAGCAAAATTTAATTATTTTGGGATGAGAACGGACCTGGAATTAAGAGAGACATGTGGCGCGTTGTGGACCAAAAAATTAGAAAATATAAATAGGGGAAAAATCTGATTTTCCCCCATTCTTGTTTAGCCGATTAAGCCGAGAGAGTGAAGAGAGGAAAACAAGTGGAGACTCCATCTTCTCTCTAGGATCTACGAAGATTGGGAGCTCAAATCCACTCGGGTCAAGAACAAAAGTTGTTCTCCACGCGGAGAGTTACAAAGCCATAACAAGGAGGTCGGGTTTTGGCAGAGATTTGTAACACCCCACCCTTCACATGGCATAATATTTTTCACTTTGGGCCCACTAGCCCTCACGGTTTTGTTCCTCCCAATACCCATAGGAAAAGGCCTTATATCATGTAAGGTGAGGGGCTTACTTATAAACCCAATAACTTTTCTCCCCCTAATCGATGTGGGATACCAGGATCTCACAATTCACCCCCTTAGGGCTGCACGTCGCCGGCCAGTAACCTGCCAGCTACCTGCCCACCCACTACACGCGAGCACGGCAGGGCCCCACACTCGGTCCAGGCGAGAGTCAGCTCTAATACCATTTTATAACACCCCACCCTTCACATGACATAATATTGTCTGCTTTAGGCCCACTAGCCCTCACGGTTTTGTTCCTCCTAATACCCGTGGGAAAAGGCCTTATGTCATGTAAGGTGTGGGGCTTACTTATAAACCCAAAAACTTTTCTCTCCCTAACCGATGTGGGATACTAGGATCTCACAAGATTTCAAGGACGAGATTTTGGGATAGTGAGGATTCTAACTTGTCTTAGGTTCTCAGAGCTTCTCAATGTCATTCTATCCTTCAAGAGGTAGGGTTTCTCCTACTTAGGTTTATTTACAACCTAGGATGTTATATTGAAATGGGTAGGTTGATAGATTTGTATATCACTTGCCATTTGAAGAGATTTTGATGAAATGGGTATTAAAATTGAGAAGAATAATTCTATCTTGAATTGGGTATGTAAAAATTTTCTAATGTAATTTCTTGACTTATGTGAATTGTGGGCATTTTATGTGTTTAAATAATGCTTTGAGAAATTAAGTGTGTTATTGCTTGATATGTGATAACATGCTTGGGTTTGGATTTGAGTTGAAATGTTGATATATGCATGTTTACATATTGACATTGTGAGAATGATGAGAATTATATACTTTTGATATATTTTATCATGGGTTGTATGAAATGTGTTGGATATAGTTCATATGACATACGTAGCATATTGAACATTGCATTAGGGTTGCAATGAGACATTACATTGCAAATGCACGAGAATATCGCATTAAAATGGGTGGTGGTGCATGGGTATAGTCAACACCACGCTTGGTGGGTGACGAGTTGACTCGAGTAAGCTAAGTCGATGACTTGGCCGAGTCGAACGATTTGCAAGGTAAAGCGGGTTGGGGTTAGCAAGAAGGGCTAGAAGATCCCTCAGGTGCGAGGCCCGGTGATTTGGATACGCACTTCCGTTGGTACAAGTCCATAAAGTGTGTCGGTGTACGCACAACCATTGGTGGAAGTCCATGAATTTCGTGTCAGCTGGGTGTCGCTTGTGTAGGTCCATAAACACCCATCCCACAAAAGACCCTGGAATGAATGATGTCATTTGATGTGTAACATAGATGACGGGTTCATACACATTGGTAATTGCATGTGTTGGGGAGCCGGGAAGGGCTCGGGTTGAATTTCATGGGTGAATCTCATCTCATTTCATGGCATGACATGGTAAATTCCAACCTTGGATGCATAATCTTGCTTGGAATATTATGAGCTGTTGAATATTGCATGTGAACATTTCATATGCATTTAGGTTGGGGAGTAGCCTCTGTAGGAAATATTCTACTAAACGTGACTCACCCTTTATGGGGAAAACATTTCAGGTAAGGGGTTTACACCGGTGGAAGGCTCCCATTTCGAGCCCCAAGGATGAAGAAATCCGAATTGTGGCTTTTATGGTTATTTTGTAAAGCTTTTGTAAATGAATTCCATTTTATGTATAAATTCATGGAATTAATTGTAATGTAACTTGTACAAGTCATGTTTTGTATGAAAAACCTTATTAAACCATGTTAGATGCCTAAATACATGTTGTGTAAGGGTTGGGTTGGTTTTAGAAATGTTTGGAATGAATTGAAAATGAAAAACAGGTGAAGTAGACAAATATGGGTTGAACCTACCGATAGTTAATAGGTAGAACTTTGTCTTTTGGGCACGAACTACTGGTATATAACAGGTAGTTATAATCCAGTAGGTAACATCTACCGGTAGTCGATAGGTAGTTATGGTCCAGTAGGTAACACCTACTGGTAGTCAACAGATAGTACTTTTCCAGTGAACCCGAACTACTGGTAGGTCCATAAACACCTACCAGTAGCTCTTCCAAAAATCTAAAATTTTGAAATTGTTTTGCCATGCATTTGGGCTATGAAACCTTTTAGTTAAATAGTATAAATGGACTATAAATGAGTATAAATTAAGGTACGTTAGACCTCGATTGGGTCAAATGGTAAATTGTACATAGGTTACACGTGTGGGTTATAATCCCCATTAAGGGAATGTTATTGATGTTATGTCGGGTTGCACAATAATCACGGGTATTTTTGCGGGTTGATGGGTTATTAACGGTTGACAAAGGATCCCCGATTTTGGGACATCATAGAAGGAACTCACTCATAGACCTTGCCGGAGGATCAATTTGGATGTTGTTCCCTTTATTCATAGGAGGGGGAAATTGCATTCGTGGATTTGGTATTCTAGGTTCTT
The DNA here is from genome assembly GCA_023539305.1 of Ilex asprella. Lineage (NCBI taxonomy): Eukaryota > Viridiplantae > Streptophyta > Magnoliopsida > Aquifoliales > Aquifoliaceae > Ilex > Ilex asprella. Next base: position 6,917,254 of record CM042198.1, read on the forward strand.
GTCCTCGCCCACCCCGTTGCATGTTTGGATTGGCACCTACATTCTCAAAATTATCACCTGTATCCTCGGCTGGGTCTTGGTAATATTCATATTGGGGCCCAAGGGTTGTCTAACTAGTCAATTTTGGTCGTCCCTTCCCCACATATAACAAAACTAACTACAATTGAAAATGCAAACAAACAAAAGTATATACAAGGATCAACGTACCTCAACCCATGATGAACATCACGGGACTTACCTCCGTTGTCTGAAAATCACCTTCTTGATTCAACTCTAGCCTTCCCCGGCAAAGGCACCAAAAATACTTGATTAGTTTCCTTGTCTTCCCTAATCTCTTGACATCATCCCTTAATGTATATCAAGTATGAGTGGAGGGGAGTGTCACTCTCCCTTAGAAAGATGTCAAAAGAAAGGGCAATGAGAAAATGGAATGGAATGATGTAAATGTGGGATGTAAATGAACAAAAATGCTTCCCTAGCGCAAGAAGACTTTTGTATGTCGAGTTTTACTTAGAGAGTACTCCAAGGTCGTCTCCTCAGGGAATGAGGTGAGTCGTGCTAAAGGTAATTTTGATAAAATAAGGGGAAAGTGTAAAAACCTTTTATTGTTTGGAATTGGTTTGTGATTGCGTTGTGATGAAAATAAAATGGGAAATATTTGTTGGCTAATCCATCACTCCAATGGGAATGTCAAGTCAAGTCAAAAACTTCCTCAAATGGTGCATAAATGAACGATTGATTCGTGGAAAGATCGGGTCAAGATGGAAGTGAGGATCCAAGTATAACCCATGACCAGGCCTATGGGCTATCAATGACTCACAACCATGTCCACACTCAACTCAGTCAAACCAAACCATTGTACACTAAGGGGAGGAAAGAAGATGAACTGAAATAGCATACCCAAGAGGAGGTCTCCCTTGGTTTAGCCAACTCAAAGACTTAGCTACTCATACTTGAAAGGAAAACAACAATGAAATGGGAGGACATTATAAAGAAAATGAAGATTGTGGCTAAGTAAATACAAGAAAACAAACTAAAAGAGAATGCATTTAATACCCAATTTAAAACTAAGAATTGAAGAACTTGAATATATTAATGGTGAAAACTTGAATGGAAGATTAAACTTAAAATCAACTTGAAATAAATGACATTAAAGACTTCAAATAAAGCTTAGAAGGTTCTTACAGCAAATTTAAGATAATTTGTGGAAGAAAATGCAAAAATCTTAACTTTTCTCTCTAACACTATTCATATTCTTCCTAGACTCTCTCTCTATATATTTCAATATGTCTTCCATCCTCCCCCTTGTAATGTCTCTTGGAAGATTCAAAAACGTCCATTGAGTCCCCCACTTGCAGTGAGATGTCTTTCCCCTCTATAGTGGTTGCAAGGCATGGGTTAGTGTAAGTAAGTGTAGGTCTTGTCTCCACACCCAACATCATCTCTCTTCTCTCTCATTGATGATCAAGGCTCCAAAATTCTAAGAAGAGGTGCAATAGGGATGTCCATGGTGTTAGGAGTGTTAGAGGCAGGTAGAAGAATGTCTGGTGGGGCACTCAAGGTAGTAGAACTTGGTATGCAGAATCTGAGCTGTTTCAGTAAAACCGACTAGTAGGTTGATGGAAACCTACCAGTAGGTTTCACTCCAGTAGGCTTAAAATACCGGTATGTCTGGTAGTAGGTTGAGGTCCAGTAGCTAAAACCTACCGGTATGGTCTACCGTTAGGTTTTCCCTTGTTTTGCTGGTTTCTTGGTCTTCTCACCTCCTTAGCTATCGTCAAGCCATCTCATCACCCTTGTTCATCTTAAGTACCAGGAGAAGTCTTAGCATGCATCATTTATCACCATCTATCTATAACATACCGAAAATTAATAAATAGCACAAACAATACATATTCACTCATATTAAACACCGAAGCTAGAACAAAAGGAATGTAAAAGCACTTTAAATATGCAATGTTTTGTGCCAATCATAACCTTTACTCAAATGACGATTTGTATTGTGACCACGTCCATAACCATGACCCTACCCTTGACCACTAAAGGATGTGACATTTACTTCTAAGAATGTTGATGGCCATGTGGCGCCGTAAAACCCGGAGGTCATTTATAAGTCCGTTGATCAACCATCTACCTGCATAAATACCCGTGAATGTCGCTTAACCCGACACCACGTTGATAACATTCCCCTTAACCGAGATTATAAACCACAATTCCAACTCGTGTTCAATTATCCAATGGATCTAACCAAGGTCCAATATACCATGATTTGTAATCAATTATTGTCCATTTACATCATTGGAGGTAAGGAACACATAGCCCGAAAACATGGTAAAGTAATTTTAAAATTTAAAAATTTTGGAAAGAGTACCGGTATATAGTACCAGTGTCATTTGCCTTCTGGAAAAGTGGTACCAGTACACAATACCGATATTCTTTGCCCAAATTTGCTTGTTTGACCTATTTTTCATTTCCAATCCATTCTAAACCTTTCTATATCCATCCCATATATGTTTAATACCATTTCCTACATAAAAATTGATACATACAAGTTCTATTACATTCATTTACATGCTAAAAACTAAGTTTTTGCAATGACTTTACAAAATCTCAAAATAAAGCCACATCTTGGCTTTTCTTCACCCTTGATGGCCCGGATGAGATCCGTCCACCGGCGTTTAACCCGCACCTGAAATGTTTTACCATATAGGGTGAGCTATGCTCAATAGAGTATCTCTTACAAAGGTTACTCCCTAACCTAGATACACATGCAATGTACACATGCAACAATCAACAACATTTATCCATTTCAAACAAGAATATGTGATTTAAGGTTGAAATTCTACCATGTCATGTCATGATATGAGATGATACTCACTCATACACTTTAACCTGAGCCCTCCCTGGCTCCCACAACACAATGTAATGCCAATGTGTAGATAACCCGTCATTGATGAATTTCATCCAATGATCATTTAAAATATCCGGGTCATTCATCCAATGATCATTTATGGACTTCCACGAACGACACCCAATCGACACGGAATTCATGGACTTCCACCAACGGTTCTGCGTACACCGACACACTTTATGGACTCTTATACCACTAAAGGGCCTATCCAAGTCACCAGGTCTCTCACTCGGGGGATTTTCTAGCCCTTCTTGCTAACTTTGAACCTATATTCATGCAACTATACCACTCAACGAGATCTTTGATCCAACCTTCACAAGTCCACATATCAATCACCAAGTATGGTGCTTGATCCACCACGCACACACACTCCAACACTCATGACTCATGCCCATGAATGTGATGTCAATTTTATGCCCAAATTGCAATGCATGCTAAGTGAGAAATTTTCACATATCAACATGTACCATGACAATTTATATCATATGCATTTAATCACCAAATTTTATCAAGATGCCAATATATTAACAATATATACCAACACATTCATTTAACTACAACATGCTCAAGTGTGTCATAGCACACTTAATTCTCACATAGGCATTTAACCACACCTTTAAGGCAAAGATCATGTTATCACACAGTATTGCCCACATAACACAAAGTGTCAAGAAATTTCAAAAGAACGTCCACATATCAAATTCTAACTAGAATTTGGTCTAAGTCATTTTTATACTCGTTTCTTCATTTTCATAACCATAGACAAGTTATAGGTCATATATACACCTAACCCTTTTTTCCTATGGATACCATAGTGTAGGAATAAACCAAAGTAGAAGGGAACCCTACCTTTTGGAGCATGAGATGGGAAATATGTGGGCATAGGGACACTGAAACAGCGCTAGTTTATTTTTAGATTTCAGCTCCCCTTGTTGTTCAGCCTTAAAAAATCGAACATTTAGCCTCCAAATTTACCTTTTTTCTTCTAAATTATCTTGTTTGCTTTCAAATGATGATTCCTATCAAATAACATCAAAAAACACAAAACAAATAAAAATGAACATAAAATAATCGAAAACTTACAAATTCATCAAACCTAAAATACTAAATTCGTAGGTATAAAATCCACTCATCAGGTACTATAGTTGTGAACCTGGTTCAGGCAAGTGTCAAAGTGAGCCGAGGAAGCTCCAGTTACTTTCAAAAGTTTAAGGCACAAGCCACCAACTTTTGATGGAGGAGCGGATCTAATGGTAGCCGACCATTGGTTCTAACAGGTGGATAAGATCTTGGAGACTATGGAGATCATATTTGATGCCACTAAGATAAGGCTGACAATATTCTAGCTTATGGGAGAGACCCATCTATGGTGGACTTGGGCAAGAACCTCAAGGGATATTCAAGTGATGACTTGAGAAGAGTTCCATGAGCTCTTCATAGGCAAGTATTTTCCTTCGGTTCTTTAAAAATTCAAGGCCTGAGATTTTTTGGAACTGGAGCAAGACATGATGAAAGTTAAGTAATACGTGGTCCAATTCACTCAATTGGCACATTTTTTCGATGATGACATGGCCACTGATTTGGCTAAGGTATAACGATTTGAGAATGACTTGAAGTTGTCCATCTAGAGGAAGTTCATTAGCCATATGTTACATGACCTTGATGAGATGGTCGAGACAACCATGGCTATCAAGAGAAAGGTGCATGATGCTATAAGCATCCAAGAGGATAGAGCCAAGGACAAGAAGAATGAGGGTCTGTCCTCCACCACTAGGGATTGTATAGGCAAGGCTAAGACTATCAAAGCCAAGGTTAATGTCAATCGTACCAAAATGGGAGAGATTTCAGGACTCCTTATTAGGCAGGCCAAAAAAAATACGGGATTTAGCTCAGGATTGACCTTAGTGTAATGGATGATTGAAAGAGGGACACTACTCATACATCAGAGGGCGTATGTTTTAAGTTTCAGGGTGAAAAGCACAATGTTTTTCCCCAAGCAATGTATGACTCTTGTTGACACAGAGAGTTGATAGGTTGACTTGATAGTCTTACCCTAGAGGACAATTTGAGACAGGAGCTAGGTCTACCTCGAGTTTTATGTGACTATGGGGATGTCTTTCTGAACGAGTTAGTGGGATTGCCACCATATCGAGATATAGACTTCACCATTGAGTTATAACCCCATGCATCTCCTATTTCAATGACACTACATAGGATGACATCGACAGAGTTGCAGGAGCTAAAGGTCCAATTACAGGAACTATTGGATAGAGGCTTCATTAGGATGAGTACCTCAGCATAGGGTGCTCCAGTAATATTTGCTAAGAAGAAGGATTGGGGCCCTTAGGCTCTATATTATCTCTGGCAATTGAATCGGGTTATTATTAAGAACCAGTACCCATTACTGAGGATCAATGATTTTTTTGACCAATTGAGATAGGCACGAGTCTACTCCAAGAAAGATTTGTGCACGGGATACCATCTGTTGAGGATTAGGGAGGCTAATATCCATAAGACGGCGTTTAGGATGCGACATGGATATTTTGAGTTTATAGTGATGCCTCTTGGATTGACGAAGGCCCCGATGGCATTCATGGATCTTATGTGATGAGGAGACACGTCAAAGACTAAATTAGTAGATGTCTTACATGTTAGTAGGTTAAGGTTGAGCACCAGAGAATAGTAGGGTTGCTCCAACCTTTGGAGGTGACGGAGTGGTAATGTGAGCACATCATTATAGATTTTGTGACACGCTTACGATAGACTTCATGTAGGCACAACGTGGTATGGGTAATAGTTTATCTGCTTAGCAACTCGACAAACTTTTTGGCTTTGCATATGACTTTTACACTATAGGAATTCTACAGATTGTATATACAAGAGATTGTTCGGTTACAAGGTGCTCATGTCTATAATATCAAGCTATGGGGACACAATTGATGATGATATCCCCAAACGGACGATTAGTTAGAGAGAACCATCCATATTTTAGAGGATATGCTTCAAGCATGAATCGTTGACCTTAAGGGTAGCTGGGAGGATCACTTACCCTTGGTGGAGTTTGCCTATTACAATAGTGACCAGGCGAGCATCTAGATGGCATCCTATGAGGCACTTTATAAGAGATCGTGTCATTATCCGATCTATTGGACAGAGGTAAGGTGGCTGTAATACTGAAGTGCCTTCTAATGGCTCAGAGCCGGTAGAAGAGCTACAGCGACAAACAACGGAGACCTATAGAGTTCAAGGTTGAAGATCACATCTTCTTGAAACTTATGTCTAAGAGGGGAGTGGTCAGTTTCAAGAAGTATAAAATGTTATCACTGAGGTATATCGGGTCCTTCGAGATACTCGAGAAAGTTGGTGCAGTTGCTTATTAGTTGGCATTACCACCAAATCTATCGAGTGTTCAAGTGGTGCTCTATGTATCTATACTCTGAAAGTACACCCTAGACCCTACACATATGGACATGTCAGTGTTTGATGTCATCCTTGGGATGGATTGATTAGCGGTGCACTGAGTTATCATTGATTGTGTTCAAAAGAGGGTCAATACTTGTACAACAGAGGGTATTTATTTCAAGTTTCAGGGGGAAAAGCACAATATTTTACCCTAAGTAGTGTATGACTCTCGATGGCACAAGTAGTTAATGGGTTAGCTAGTAAGCCTTACCCTAGAGGACGAGGTGTGACAGAAGTTGGGTCTACCTTGGTTGGTTTGTGAATATGATGATGTTTTTCAAAACAAACTATTGGGATTACATCAACATAGGGATGTAGACTTCACCATTGAGTTATACCCCAATACATCGCCCATTTCTATGACTCCGCATAGAATGACACCTGCAGAGTTGCAAGAACTCAAGGTCCAATTTCAAGAATTGATGGACAATGGCTTCATTAGGTCAAGTAACTCATCTTGAGATGCTCCGGTGTTGTCTTCCAAGAATAAGAATAAGACCATTCGGCTATGTATAGACTACCGATAGTTGAATCGCGTTACTGTCAAGAGTAGGTACCTTTTGTCGTAAATTGATGACTTGTTTGACCAGTTGAGAGGGGCGCGGATCTACTACAAGATAGACCAACGCACGGGTTACCATCAGTTGAGGAATAGGGAGGTAGATATCCCTAAGATGGCATTTAGGACGCCATATAGGCATTTCGAGTTCACTATGATGCCTTTTGGTTTGACAAATGCCCCGACAGCATTCATGAATCTCATGTATATGGTGTTCCAACCCTATCTAGACCAGTTTGTTATGGTTTTCGTTGATAAAATCCTGATCTACTTCAAGTTTGAGGAGGACCATGAGAGTCACTTTAGGGTTGTTCTTCAGACCTTTAGGGACCATCAGTTGTACTCTAAGTTCAGCAAGTGTGAATTTTGGCGGATATAAGTGAAATTTTTGGGACACGTGGTGTTGGCTTCAAATGTATCAGTTGACCCGGAGAAGTTTGAGGCGGTTATGAGTTGGGAGAGGCCGAAGTCAGTCTTCGAGATATGCAGTTTCTTGGGATTGGCAAGGTATTACAAGAGGTTCATTAAGGACTTCTCCCGACTAGCTACACCTATGACAAGTTTGACCTAGAAAGAGGTCAAGTTTCAATGGGATGAATCGTGTGAGGGGAAATTCCAAGAGTTGAAAGAGAGGCTTACTTTAACTCCTATTTTAATAGTTCTGGAGAGGAGACAAAGGTACACAGTGCATTGTGATGCCTCTAAAGACGAACTTCGGTGTGTTCTGATGTAGTCCGGGAGGGTGGTAGCTTATGGTTCTCGACAGTTAAAGAACCATAAGCAAAACTACCCCACGCACGACATGGAGTTGGCGGCCATTGTCCTTTTCTTAAAGGCTTGATGTCACTACTTGTATGGCGAACAATTTGAGGTATTTTTGGACTACAAGAGTTTAAAATATATCTTTACATAGCGGGACCTCAACATGAGGCAACGTAGGCGGATGGAGTATTTGGAGAACTATGACTTCACTTTGCATTACTATAATGGTAAGGCAAACGTGGTGGTTGATGCACCTTGTCGGATGTCACGGGGAGTCTTAGCTAGTGTGGTTTCTAGGGAGTGACAGATGCTCGACAGTATAGGGCAGTTTGGGCAACACTATAGGGGTCAGGCTCAGGGCACTTTGGAGATTTTGGTGGCTACACCTTCCTTATTGAACATAGTGATTGAGTCCCACAGAGATTTTTTCTATTAGGGGATCGGGTACAGTCGAGTACAGGTGACAAGAATTAGGTCATTCACACAAATGATAATCTTCAATTTAGGGAAAGGGTTATAGTTCCCCAGTCTGCAAATTTGGGAGAGAAGATCCTTAGGGAGTTCCATTGCTCCCATTTTGCTATACATCGAGGTGGCATGAAGATGTACCATGATCTTCGTTGCCAGTATTATAGGAGTGGGATGAAGAGGCATGCCAGAGATTTCGTTAGTCTTTGAAGATGGTTGAGTGGATGTGAGAACACGTCACGATAGATTTTGTGATCCACTTGCATAGACATCGTAGGGGCATGACCTGGAGTGGGTGATAGTGGACCAGCTTACGAAATTGGCATACTTTTTGGCTGTATGGATGACCTTTACATTGGAGAAATTCTGCTGATTGTACATACAGGAGATAGTTTGGTTACATGAAGTGCCAGTATCTATAGTATCCGATCGGGATCCCAGGTTCATGACCCATTTTTTAGGAGAGTTTCCAATGGGCCATGGGGATGCAGATGATGATAAGCACAACTTTTCATTCCCAGATAGACGGTCAGTCAGAGAGGACCATCCAGACTTTAGAGGACATGTTACTGGCATACGTCCTTGATCTTAAGGGTAATTGGTAAGAGCACTTACCCTTAGTGAAATTCGCTACAACAATAGTTATCAGACAAGAATACAGATGGCACCCTATGAGGCACTTTATGGGAGGCCGTGTTGTTCTCCGGTTTGCTGGACGGAGGTTAGAGAGAAACCCTTTATAGGTCTGAATTTGGTTAGAGACAACTCGAAGAAGGTGGGCTTGATACGGAAACATATTCACACGGCTCAGAGCCAACAGACGACGGCGACCTCTAGAGTTTGGGGTTAGAGATCACGTCTTCTTGAAGGTGATGCCTAAGAAGGGAGTGGTTAGGTATAGGAAGCGGGAAAAACTATCGCTGAGGTATATCGGGCCCTTTAAGGCACTCGAGAGGGTTGGTATAGTTGCTTACCGATCGGTGTTACCGACAAATTTATTTGGTGTTCATGCGGTGTTCCATGGTTTCATGCTCCATAAGTACACTCTAGATATGACTTATATGGTGGATTAGGGTGAGATGGTTGTTGATACGGATGGGACCTTCGAGGAGGGACCGGTGTGTATCATGGATAACTGAGAGCGGGTTTTACAGAGCAAGACTGTGAGTCTGGTGAAGGTGTTATGGCAGTACCGAGGTATAAAGTAGGTGACATGGGAGCGTGAGGACACTATACATACCAGTTATCTATTCTTATTTGAGGATGGAGGTACATTCTTGTAGTCATAAGTGTTATGCAACTGTTGCTAATGCATGTGGTTGAAAGTGTATGTGTGTGTAAATTTTGGAGATGCAATATCTTAAAGGGGAAAGAATGTAAAACCCGGGTAAATTTGAATTTTTGTAAAAAAAAAAAAGACAAAACGGTAATTAGCCATAATGGTACGTGTTGAAAACTCTAATTTTTCTAGAAATAAGACGACGGAACGGACATCACCATTGGATTCGTCTCGTAAAATCTAGTTACCTAGTCAATTTTTGTTAAATTTTAAGACAATCAGATTTTTTGCATTTTACGAGGCGATCAGGTGTCACGTGACCTAAATAAACGAGACCTGGAATTAAATTTCAAAAATTAGAAAATAATTTAAAGCTAGTTCATATAAAAATCTTTTGAACTTAAACTAGGACGAAATTAAATTGTTTCAGGACGAAATCAGACCCGGGAAAGGAGGATGTGTGACGCAATGAGGGCCAAGCATCCTAGGAGTGTAAATAGGGGATAAAATCAAATTTTCTCCCCATTGTTCAGCTAGATTTTATGTTGGGAGAGGAAGAGAGGGAATGGAGAAGAAAAATTAAGATCTTTAACTTGCCTCTACGATATACAGCCTTACGTTCATCGAATTAACTTGGGCTAAGAATCAAAGTTCATCTACACGATAAGGGCTACGTCTACGTATCAAAAAGCACTAATTTTGAGGAAGTTAAAAAGACGGAATTTTGAGAAATCAAGGGTTTGAGCTTGATTTGTGTTCTTGAAGGCTTCTACCGCTTGTTTTATGTTTCTAGGGGTAGGGTTCTTTTTTAAATTAGGTTTATTTCTAACCTAGAGTTGATATATGGAATGGGTAAGGTGTTAGAGATGTAATCTCATGTATGACACTTACCTATTGTAGTTGAAATGTGGGAAATAGGTATTAAGAATGGTTAAAATCAATTCTAGTATGAATTGGGTATGTAGAAATTACTTGCTAGTGATTTCTTGAGAAATGTGATTAATTGGGCATAACATGTGTTACATAATTTTGTGTCTTGAAGGTATTTGATAAAATGTCTATTTGGATTAAGTGCGTTATTTGCATTAATTATGTTATAGCAAACTTGGAATTTGATGTTGAAAAATGTAGGTATATGCATATGATATATTGGCATTGAGGTTGTTAATGTTGGTTATATTATGACATAATTCACCATGGAGTAGGTTGATTGGATATTAAAATTGTTCATATTGTGCTTATGACATGTTGAAAATGGTTGAAAATTGCAATTGTACATTTACATTTCAGAAACATAAAGCCAAAAATCCCTAAAATTGAAAGAAAGTGGTTGGCAACCTAATTTTGAGGGGCACAACAGTTGCAACCACAACTGATGAAGGTGCAAGCACAAGTTTAAAATTGAAGAGGTAGGCATCGGTCATCAAAAGGGAAAAATCTTTGACATTGCAGCTTGGACCACTTTCAACCTATTTTGAAACTCCTCTAAAAGGGACACGCTGTCAACTATGTTTCCCCAACGTGAAACAAAGCTAAGAAACAACAAAAACTCATCAAATGAGGAAGACATGGTTCCCCAACGTGAAAGAATCCCAATAGGATTGGCCTCAAGAGGCCCTGAGAGGATGAATTCCCAACCTAGACTTTAAAAAAATAAAAATCAATCTTACCATTCCTGCAGAGAGGAAGGAATCTAAGTTAGCAAATAACTATAAGTAGGCCTCTTGGTTAGATAGTACCACCCATAACTTGGACCAACATTGACTTTAATCTAAAAGGAATTCAACACCTCATCTACGAAAGGGAATACACCTACTCCAACTGAAGAGCCCCAAAGAATCCCCATGCCTATCAAATCTCTCCAGCTATTGGGGTAAGCTTGTATAGAGCAATGTTGAGAAAAGACAAAATATTGCAGTTGTTGTAAAAAATGTGTCCAACTTTTCTAAAAGCTATTTGTGGATGATCTGAGCCTAGCTACACCTTCTCCCGAGCTCTAGGTGAGGTTTTAGGAAGTTCTGGTACCTGAAAAAGAAAGTCGAAGATTGGAGGAGTGCTCTGAGGGTCGACTCTCCAACGCTTAAGTCAGTATTTGGGAAATTAAGGTGCAACAATTGAACTAGGCTCAATATCCTTACCTGGGTCTTACCCCAGAGGTCCCATTTTATAGTATTTTATAGGTGTTCTAGGGAGAGTAGACTCTAGTCTCTCCTGGTGTTTTGAATCTATCTGATCTAATTTTTGGTTGAGGAGTCTTGGCTTCTGTGAACTTTATCCTTTGTTGGGATAGCGATCTAGATTCCCAATAGTGCTAGTAGTTTACTTGATCACGTGGATAAGGCTAGCCAAGGGTGGAATCTTATCCATATCCCTTGGCTGCCTTATCTTCTTCATAGTATTTAAACAAACCCCACCATTTGAACAAGTCTCTGGAAGATACGATACCTATTTTAAAATTAGGGATAAGCTTAGTTATCCTTCTACTTTCCTCTACCCACCAGGTTGGGGAAATTTGATTATTTGAACCTATTATTCCTCCAGCTTTCCTTTCTCTCCAACAGGTTAATCAACAGTTACATTTCTAAAGGTAGTGCCAACTAGGACCTTTCCCTTAGTTAAGATTAAATTTTCCCACATCAGTTGCCCGTAATCAAGTTTCCTAAGCTAGTGGAGATTTCCTCCTATTGGAAATCTGACCATTACCTCTCTTTGATTTTTGAAGCGCATTAATTGCACGTCTTTTCAGACAAGGTAAGCAGGGTTTTTTAATCGCCATCCCTTGACCTATTTAAAGGATTGTTAGGGCCTTTGGATTGGCAAAGATTTCCTTCCCTCTTTGATCTCTCTCTTTAGAAATGAGCTATCTATTCTCATTTTAGGGTTTCCCAAGTCAAAAACACTTATATCTTTTCCCTTCCTTGATGCTCTTACTTTTCATGGCTTCTGAAAAAATCTTTAGAAGAAATTCCCTCATCCTTTTCTCAAGAGGTAGGAATAGAAATGGCAGGACTTTTGGTGGGTATTCGAGAAGAGGCCTTTGAAATCCCTAGTTACTTGTCTCAGGGGTTCTACGGTACCATTGCTGACGTTGTTCTTTCCCGTTTTGTGCAAAATTCTGCATTTCTGATTCCATCTTACAAAAAGCTCTTGGTGGTGATGAAAGAGCTTTTGATTATCATAAAGGTGAGGTCTATATGTATGAAGCATCCTTCAATTTTGGATTTAGATTTTCTTTTCTCCCTTATGTTCATGAATTCTTGTCTTACTTGAACATTGCTCCTGCCCAACTCACCCCAAATAGTTGGAGGGTGTTGATTGGGCTTGGTGCCTAGAGCAGCTCTGCCCAAGGCATTAGTGTTTTTCCCATTGGTGGAGAGGTCCTCCACTCCTTTCAAGTTAAGGTGGGTATGAGCCCAAGCTTATCTTGTTACTATTTGATAAAGAGGGCTGGCAGAACTAATCTGTTGACAAAAATTCGTTCCCCTACCAAAGAATGGAAAGATAATTTATTCTTTATTTCTAAATCTGGATGGGAATTCAATCCCTCTGAACCTCTGGTTCGAGGGATCTTTACAAATGGAGCATAATGCTCAACTGTGGTAAGTTTCTTGCTTCGTTTTATTGAATTTCCATTTTATTTCAAGAAACCAAGAATTAATAGATTCTAGTCTTTGTAGTGACATCTCATCTCTGGGTAAAGAGTTTCTTGACAAAATTTTAAAGAATTCAGCAACTTGGTTACAGAGGCCAATCTATATAACTTGAAGATGGAACCTAAACCTCCCACTCTTGTTGTTGTATCTTTGAAAATTTAGTTTTCTATTTTATATGTTCATGTTTATGCTATGTCTAGAATTTTTCTCTCATCTTTGTGAGATTTCTATTGTAGGATAGGCTCATAAAATTGATGTAAATCTAGATAAAGAGGCTTTTAGGAGTGTGAGAGCCAAACAATAGAAGGAAGGATTCAGCAGCACTCATTTTCCAATTTCAAAGAGACTGAGGCCCAGCGACTCCCCTGCTTCCAGGTCACTCGCAACAATTTCTAGTTCGAAGGAGCCCATCGAACTGGAGCCTTCCCCATATATTAATTTAATCAAGAAAGGAAGACTATTGAGGGCAAGCTGCCTACCTCTGCTCCAGGCGATACTTTAGCTCCTAAAACCAAAACCATTGCTTTGATAGTCTGTGGCAACAAAGAATTCTTTGTGAAGTGGTTTCATGATATTATTCTAGGGCCAGAGGTGGAGAAAATAGTGAAGATGGGGTCCCTGAAGGTTTTTTAGTCCATGGCTCATCACTTTGGGAAGGTGGTACATATCTCCCCTTTTCTCCCTATTCTTCCATGTTCTTATTTTAATATGGATTTTTTTTGTTTCAGTTGGCCATTCTTGGTTCTGCAATGAACTATCTAACTTTTATGAAAAAAGACTCCATCAAGGAATAGTTGGAGAAAGCTCTTTCTGAGACTTTGTCTTTGAAGCAGATTCTTTATTCTCACGAGAAGGAGTTAGTGTTTGTTCAAGCTAACTTAGATAACATTAAGAACTCCTTAGAAATCGAGAAAGCTACAAAGAGTGGTCTGGAGGAGGCTTTGAGGAATGCTCAAGAAGATGCCAAGAAGGCCAAAGAAAAATGGGAAGGATATGGCCAACCAGCTTTCCTCCATGAATGATGAAGCCAAAGCTTCCATGAAGAAAGTTGTTGACAAAGTAGTAGAGAATTTCAAGAAGTCTATTGAATTTCTCTGGCTTGGGATGAGCTACTGGGATGCTGGCTTTGAAGATTTTCGCCAGAAATCTATGGCACTTTACCCCAATTTTGATTTTTACAATATCTAGCTTGGCCCATCTATCCCTGCTTGTACTTCTTCTATTCTCCCAGCTGCCTCTTTTTGCTACCCCCTTGCTACTCTTTCTACTGAGAAGGGTGAAAGCAATTCTAATAAGGAGGATTCCTCGCTAAAGGATGGTGAGGATTAGATTTATAAAAGACTATTCTATACTCCTTTTTTCAAACTTCAGAGTTTTTTTTTGTAAACAAACTTTTAAATCAGTAATAAAAGTAGCTTGGTAGTTTCTATAAACTTCTCTTGCTTCGGCTATTTTTGCCTTTCTATTTTTTTGGGATTTTTAATTGCCTTTATTCAGAGGTCAAGCTTATCAAGTTTTCCTCTCTACTCTGTATCGAGAGTATTTTGTTGAGTTTGGAGTATTTCCAACAGTTCAATTGGTAGTTAACCAAGTTGGTTCCCAAGAAGCCTAGGCGGGGCTAGGCCTTTTCAATCCAGTGAATGGAAGGCTTCTTTGCTTTCCCCTTTTTCTTTGCTAGAGATGGGCACTTTCTTTAGAGGTGCTGTTCACTTTCCAACCTTTTTAAATAAGGTGCCTTCTTTTTGAAAGCCTGGTTTCCTCAAGATTGAGTTTTCTCAAGGTTTTTGGACATGAGATTCACACAAAGAACTTCTAAGAGAGGAAACAAACATCCTTTATTGATAACTCTTCTTACAAGAAATTTTTTCCATAAGACTTATTACAGAATGAAAAAACAAAATCAAAGTGAGAAAGACGAACTACCATCCTTATTTATGCTTTGAGAAAGTCATTCTCACTTATAGTACTTCTTAAGGTGTTTGGCATTCCAAGAATGTGTCAATTTTCTTCCATTCAGTTTCTGCAACTCATAAGTTCCAAGCCTTATCATCTGAATAACTTGATAGGGCCCTTCCCAATTCGGACCTAGTTACCATGCTTAGGATCCTGGGAGGGTTGAGTTACCTTCTTTAAGACAGGCCTCTTGTGGCAAACTCGCGGATCTTGACTTTTTGTTGTAATAATGGGTTGTTTGGGCCTAGTAAGCCACCAACTTAATTTATGATTGCTCCATTTTTTATTCCAAGAGATCAAGGTTAGTGTAGAGTTGTTCTTCATTTTTCTCTCCATTATAATGGTAGACTCTGAAAGTTTGCATCTCCATTTCAGTTGGGATTCCTACCTCTGTTCTGTAGGTTAGTTAGAATGATGTTTCCCTAGTTGGAGTTCTGATCATTGTGTGAAACACACATAGGATTCAGGGTAGTTCCTCTACCTATAGCCCCTTTGACTCTTTCAGACAGGTTTTAATTCCTTGCATGAGTGTTTTGATGGTCACCTATGCTTAGCCAATAGATTGCGGGTGACCTGGGGAGGAGTAATGATTGTGAACTCCATATTCAAAGTAGAATTCTTTGAATGGATCATTGTCAAACTACTTTCCATTATCCGACACCAGAACATGAGGTACCCCATACTGAAAATAGTATGGACTTCCAAAATTTTTTTTGAAGTGTCATCTCAATGATAGTGGTCAAGGGTTCCGCCCTGACCCATTTGGTAAAGTAATCGATTGCCACCTGCAAATTGGTTTTCCCCATTTCTGGTTGTGCCTCATTGGTAAAACAACCAAGGACTTTTCATAGGAGAAAGCTCATGTGGAGGTTTCTTTGACACATTGGCAAACCTCTAACTACTATTACAAGTTTGTGTAAACTGCATGGCATCCTTCTGTATGGTTGGCTAGTAATACCCTTGGCGGAGTGCTTTTTAAGCCAGAACTCTCCCCATAGATGGTTCCTATATTCTCCTTCATAAATATCTCTAAGAACATATTGAGCTTCCTCCTTCGTCATCACCTTCATGGAAGATTGAAAAATAAATCTCTCATGAAAAAGGATTCACTTGTCCTTTGGTATAAATTAAAGGAAGGGTATGACCACCAAAAGACCATTATAATTCCAAATGCTTGACATGAATGTATGCACCTGAAGTTGCAAAATTTTATAAAAGATGAGCAATTATAATTCGGCACTACTCAAAATTAGCTCACAATTGACACTATGTGGAAAAAAAAATTATTAATAAAGACATGTTAGAGAAAACATTGTCTACTATTTACACTTCTAATGTCTCTTGCAGCAAAAATATAGAGAGCATAGGTTCACTAAATACTCTGACATGATATCATGTCTTCTCGTGTCTGGACAAAATAATGAGCTTTTGATGAAAAATCATGAATCTGGCCCAACCAGTTCTGAAACATTCCCTAAAACGAATGCCACCTCATACCATGGTCATGGTAATAAACGTGGGCATGGTCGAAACTATAATCAACACCATAGTCATAACACCTCACCTCACCTCACCACCAAAAGTGGGCAAACAAAGATGCAAAGCAATATAAAGGGAAGGGTTTGCTGAATCAACCACCGAAAAACTATGAAGAAGTTTGCTAGAGGTGTGGTATAAAAGGACATTTGCCATGTACCTGTCGTACGTCGAAATATTTGGCGGACCTTTACCAGGCATCCATAAAAGAAGGTGGTACTCCTGAAAAGACCAAATAAAAAGATACAATGGAAGTTGCATAAAAAAGTTTGCACCCCTGAAGAGGCCACACCCACAAAGTAGGCAATATAAATACTAGTTAGTTCAAAATTAGTAAACTAAAATCTCTTGAAGAGAAATCTCTTGAAGAGGGATCTCCTAAAAAGACAAAGGTACCTTAAAATAATGAGATCTCAAGAATTTATGTACGTACAAAAGAAAAATGAGACATTCTTCATGCCGTTAGGGGGGAGAAAATTTGTCGCTTGAAGAATAGCGTGAACCATGCCTGAAGTGTGGTTGACACATAGGTTCAAAAGATTTAGCTCCTGAAGGGCAACTATATATAACTTAAGAAAAAGTTGTTGAAGTAGAAAATGAAAATGCACCCATATCATCTCAAATAATAACCCCTGAAGAGACACAAACTCTTGAAGAGATATAGATATTTGCAAACGAATAAATTTCTATTGAATATCCATACATAGATGAGGAGTGGGATCACACAAAAATGATCATCAATGATATAGTAGCTACTGAAATCAAAAATGTTGATGATCTTGAACCATGCACAATATATGATTGCCGACATAGAAATAATTGGTCAAAATGGAATAAAGCAATTCACTTTAGCCTATTAACAAAATACAAAATATTGGACCCGCAATCCAATATACCTGAAGATGTAAATATAGACCTGTAGTTCTAACACATCGGAAGTTGTAAAATTGGATCCATAGTCTAACACTTTAAGATGTAAAGCCTATTGGATATAAGTGGGGTATTTATATGAAAGTAAAAAAAAATATGCCGCATATAGTCATTTAGTAACTCAAGGGGGATTACAAAAAAATGTACTCACTAGCAATTGATGCAATTGCATATCAATATCTTATTAGTTTAGTAGTCTCAGAAGGACTCGACATACGCCTTATGATCGTTGTTATTGCATATTTATATGAAAGTTCCAGAATGATTGCAATTGCCTGAAACAAACACATCACAACCACGCAACATGTACTCAATTAAGCTGAGACAGTCCTTATATGGATTGAAACAATATGAGAGAATGTGGTATAATTGTCCCAATGAGTACTTGGTAAAGGAAGTGTATGTTAACATGCCCGTGTGTATTTATTACAAAATCAAAATTTGGATTTGCCATCATTGCAATATATGTTGATGATATGAATCTAATTGGAGCTCCTAAAGAGTTGATAAAAACTGTTGAATATTTGAAAAAAGAATTTGAGATGAAGGATCTTCGAAAAACAAAGTACTGTCTTGGCCTACAGATCGAGCATACGTTAAATAAAATTCTTATCCATCAAACAATCTATTCCGAAAAGGTCCTAAAATGATTTAGCATGGATAAAACATATCCGTTAAGTACTCTAATGGTCGTTCAATCTCTTGATGTAAATAAAGACATTTTTTTTCCTAAGGAGGAAAATAAAATATTTCTTAGTCCTGAAGTATCATATCTAAGTGCAATTGGTGCTTTTTTATACTTAGCACAATATACTAGGCTTGATATATTATTTGCAGTCAACTTGTTAATAAGATTTTGTTCTGCACCAACTTGACAATATTAGAATAACGTAAAACATGTCCTACGCTATCTTCATGGAACTACAGATTTGGCCTCATCATACTCAAAGCAAACAACCAATGGTTCACATTTAGTCGGTTATGCAGTTTTCGGATACCTAACAAATCCCCACAAGACTTGTTCACAAACTGGGTATATTTTCACATGTGGTGACACAACGATCTCATGGCGATCTACTAAGCAGATTTTGATTGTTACATCTTCCAATCATTCTGAGATTCTTGCACTCCATGAAGAGAGTTGTGAATGTGTGTAGCTAAGGTCTATAGTCCATTATATCCGAGATACTTGCAAACTTCCTTTGATTATAGATTCACCAACAACGTTATATGAAGATAATTCTACTTGCATTGCATAAATTAAAAGAGGGATTATCAAAGGTAATGGAACCAAACATATTTCGCTAAAGTTCTTCTACACTAATGAGCTCCAACAGAGCCATTAAATTGATGTAAATTGATGTAAAGCATATATGATCTAGTGATAATCTTACAAATCTATTCACTAAAGTTTTATCATCATCAACGTTCAAGAAAATTGGTATATGACATTAGAATGCGTCGATTTTGTGACCAATCCATTTGCTTTCTTATCAGGAGATATTTTCATCAAGAAGAGTATTCACATCAAGATACAGGACATATGTACATTGTACTCTTTTTCCTTCATCTAGGTTTTGTCCCATTGGGTTTTCCTAATAAGGTTTTAATGAGGCAACGTTAATGTGTCTAACGCTATTCTAAGATTTATCTGAATATATACTCTTTTTCTTTCGCTTGGGTTTTTTTTTCCACGAGGTTTTCCTAATAAGGTTTTTAACGAGGCATATTATCTTAGCATAGTAGTCATTCAAGGGGGAGTATTGTAAATATATTGTATATAGATATGGATCAACTCTAGATTACCAATTTAATAAGTATTAGTATTTGACTTTATAACATCTACCCAAAGTTAATATTGTATTTGATGACCATTATTATTTGAGGCCTATAAAAAGAAGACTTTATCACATTGAGAAATACACAAGTTGAGAAGTTCTTTCTCTAGCATATATATATATTATGTATATTTTCTTTGTAGTTTATATAATTCTCTTACTTTCGCAACAATGACCTTAATTTTTCTGTAATGACAATATAACCCCATCACTTTTTCTTGAAAGTTGCAAAATAAGCGACATGTCTTCAACTTATCTAAACAGGTTTGTAAAGTATCCAAAGCGTGCTCAAAATTTCTTAGTTACTTAAGTATGCGAGTCTTTACAAATTTATATTTATAGGAAAATAATATGATAGCATAAACACAATTAAATATATTTAGTTTCAAAATTTCAGGGTGGTCCCAGTTCCTAGTCTCTTATTGGCTCTATCGGTGGTTGCATATCAACGAAATTTAAAATAAGGTAAATATTATAGTTGATTTTTAAACTTTGCCTTCTACTTTAATTTGGTCCTTGAACTTTTAATTATTTTAATTTAGTCCTTCACTTACCAATTTTGTCTCAATTTAGTTACTCTATCTATTTCCACCATTAGATCATGCTAAAATAGATCAGATTGGACTAATTTTTAGTTGATCTAATGATAAAAATAGATGGAAGATCTTAATTGATACATAATTGATAATTAAGGGATTAAATTAAAATAAACAAAAATTTAAGAA
>CM042198.1:6947125-6960814 GCA_023539305.1 Ilex asprella
TTGTTTTATATGTTTTCCCAAACCTTGTTTGAGCTTGGGAGGATTTTTCTACAAAGCTTAATGCTCACCCCCTATAAACAATATTTATTTTCATATTTCGGTTTAGAGGAAGAACTCGGAGTTGATGAGCAGATAGCTTGGGAAGCTCAACTGGATGGAAGAGTGGATACCGAGGGGGATGTTTAGAGTTGTTCTCTTTTGTGTCCTAGACTATGAGATACATTTTGAGACAATGTATGGATGATATTTTGTTTATTTCGTTACAAGATTAAGTTTGATTTTTAGATGTAATTGTCATAGTTTGACATATTCTTTTGGATGTAATGGTCATGGTTTGACATATTTTTTTGGATGATGTTGTAGATATCATGGATGATGAATGAAATTTTCTTTATTTATGGATTTTATTAGTTACTCTCATGATGTGAATGATTTTAGATAGTAATGTCGCTCAGGGTGGATTTTGGAGCGTTACACTATCCAAACAACATCAAAAGAAAATCAAAGCCTGACATTTTCAAGTTGGAGACCTAGTGCTTCACAAAGTGGTGGGGGGTACTCAAAAGCCAATTGATCGGCCCCAATTGGGAGGAACCATATAAGGTCACTATAGTGGGGGGGCATGGGATCTTATAAACTTGAAGACATGGAAGGGAAAAATGTTCCCCAACTTTGGAATGTATCAAATTTGAAGAAATTTTATTATTAATGAATTTTCTCTTATGACAATGAGAAAATTAGTTTGAAAAAAAGGAATTTGATCAAAGTGGTTAAGGGCACAAGCCTTAGTCTTGGTCATTAAGGGCATGGCCTTGAATAAGGTAAGCCTTTGGAAACGCAAAGCACTGTGCTTGAAAAGTTTGAACACAAGCCTTACACTTGGTCGTTAGGGGCATTACCTCGAGTAGGGTAAGCCCTTGCCAACGCAAAACACCTTTCTTAAAAAGTTGGAACACAAGCCTTATTCTTGGTCGTTGGGGACATGGCCCCGAACAGAGTAAGCCTTTGCCAACGCAAAGCATCGTGCTCCAAAAGTTGGAACACAAGCCCTACACTTGGTTGTTAGAGGCATGGACCCAAATAGGGTAAGCCTTTGCCAACACAAATCATTGTGCTCGAAAAGTTGAAATACAAGTCTTAGGATAGGTCGTTAGGGGCGTGGCCCCGAGCAGGGTAAGCCTTTGCCAACGCAAAGCACAATGCTTATAAAGTTGGAACACAAGCCATAGGCTTGGTCGTTAGGGGGCATGTTCCCAAAAGGGGTAATACTTTGCCAACAAGGAGTACTGTGCACAAAATGAATTAAGGACTCTACATCCCATGAAATTTTCTTGAAATAGTGTTGAGTGCCAAAAAGAAAATTGCATTGATAAATTAAGGGTAGGTGTGTTAATCGAGTCGATCCTTCCGAGCTTGGCTAAGTTCAGGCTCGACTCGTGTTATTCAAGGATTGCTCAAGCTTAGTTCGGACTCACTTATCAACCTCAAAATATTGTTCAAGTGCAGCTCAAATTGAATTCAAGCTGAGGTCGAGCCATTCAAAAAAAATTCAAATCCACAAATTTTAAATACCCTAGCAAAAATTTCACAAAATGCACACAAATCTAAATTTTAACACAAATCTGAGCATAAAATATCTCTAAATCACAACAAAAACATATAAACTTCATTATAAATTTATTTGTATAACATACAAACTTAAATTGTTTACTAATTTTACTGAAATAACCCAAAGATCTATAATAATTATATGCAGATTATGTATAAATAGGAGAAATGAGCTCACTCACAAATAGCTTGGGCTCGAACTGACTTAGCTCGAATGCTAAACGAGCCTAAAAATTTGTTCAGATTCGGATCATTTTATAATATGACCAAGCTCAAGCAGAGCTAAAATCGTGTCGAGCCTGAGCCGCCCGGATCGTTTAACAACCCTGACCAAGGGCTTTATATCCCTCATAGAAGAAGGGAAAAAGAAGAAAGGAAAAAGGACAAGGTAATAAAAGACTTGAAGCCTACAAGGTTTAGGAGAGCAATAAGATAAAACATCCCCACAAGAGTCATAGAAGTTTCAATTTTTGGCACCACCTTCTTGGTTGCCTCCATTTATAGCGCCGCCACGTTGCCTTGCTTCCAAATCACCTTCACCACCCGTTCCCTCATCTTAATCGCCGAACAAGTCCTCGACTTTTCCAAACTCCTAAAGGTTCCACTGACCAGGTGGGGGTACAAGGAGTGCAGGGTCTTGAGATGAATTAGTAATGCCAGGGATGGAAGTCGGAGAGGGGACATTACACTTTCCCCCGAATCCCCATCACTTACTTAATGCCCCAATTTCCACATTCATGGTATTTACTAACTATAAATCATCCTACCCATGAGAACATACTAAAATAATCATTAAATAATGAAACCATCCATTCATTCAAGAAATCACAAAGCAATTTCAATAAAACATAAATAACTTCTCAAACTTACATATCAAACCAGAATAGTATCTTCAAACTAACTAAATAATAAATATTCATAATATTTTCTCATAACTAAATCTCATAATCTATGAAAAAGTATCTCTAAGTCTCCAAATCGGGATACATATCCTAATCCTCCTCAACATCGAAATCAACCTACTCACCTAATATGAAATCCTCCTCAAAACTAAAATTTGAAAAATATTTATATCATAGGATGAGAAAATAAGCACAGCGGGAAAACATTCTCAAACCTAAACAAAGTTTCAAAAACATTAAAACAGGTAAGTCTTAGCCTGTAAAATAAGTACATAAGCTTTGAAGTAAAGCAATGATATTGAATAACAATCTCAAGTTTAAGGTATAAAAAATTAAATCTCATAACATAATAGAATCATTTGCAAATACCACATGTCAAAACATAATATTTCATGTACGCAGATAGACTATTGTGAATCTACACACCGAACCTATCTCGTTCACCCACCACAACCACATACCATCTCAAATCAATCTCCGCAGGGTTACAACTCTTTAGGAAGGATGCATACCAAATCATTCAACATTGACGAATCATTCCTAAGAATAATATAGTAGCCATCAACCTCAAACCTACATGAATAAATAGTGGTTGACCCTCATAAGAAACCAAACCCTCTATGAGTGTTAGGCAACTATCAATCTCTCGAGATAGAAAAATCTGTAACACTCTACGATACGCATTCGGGGGTAATCCACGTTCATCAAACACACCCATACAAGAGCTAATACACCTTTCCATAAAATAAACCACGTATACCATAATTTATAACTCCATAGTTCTCAAAATATAAGAATAATATAAGCAAAAAATGAAAGAGATCATAACAAGAAACTTTTTTGTTCACAATATTCAAAATCTAGAGTTTTATAGAAAAAATATGATTTTTGGATATAAAACATATGTTGGAATGTAAATCATGTGTTTATTCAAGAATTATTCATCTATTCAAAATGAAATTTAAAATGTTGAAGCTCTATCAACTATATAAGATTCTAACTCATGGATTAGGGTTTTGCTATAAAACACGGGTAAATTTGAACTTTTATGGATAAAGGGCAAAACGGTAAATTATTATCATGGTTTGGGTTATAAACCTAAATTTTTTTAAAGCTCATATGATGAAACGGACCTCACCATTGGATTTGTCTCGCGAAATCTAGTTACCATGTCAATTTTCATCAAATTCTGAGATAGTCGGGTTTTTGGAGTTTAGCGAGACGACCGGACCCCGGGAGACCCAAATAAAATTTTTTTAATAAAATTATGAAATTTGGAAAATAATTGAGAGAAATTTAAAATAAAGATATTTTAAACTTGAACCGAGGCGACATTTAATCGTTTCGGGATGAAAACAGACTCGGAATTAAGAGAGACGTGTGGCCAATTGTGGGCCAAGTATTCTAAAAATATAAATAGGGGGAAAATTTAATTCTTCCCGACTTGTTTCAGCCCTTCTCAGCCGACAGAAAGAGGGAGAGAGAAGAGAGGGAAAAGAGAGAAAAACTCCACCTTCGCTCTATGATCTACGGAGTTACGATGCTCGGATCCGCTCGGGCCAAGATGGAAAGTCGTTCTCCTCCTCTAGGGTTACGCCTACGTACCAAAAACAAGGGCTTTCACTGAAAGTGGGAAAATCGAAATTTGGAGAAGTTAGATTTGAGCTTGGAATGATTTCTTGGAGCTTCCCAAGGGCATTTTTCACGCTACAAGAGGTAGAGGTTTCTCTTACTTAGGTCTATTCACAACTTTGAATGTTATATTGAAATAGGTAGGTTAATATAGATATATATGACTTGCCTATAGAAGTTATTTTGGTGAAATAGGTATTGAAATTTGGTAGAATATATTCTATCTCGAAATGGGTATGTAGAAAGTGTCTAATGTAATTTCTTAAATTATGTGAATTGTTGGTATGTTATGTGTTTACATTATGCCTTCATTTGGAAGTGTGTTATTGCTTAAAATGAGATGACATACTTGGACTTGAGTTTTAGGTAAAATGTTGATAAATGCATATCGGTTTATTGACATTGTGAGTCATGAGAATTATATGTTTTTGATATAATTTGTCATGGATCATGTGAATTGGGTTTGAAATAGTTCATATGGCACACATAGCCTATTGAACATCATGTTGTGGTTGTAATAATACATTGCATTGTATATGCACGAAAACATCGCGATTGAGTGGGTGTGTGTGCATGATATAGTCAACACCACACTTGGTGGATGACAAGTAGGCTCGAGTAAGCTAGGTTGATGACTTGGCCGAGTCGCACAATTTGCATGGTGTTGAGGGTTGGGGATAGCAAGAAGGGTTAGAAGATCCCTCGGGTGCAAGGTGATTGGTTGAAATACCTAACCTCAACTAACCCCTAGTTACTCTCCCTTAAATGATGCAATGTATGGTCGGTGGAGAAAGATTTCTTCCCCTAGGGATAGTGTCAAAAGAAAGGGCAATGAGGCAAGGAAAATGGAATGATGTAAAATGGGATGTGTGTGCACAAAAGTGCTCCCCAATCGCAAGGAGTCTTTCGTGTGTTGTGAGTTACTTGGAAGAGTATTCCAAGGTCGTATCCACAGGGAAGGAAGTGGATCAAGATTGAAGTGATTTGGTGAAAATGGAAATGTAAAATCCTTTGTCTTGAGAGTTGGTTGGTGAAATGTGTGCTAATGAAGATATAATGGGAAACAAGTGTTGGCAAGTCCAAGAGGTTACGCCAATGGGTATGTCACCTCAACTCAACACACTCCTCCGATTTAGTGTGAAGGAATGTTTGATTCACGGAAAGCCGGGGGTGATATCGGTGAGTATCTAAGCATAAACCGTGACTAGGCCTACGTTTTATCAAGTCTCATCGAATCATCCACCTTCAATCTGGTCAAAACAAACCATTTAACTCTAAAGGGAGGGTGGAGAAAGAGTTGAACTGGTGTGCCCAAAGAGAGGTCCCCCTTGGTCTTGCCAACTAGAAGATTTAGCTATTCATACTTGAAATGAGAATGACTATGCAATGAAAGTGCATTGTAATGAAATGAGGGTCTAGGGTGACTAAATGCAATAACTCACAAGCTAAGTTTGAAAGAGATGAAAACCCATTTTGAATCCAGGAAAAATGAAGAACTTGAGAACATTAATGGTAAAGCATTTAACAGAGCATTAAACTAGGAACCAACATAAATAATCTAGCATTCATCACATTCAAAGAAGTTCTAAGGATCCTTACAAAGCATTCAAAGCTAAAACAATGGAGAATACATGAAAAACGTCACTTTCTCTCTCTAGAAACCACTATTCATTCTCTTCTATCTTGAGAGCTTCTCTCTCTATATTCCATACAAATAAAAATGTAATCATCCATTCCAACCCCTCTTTCTGGAAAAGTAAGCTGCTCCCCTCCAAAAACGTGCAAGAGAGTATGGCTGACCCGCTGGAGGTGACAGTCAACCAAAGGGGTTAGGGGGCAGCTAGGGCCAGACCCATGTCAGGGCTATTTTGTATCCTTATTTCTCACTCCTCATTAAATGATATAGCTCCAGGGTTCAAAGGAAGGAGAGGGCACGCTGATCAGTATTCTGAGTGTGTCAGAAAAGTAGTGGAGTCGCAATGGTAGGGCCCTCAAAACAGCTGAGCAGATCTGTAGAATTTGGGCACGTCAGGAACGTGGTACCGGTACCTAGTACCGGTACCATTCTGCTTCCTTATCTGCAACTCTTGATTTCTTTGCCCCTGAGCTATCCTCAACCTATCTTTTCAATTCCTTTCAACCCAAGAGATGTGGGAGGGTCTTTAAAACAATGATTGTCTCCATTCAACTGCAAGTACAACCACATGGCGTTAAGACTTCAATTATCATACTTTATATCATTTAAAGCTTAAAAGCAAACAAAATGAGTTGATTAGCATCTTAGAATATACAAAGTTATGTGCTAATCACAAGGCCCGATGATTTGGATACGCACTTCCGTTAGTAGTAGTCCATAAAGTGTGTTGGTATACACGGGACCGTTGGTGGAAGTCCATAAATCCCGTGTCGGTTGGCTGTCGTTGGTGTAAGTCCATAAATACTCACCCCATAAAAGACCCCGGATTGGTAAATGTCATTTGATATATAACATAGATGACGAAATCATACACATGAGAAATTGCATATGTTGGAGAGCCGGGAAGGGCTCGGGATCATGGAAAACGGACAAAATGCACATTAACAATTGCATGTGTTGAAGAGCCAGGAAGGGCTCGAGTTAGGTACTGAGAGTAAATCTCATCTCATTCCACAGCATTGCATTGTAAATTTCTAACATTGATTGCATATTCATGTTTGGAATGTATGAACGGTGAATTGGTTGCATATGAGCATTTCATGTACATTTGGGTTGGGGAGTATCTTATTTATGAAATACTCTATTGAGCGTGACTCATCTTTTATGAAAAAATATTTTAGGTACGGGGTTTACGCTGGTGGATGGTTCTCACTTTGAGCCCCATGGATGAAGAAGCCGGAATGTGGCTTATTTTGAGTAATTTGTAAAATTACGATGAATGTTTAGTTTAGCATATAATTAAATGAAATAGCACGCATATGTTGTAATAGATTTTGTATAAACCATGTTGGATGCCCAACTACATGTTATGTAAGGGTTGGGTTAGTTTTAGAATGGTTTGGAATGAATTGGAAATGAAAAACAAGTGAAGTAGGCAAATCTAGGCTGAACCTACTAGTAGGAACTACCTGTAGTTAACTGGTAGCTTATGGTCCAACAGGTAACAGCTACCGGTAGCCAACCAGTAGCTCATGGTCCAGTGGACCCGAACTACCGGTAGGTCCATAAACACCTACCGGTAGCTCTTCCAAAAAATCTGAAATTTTAAAATTGTTTTGCCATGACTTTCGGCCATGTATCCTTTTAGTTAGAGGGGGTGAATGGACTATAAATGAGGTATTTTGAGGCACATTGGACTTGGATTGGATTAAATGAATGTTAGAACTCGAGTTACATTGTAGGTTAAAATCTCGATTAAGGGATGCTTTTAACGTAGTGTCGGGTTATGCGACATCCACTGGTATTTTTGCAGGTTGACGGCTTGTCAACAGTTAATAAATGACCCCTTGGATTTTTGGGGCGTCACATTTGCATAAAAAACGAACAATCTTTAATGCAAAACATGTATTTTACATCAAGAAATGAATCTTAGATTCAAACAAAGGAGGAAACACTATTGATTGATTATCTATATTTGTGTAAATCCTTCATGTTTTATCCCGTTCTTCCTCTTGTTCTTGTTCTTAGAATTTTCTATGCTTGTTGAGAGTGGAGAATAGGTAAAAGGACGTCAAATTGTGGCTCTAGGGTATTTGTAGGGTGAAAAGAGACCAAACCTTAATATCTTATCGGTGTAGTTTTTCGTTGTGACGTCTAAATGGTACCTAGTGTCTCCTTTCTGTCAGATCCCCAAAGTATTGGCTCTAAAATCCGTTCGAATGGTGTTATAGCATCTGAATGGTGGTATATGGCGTTCGAATGGTTCCAGCTTCCAATCCAGTCTTCTTATGCCATTCTGATTCTAAAAATTTTCATGAAACACAATTTATAGTTCTTGATGTCTGGTTTCTTGTGCCCACCTATCAGATTAAATTGACATTGAAATAAAAAGTTATAATTAAATTACTAAAGTAGTGTCCAATTCCTATTTACCCAATGTTTGCCAAACATGTATATAAGATTAAAACATTACATGTCTTCTAATACAACCTATATAAATTATTCTTAAGATTCTATATAAGAACAATACATAATAATCAATATACATTATAATAAATACATAGGGGTTTACACTTTCCAAGATTGGCTCATTCACTAGTGTTAGGCCCCTAGGCACATTTACAGCTGCGACCTCCAACTGGCCCTCCGCAAAAAGGTTTAGCTGAACGTCCTCTGGGGAGATCCTCCTCTTC
The DNA here is from genome assembly GCA_023539305.1 of Ilex asprella. Lineage (NCBI taxonomy): Eukaryota > Viridiplantae > Streptophyta > Magnoliopsida > Aquifoliales > Aquifoliaceae > Ilex > Ilex asprella. The sequence goes on from CM042198.1 coordinate 6,955,597, forward strand.
TTCAGATGCAGGCTCGAGGACAAAGATATACTACTGAAACAACTCCAATTTGGTGCTCGCCCTGATAGCCTAAAGAGCGTTATCCCACCTTTTCTTGAAGATTTTTTTGACGGTCTGCGAATGCCTTCACCACTTGACGCTGACATTGATTGAACACTTGAATATGGATTGAGTTCTCTCTGTTCTCAGTGTTCACTTGCGCCATCGTTAAGCCTTCGACTTGGGTAGTCAGGATAGCACAATTGGTATTCACCTCCAGAAATTTGGCCTCAACAACAAAGATCTTTAAACTCGGTCTCATTCATCCTCTTCTTTGCCTCGGCATTGGTAGTCTTGCTCTTCTCTGAGTCAAAATACAAGTCGTCCATTCACCTGATAAGATCGTCTATCTACTTCACCTGATAGGTGATAGTCTTTTCAACACAGTGGATATGGAGATTCTTCTTGTCAATCTTGGTTTAGGCCTTCTCGGCTTGGGTCCTGTAGTCCCAAAAGCATTCGATGATCACTCTCTTTTGTTGACTGGTCTAGGAAACAAAAAATTCGTTTAAGAATTAGTAGTGAAAATCAGAATACTAGAAAGAAATAGATTTGAAGACACATACCACCAAAGCATTCTGGATGACCCCTTGGAAAAGGCAGTTGTCTGAGCGGTCCCTATGAATAGGCATGTGACGCCCCAAAATCTAGGGATTATTTATTGACTGTTGACCACCCGTCAACCCACGAAAATACTAGTGAGTGCCGCACAACCCGACATCACATCTATATATCTCAATATTATCCCTTAAGTTAGGATTATAACCCACACGTGCAACCCGTGTACATGTTACCATTTAAATCAACCAGGGTCTATACCTCACTTGATGTCCATATGTGTCCTTTGAACCAAAGAAACCCAAGCCCAAAAGCATAGCACAGGAATCTTAAAAGTTCAATTTCAGATTCACGTCTGTTTTACGTTCGAATGTCATTTAGACTTCAAACGTTACTCGCTCCTAGTACTTTCACATTTCTATCAGAGCTCTGCTGAAAACCAAAGTATTGTAAGCCCCCCACGTTCGAAGTGGCCAGACGTTCGAACGTGGATTGCGTTTAAACAAAGGTTGCGTTCGAACGCCAACAAAATTCCAGAATGTTGGTATTTTTGTTTTTTGATTTTCAATCCATTTCAAATCTTTTAAAATTCTTCCTAAACATGTAAAATGAACTTTTCAACATTATATGTGATCAATACAAGGTTCTATTACAACATTATATATGATTTGTGGTCTTTAACCTTGAATTTTTGAAAATTTATGTTTTTGGCATGTAATTTTAGCCCCTCTTCACCCTTGATGGTCCGAATGAGATCTGTCCACCGGTGTGTAACCCGCACCTGAAATGTCTTCTCGTATAGAGTGAGCCACGCTCAGTAGAATATTTCCTACAGAGGTTACTCCCCACCTAGATGCACATGGAATACTCACATGCAACTTTTAATTATTCACAACAATTCCAATCAAGTATATGCAACTCAATGATGTAATTTTTTATGACATCCCATGCAATGAGGTGAGACTCATTCTTACACTCAATCTGAGCCCTTCCCAGCTCTTCACCACATGAAAGTGTCAATGCGTATGAATTTGTCATCCATGTTACACATTAAATGACGTTTACAAATCTAGGGTCTTTCTTGGGGGTGGATATTCATGGACTTACACCAATGGCACCCGACCGACACGGAATTCATGGACTTGCACCAACGGTTTCACGTACACCGACACACTTTATGGGCTCTTATACCATCGGAGTGCGTATCCAATCACCTAGTCTCTCATCTGAGGGGTCTTCTAGCCCCTTCTTGCTAATCCCAAACTCAATTTATCATGCTTCCATGCAGCTCAGCTAGGCCTTCGACCCAACTTTTTCAATTCTTCCATAAATCACCAAGTGTTGTATTTATGATAACCATGCACACACTCATGTGATGAGATGTTCCGTGCAAATGCAATGTAATGAACCATTACTTATCCATGTTATGTCCCATGTAATGAATGCCACATGAGCAACATTTATCACTTACCATCATATTCCATGAAAATGTGTATCATGTGCATATAACTTTCATAAATCATCATTATGCTCAATATATCAATAATCAAATAATTTCCACAAGTTATCACATAACTCACTCAAGCATGTTATTTCAATTACATCAACATAACAACTTCAATCCATGCAAGGCATTTTATCAAATACCTTCTATGCACCAGTCATGTTATCACATAATATTGTCCACATAACATCAAATATCATTATTCAAGGCATTTAATCAAACACCTTCAAGGAAAACTTATCATGTTATCACACACATTTGCCCCCATATCGTCAAGTATCAAGGAATCACATAAATAACTTTCACATATCAAATTCAAACAAAAATTTGGTTTAAGCCCTTTCTAGACTCATTTTCATAATCATATATATATATATATAGGTCACTATATATATGTATATACACCCAACCATTCCTCATAGACATTCTAGGTTGGAAATCAATCGAAGTAGGAGAAACCCTACCTCTTTGAGCGTAAACCGATATGTAGAGCTTCCTAGAACACCAAAATCAATCCCAAAACCTTGATTCTCCAAATCTCCTCTTTTGGATCTTTGGTGAAATTAAATCTTTTTGGTGCGGTTGCATAGCCCTCGTTGAGGAGAGCGACTTTAATGTGGCTCAATGAAATCCGACCGACGGAACTCCGAGAATCGACAGAGAAAGCTTGAAGATCTAATTTTTCTCTTCTTTTCTCTCTTCTTTTCTCTTTCTCTCTTCTCCAACGTGTGACCAGATGATGTGTGAGGATATTTTGTGCAAAATATCTAATTTTAGCCCCTTTTTATAGTTTTCAAGACTTGACTCAGATCGCGCCAAGTGTCACCCACTTATCCGAGTTCGTTTTAGCCCGTAACGATTTATTTGATTCTGGTTTGAGTTTAAATTAATTTTATTTGAAATTTAATTCAATTATAAGAAAATTTTAAAATTTTCATTTTCGGGACCTTTGTGAGATCATCCGCCACCCAGCTGCTTCGAACAACGTGCAAAATTCGACTATCTCGAAATTCAACGAAATTTGTTTGGGTGACTAGAATTCGCGACATGAATCCAACGACAAACTCTATTGTGTCATATGAGCTCTAGAGAACATATATTTTAAATTTTCATTATAGTGACAAAATAACCATTTTGCCCTTCTTTGGTAAAAGTTTAAATTTACCCGAGTTTTACAAGGCATGTCAGCCTCGAATTGCAAAGTGTCGTTGACAACCCAGGTGACGTCAGGCGAGTTAATAATGGATCCAGTGGTTAACATGGACTTGTCCTTGCGAGTTATCCCCCTCGAGTTCCACTCTTTGACTTGTTCAGCCTAGTGGGGGGCAGTAGTTGGTGGCAGAGGTGAGGGCTGGGGAATCGTCTATCAGACAATAGGAGCTTGGGAGTCATGGTGGCGATTGAACCTTTGCGCATGGGCAAGATCGCCTTCGGCCTCGACTTTGTCCATGCTGAGGGCTCTTCGGAAAGAGGAATTGTGGCAGCTTGGGAAGTATTACCAAGTCTTGAGGGAGCAGATCTTTAAGCGATGGCCACAGCTTTCTAGGCTTTCAGTCATGATTTTTGGCAATCAGAACATTAGATTTCTACTGGAGAGGAAAATGTGAAAGTGGTCTCAAAGTCTTGGTCGGGGTCTTCTTCCAAATTTGCTTCTTTGTCCTCATCTTCTTCTTCTCCCAAAAACTCGTCAGTCCAGATTCATTGATCAAATTCATCAAGAACTTGGAATAAATGAATATATACCCAAACTGTATCCTAGAGGTACATTAGTAGCTTGAGCAAAATTATCCTCCCTTGAGTACTTCCAATCTTTGAGAATGTCCTCGAAAGCTACAATAGACCTCAACGGCTGAGTGGCCTCCTTCATGTACCCTTCCTTTGTAAAAAAAAATAAAAGGATCAGTACATAAATCGTCTCCCGAGTATGGGCAGACGGTGTAAAAAAAATCTACACATTTGTCACCCTCATTTCATTAGGGTAATACATACTCTGGCCATCACCCTTCTCCCATCTACCACCGATTATCATGAGATCTCGTGTGTATCCCTTGTCTGAGTTAGGCATGTGGGTCACCAAGTACATTGAGGGGTCCCGGGCTTTGACGCAGTATCTTCTGTTGCTGGCTATCTTCATGTCATACAAAAAAAAAAAATCTCATTCACCCTGAGTTGATCCCAAGTAGGGAATTAAGGGTGAATAGGTTCACACAGCAAGGGGGAATCTGATGCCCCCACCACTTCCCTATTCCATGATCACCATGGTGTGGAAGGGCATGAACTCAGGTAATCCCACAACTTTCCTATGCCACTTAAGGTCAAAAACTAAGGTAAATACATTCTCGGGGTGGACATAAAGTCATCTAAAAGGGCTTCGATCACTTGAGTTTTCCCAAGTTTGTCATCTTTCTTAGGTTTGTAAACAACCCCCGACACGTTTGCCTTATTGGTTCTAGGCATTGATGTCTGAAGAAAGAAGGGAGAAAAGAAGCGAATAAGGGGAAGGATAAGGATTGAATATACTTATAAAAACTTGGCATTCAGTCTCTATCCTTGGCTAAGAGCTGCTCTGGAGATCGAAGGACTTGAGAGAATTGATTGTTTGAAGAGCCTCAAAGCCAAAGGATCCTCCCCTCTTGATGCAGGAGTGGTTACCGAAAAGACATGAGCATTTAATGCAAATTCAAAAATGGACTGCAAATGTACAAATTCAAAATTAGGCGGGCCCAAAGCGAAGGCATGCATGAGAAACCTCCAATCCCATCATGACACGTAGCCCATGACACGAGGAAACCTAAGGCTAGGGGCAATTGATGGGATGTGGGCAGCTCGCCAATCTTAAGTTGACACATGGCATAGTATTGCCAACCGATGTGTCCCCTGAGTTGCCATAGGTCAAGATCGAACGGCGAGCATCCCCAAGGCCAAGTAAATATGCTTGATGAGGGAAAGAACATGTTCATGAGAGACCCAACGAATTAATTGCCCTTGGGAAGCATGCCTCATGTAGTGTCCAATACCAACAGGCTTTTGGTTCAATGACACTCCTTACCTCATGAAGGCTCTACTTTCTTAAGGTCAAGGATTCAAGTCCCCCTCCCCTAACCCTGTCTCTTATAC
>CM042198.1:6962765-6989967 GCA_023539305.1 Ilex asprella
GCCCCCCAAAAAAAAAAAAAAAAAAAAACAAACAGCTAACATAAAACTCCCAATGGCGTATTTGCATTTGTAATTGAGTTCAAGGGCATCCAACATTTGTGTGAATAATGAGACCCCGGATTAAAATGCCCAGATTAATCATTTCCTTATGGTGATGGGAGGGAACTGAGGATATAAACAAGACAAAGAATTGACTTCAACTAAATTAGCATCCATTATTTCTACCTCCCCTTTATCTGATTCTCCATAATACTCGTACCACAACTTAACTCTGCGTAAGCCATGAGTACGATAGAATAATCTGCTGCACCTGCAACTAGAATCATTCCCATTTCCATATCAACTTGAAGTACAGCAGCTCCACCCTCAACACAATTTGGCTACAAAGGGCAATGCTGGACTCGAGATGGTGATCTTTTTCCAAAAACTTCCTCAATGCAATTGTCAATGTAAACAGGGAGATTCTTGTAAAAGTCTAACTGCGAGCAATCAATCTTCATTCTTCAGCCAGTCATTTTGTTTCCCTCTGTCTGGGAGGTTTGGTTTCCACCGGCTCCAAGAAATTACCATCGCCAGCAGGAATTTCCTCTCCTACCAGTGGCCACTCATCTTTAAAGATATCATTAGAGCTCCTGTCAAATATAATCAGAGGATCCGTATCTCCATTACTGAGGACAGCAGATTCACTAGTTACCATCTGCTCATCAATTAGAGAGCTACCACTTTGTTTCTGCAAAATGATGCTAGATGGTGAACCATTTTGATGACATAAATTAGGTTTGTAAGTATCATTCTTTTGACAGTTCGCATTACATGCCGAGACAGGTTCACTAAGTTCCGCAAGGACTTTCCCATCTCGCTTAATGTATTTGCCTCGTGTGCGCTTCCCAAGAAACCCAGGAGGAAAAAGTGGCTTCAATTTTGCCTGAGTGTTGCTTCCATCCAATTTCCCCGCAGCATCTTCACTACCACTAGAAGATTGCACATCCTTTCCAGGATCGACCTTCTCTGGCTTAGCGCTGGAATTAACACAATTCTCTTCATGGCGGACATCATCTGGGGTTAAAGCAGCAACAGAAGTTTTTTGGGGTGTTTCACCATTCTCACGGACATGCTTCTGAGTAGACACAGAGAAAGCTGTTAAAGAATCCATTTCAACACACTGAGTGGCACTATTTTTACTAGCTCCATTTCCATTCTCAGCATCCAACATATGGGAAAGTGGTTTGTGTTGCAGAATATTAGCAGTAGAATATGAATCATCCAAAGAAGTAACCCCAGAGACCAGTCTATGCGCATGTTTAACAGGAGAAGCAATTTCTTTGACTGCATTACAACATCCATTCCCAACATCTTTTGAAACAGATGAGCTTGGCTCAATGTCCATTGTATCCAAATCTTCTTTTATATCTTCAGGACTAATTATGGAAGTTGACTCATCTTCGCAGTTAGAAACCTTCAACACTGAACTTTCATCAGATGACAGGGAAGCAGAAACTCTAGCTCTATCAGTTACCTCTGCTGCAGAAAAGCATTCAACAGGTTGTTTAGGGAAATGCTCCCCTTCTTGAACAATTTTCACCATTCCCTGCTCCTCCTTTAAGGGTTCAGAAGGATATAAGCATGATGGCCAAGGACAAACTCTGCAAACAGGTAAACAAGGTTACCCAATTGCCAGCCACAATAGCTGTCAAACGTAACATGCTATGCACAAGACAGCAGCCTTGCATGTGTGCACAAACATGGACACAAAGTCCAGACATTCCATTACAGAGATTTCAACCAATCCTCATGAGGTTTTCAACTCTGAACTCTGAAAACACTTGCAAGGAAACATGCCATCGAAAAACAAAGCAAACAAGCTTCTTCAATCTAAAGTCCCTAACAATTCCCCATGCTTTGACACATAAAACAAGAGGTTTTGCAACCCTCTCTACCTTGTGCCTTGTAAGAAAAAGCAAATAAAAAAACATCAATTTCTGCAAGGAGTTCCACATACAGAATTGGCAAACATACACCTTATGTCAACATTTGCTCACTCTAACGTGCTTGTAAAAACAATCCAGTTTTTTTACATTGGAAACATATCGTATGGATGTAGGGATTTCGGAATGATTTAAACCATTGAATGACTAGGCGTTCTCTTCTTAAACAAAAACTTGGCCAACACTTTTTTAGGCTATACTTATTGGCTCCACATCATTGTACATCTCACAGAATTCTCAGAAAATTGACCCATTACATTATCACTCAGTTGTACGCCCAACTAACCACACGAACCTTGTCAGAGACCTAAGTGCAATCCTTTTCATTGGTTCAACACTCCAAACGGGAATTCAGTAAAACACCATTTCAACCAGCTAAACAGCCAGTTTTAGACTTATTGAGTAAATGCTTATGCAGGAAAACAGACAATCAGGTGGATAAAACTGGTTTAAAAAATGCAATGAATAAGGAAATCATTAAGTGGAGACACATGTAAGCCACTAAAACAATTCGGAAGATAAATACAAACCTGCTATACAAGAGCATATAAGCTCCCTGAGAAAGCACCTCGTCCAAATCAGCATGATTAACCTGAGTAAAATTGAAAATTTAGTTGGAACAGAATGGATGTCATGTGCATCCACAACTAAAGATGTCTATAACCACCCGTTTCAAAGTCATCTAATTAATGCATTTCCACCGATGCTTCTCGTATTGCATATATACATAACACAATGATCCTTATCCTCACTTTGCACATAAAACACAAACTCCTCGAAACTGATTAACAAACTGAATTTTTACTGAAGGTAAATCCATGAAGAAGTTTAGCGCAAGGGTATCATTCGCTTAAGAGCTGAATGGGACATCAGGCAGACATTTACAAAACATAGACAGTCATATAACAATTTTCTGAGGTTTTAAGACACCAAGTCTTACAATGGGCATAATCAGAAACCTTGACAACTATGGGAGATAAACCCCAGCATTTCTTGAGGATACCAGACTATCGATATAAACACAAACATGTGCCTTTGTCAGCTCATGATAGTATCATGGCTTGATTATGCCTTGACAATTATGGGAGATAAACCTACCATTCCTTGAGGATACAAGGCTGTCAATACAAACACAAATATGTGCTTTGTCAGTTCATGATAGTATAATGGAAAATGGGGCTACACCAGATTTGAAATGTTTCAATACATCGTAAATGGACAGGAAGAAGAGGAACTGCTAGGAATAGCAAGGGACAAAGGCAAGATTTGTCAATAAGCCTGAAACACGTGCACACACACACACACACACCAGAGAAGAGAAAGAGAATCCTACCTTACAATCATCAATCCTGTACCAGTTTCCCCGAAAATCCTTGGTATAACAAATGTAGTGACCAAAGAATGATGCATTCAGCATGTCAACATGGACAACAACTGCATATAGCTTGTAAACATCATTACCATCTCCTGTTTCACTCATGTAGGGAGTAATATCTAAAGTCTCAGGGAAAGTCACCCTCTTATTGAGTTTCCCAAATCTCCCGCTCTGCACATATGTATAAGCAATTAAACAGATACCACAAAACTATGGAAAACAATGAAGTAAAAATTCAGCTCATCAAGCATTTGATTCAAAGAAACAATCCTTCACATACATAACACCATTCATGGAGAACATCTACACCAACTCAACATGTAGTCCACAATTTCATCAAGCAGACATGAATGTGAGAGGGAGAGAGGGAGAGAGAGAGAGAAGTAAAATACACTTTAAATCATATCAGCAAAGTTTAAAAGTTTATCAATAAACACGAAATGAATGTAGCACAAACCTGAAACCTTTTTAAGGCAATTGTAAGAACATTTGGAGCCCGTCGGATACTAAGGCGCTTCCATGCCAAGACATAGTCATTGCATCTGCAGGCATAATTAGAATTTTCACTAGGGATTCAGTGGCACGTTAAATCACAAAATTGGAGCCAATAAGTCAAAAGCAAAGCATACTTCATTTTGTACACATTTCATCTACCCTATTCCCGGATATTTTCCAAGCATCTACAGTCACAAGAGGCATATCGACCACAAAATCTCTGGTGACCAAATATTTCAGGAGTTTTCACAACTAATCAAATTAACTTCTTCACAATCACCATACAAAGAATCTCTAAGCAAGCATTTTTAACTACAGGTCATACTTGGTTCTATTGTTCCCAGGTTTGCTAATAATGTGTCAAGTGTCTAGTGGTACCAGAGGAAACACCGACTGGAAAAACTCTCAACCCACCAAAAAAAAAGTTAGTAAAGCCCATTATTATTTACGCAGAATAATTCAAATAGATTTGCAGAAACTCCCACTATATCACTTGGTTAAAGATGTCAATCTGGTGCCACTATACTTTCTTCCATGTCAACATAGAAATGCTAGCTTTTCTTAACAGAAAGTAAGAAAGTATCCAAATGAAAGCAAGACAGAGCAAAGGAAAAAAAGACCAGTCTTTTCAGTAGAAGTCCACACACAAACGTGTCATATTTTCAGTTTGTTACCATGTAACTCGCATGTTTCTTTCCCAAAAAATGTAACTCCAATCATGATAAATCTAAAGAACTCATTATGTTTAGATTTCTAAAGCATAGCAGATCTTTCTATATAGTGCTCTGAGATTGAGAGATTGACAATGTGCAGAAGTGACATAAAACTAAATTGCTGTAAGGCACAAATTAGAAATTTTATAGATACCAACATTTGAATTGAGAAATCTCATCCATAATGCCTGATTAAAAACTTGTGAACCATGTACACAAGGGAAAGGTCTAAGAAGCCATATAAAAAAGAAATGGCAAATACAAGATGTGCATCAAAACACACAAGAGAATTCAGCACTTACCTTGTATTTATGCATGTAAAATCTCTTAGTTTCTTATGAGAGTTTTATAATCCAAAGATAATATTATTGGTTTTCAACTTTTAGACATTTGCGTTCCAAACAAATAAATCTCTCACCCATGCTTTACATCAAATCTTTCACTGAGGCATAACTTTGCCTCAGCAATCATTATGTCATCATCTCCCACAAGTAATATTTCATGACATCTCTACCCATAAACATAACCATCACAGCTGCTGACTTTATATCTGATCAGAAGCATGGTAGTGTAAATGTTTAATACCATTTCCTAGAGGTTTTTTTTTTTTTTCAAAATCAAGCAATAATTTTTTTAATTAACGCACTTGGTCCTTCATTGAATTGTCCTCAAAGCACGTTGGTTGCAGACACTTACATATCACTGTCCAGCAAGAAATATGATTTTTCAAACTAACAATAGTTTTTTACGAATCAATTTGATTTAACGTCTTTGATGTAAGAATTGGCAGGTCGAATCTCATATTGTAATGTGATTTTTTCATAACAAGATAAATCTTTGAAACTAAGGTTATTATCACTCTAACAGGCCCAAATTTAGTCACTGGTAAATACATATCCTATAATATAAAAGCCTCTGAGTGTATCTTTTTGCAACCAGCTTCATATCAAACATTTCATTGGACATGCATTTTTCCTTGAAAACTCAACCGCTTACAAAATTAGGATGATTCAACCAATTCCCACATGTAATCACAATAGAATTCAATTCTTCTTTCATCACATGTATACAAATAATTTATTGTATATAATTCCACAGCTTCCTCGAATGTTCTAGGCCCATATTGGGCTATTCCACCATACACTTCAAAATCATAATTATAATGTTCGAGAAGTAAGGACCGGCCTCATTTGTTTTCTTCCACTTATATGAGCATTCTCTTAATAGTATTTGATATATGAATGAATTGGTGAACAAGACAATTACATGGGAAGATTTTTATTACAGTTATTATAGTCAATTTCAATCGAGTCAGTGTGTTGAGAGCAATGATGGTACTAGGAGTTCCTTCTCGAGAGGAAGTAGTCTTTATCAGACTGTGTTAGGGGGCAATGTCTAAAGTTTGAAAGTATACATTGCTAAGGGGGCATAATGTGATTTCAAAAACTTGGGCGGTCAGCCTCAGCCACCACTTACTTACTCCATATGCATGGAAGTCCTATTTCTTCTTTCTATTACCTCATCATGTGCAGCAGTATGTGGCATGGTAGTCCGATGCCTCAAAACGATTTATATTGTAGCATTCCTACCAATCTAGCAAACCACATTCACCTCCCTATACTTAAGCATTTTCTTTATTGGCATTCCTTGTTATGTTTCCACAAGCTTATAACAAAGCATGGAATTTATAAGCCGCAATTTAGAAATCGTATGCAGCTGAGGCAAGGGATGAGAGCAATGAGATCATAATAGGATTTAAGAAGAAACTGTCCAGTGTAGGCCTTCTTAGATTGGGCAATTTACTGTCAAAAATTATCCAAAAGGACCAATTTCCAGGGCGTACTTCCATCACTACGCAAAGAATGAACTCCATACGCATATAAATCCTATATCCATCAGTTAACGTCTCTTTCAAGAAGTCATGCACATTATTAAAAAAAAAAAGTAGTTCCAACCAACTGTTGGTAAATTTAACAATTTAACCTTGCTGTACACATACCACATATCACAAAAATGGAAGTGAAAAAAAAAAGTAAAAAAAAAAGAGAAAGGGGGGGAAAACCTTAAACATTGTAATGAACCTTTGTGCCACTATTTACTGCATTATGGTAGGTACCATGGCATCCAAGAACTGTATGGAAATAGTATAAGGATGATAATATCCTTTACCCCAACATATAGATGGGGGAGATATAAAAAGATAGGAAATAGGAAAGGCCAGAAAAACAAGAAAAGCAAATGCAAAAGTAAATATCGCACTGAGGAGCTTAAGCCTCAATCAAACAAAACTGAAGTATTTCAACCACAAAAGATTCGAAAAGTCCTTTAAGACAAGTCCATTTCCTTATATACACCATAAATTTTATAAGAGGTAGAAAAGAATGATGTCCCTCACAGAGATGAAAACTATAGAAACAGCCCAAAATTTCACACCTAACAGACCTCAACAACACTCAAATGTCCCAAAATTTTAAACGTAAAGCATGAAACAGAAACACCAAACAAAAGACTGATATGACTATCTTGTCCATCAACCTGAGCTCCACTCTTGAGCTGACTAGTCAGACGATATCACAAGGGGTTGACGACACGTGAAACAAAACCTCAATGACACTTTAGTTAGTTATGCCTTCAGATAAACCCATCATTAAAACCTAACAATCTTTACCTCTACATATCACATACAGGGGGAAAAAACAATATGAAACAATCAGACCATCATCTACAACCTAGTTACCTAGTCCTCCTAAAATTTTGAGCTCTCCTCCCATTAAATTCCAGTCTATTTCTACAGTATCAATGATGAGATTTTGGCAATTCGAATATAATGAGCAGAAGTCAAAACAGTAGGATTAACCAGCGCAAGTGGAAAATGCTGTCCAAAGGCTAGTGGCATTGAAACAAATTCCTGACTTGTAAAGTTGTAAGAGAGAATAGTGGCATCATTATATGAAAGCTACATAATTATGGTGATTATAAAGAAACAATGACACCAATGAATAAACAAAAAATAAAAACCATATTCAGCTACCACCCAAATCATGACCGAGAAAACTCAAATGAACATAATTAAGGAAGACCAGCCAAAAGGCATAGATGGCAAGAGATATATAAGCAGATCAGCAACCAGCATAAAAAATTATTTGAAACTAGAAAATATATTAACGACGTTTGACAAACGAACAAGACCCTCACCCATCACATTTATACATATTATCCCCATGAAGCGGCTCTCTTGCTGTGAATTGGTCTAAGCATTCCTCCAAAGATGCAGCATCCCCTTGAATTTCCACAGTTAAATCCATCATATTTTCAAACTGATTTGACACATTATTGCATTTTGTGCATATCACCTGGAAAAATAAAGCACATTCAGGAGACCACTCAAAGTAAAAAGATAATATAAAAAATCCGTACACATGCATCCCCACACAGGACAGAGAGGACGCAATGGGATATTCAATTGATATGCATAAAGGGTAAACAGAGTTCTTCTACTATTTGGCCCAGATTAAAATGCTACAAAAACATTCACCTCTGTGCATGGGGACAGCTATTCTAATACCCCACAAACATCTGTAAAAAAATCGTTCACCTGATATAACTGTTTATCAGGCAAACGATTTATAAATTTTTCTTTTTTGGTTTAGGCTTGATGTTTTATAAGAGAATTACAAATAAAAGAGGCTGAGAAATAATCAGGTTTCTTCTTTATAATTAGCAGCTGAAAAAACCAGCCATCAGTTTCATTCTTTAGCATCAAGGAAGTATGGATATGGGTAAAAGAATATAACAAAACTTAAAAGGATAGGATGTGGATACACCCAGAATACATCTACATTTGTACTACTTCTAACAACTTGATAAGTATTATTTCAGGGAAATTCTTTAATGACAACACAAAAATTAGTAATTTTATCTTGCAAGAAAGCATTGATCGTCTCACTATGGTATATCCATAAAGTGAACATGAGTAATTACACAATGCAAAACCAATATTCAACTAGTTGGTTTCCTTAGAAAGTCTTGGACGACATGTGATAGTAGATACTACTAAAGAAGCACTTATGTGTCTTCAAATTTATATCGGTTTTTCTTTGAGTGTTGCATTATACATAAATTCGAGAGGAAAAGGCAAAAAAATTAAATTAAAAATTGCTTTGTGTATGCATTTTCATATCTAAAGCACATGCATTGTGATTACGCATTGGCAAAGTATCCATAAATTTTAATGTTATCTGATACATATGGTGTGTACCAAACACACATCCTCGAGTATCCCACAAATATCATATCTGATACAATATCTGATAAGGATCCGTCAACCTTAACAAAATATTTATACTCCTTAGTTAGAATAATATGAACTAGAAATCCATATGTCGGACCTTTTTAAAGTAAATGACTCTCGTGCTAATATCACAACTTTGTAAGTTACATAGATGTGTAACTACCTACAAGACACAACCACACAAACTAAATCAACTCTAGCATCTGTTATCATATCACTCTGGACTGGAATCAGGAGTGGAAGAAAGCTATAGAAGTGAACATAATTAGACACCGTCATTCATATGGATGAATAAATGTCTTTTTTAGTAACTTTGGAGAGTCCTTAAAAACCGTACTTACAAGAAGCAAAAAATGTTCCCTAGACATCCCTCAAGAGAGAAAGGAATGTAAATATAAAAAAAGGCACAGCTAATCAAGTGTCTCAAATGAACAAACATTTCTAACTCTATATTGGACAGCCAAGGAACCCCACATAAAGAGAAAGTGCTTGACACAACTAATTAAACAAAATGCATAATCAAATACCCCAAGGCAAGAAGAGATTGAGGGCTTCCAAAGCAGCAGCCCACTAAAGCACAAAGCCTAGACATACAGGCTCAATGAACCTCAGACTGAAAAGGTAACATAAAACCACCCCAACCCAAAAAGAAAATGAAGAATAAATCGAACAAATGCTTCCTTGCTAGCCTGAAAAAAGGAAACACCGGTAAGCAACAAGTCCGAATTAAACAAATAATCCTTAACCAATAATAGACTGCATCACAACTTGAATAATGCTATATTCTCAAGAAGAAACTTTGCCCAAAAGGCTTTTGGAGGGTAATACAATGATATTCACCTAAATGCTTACCTGAAAGTCATATGCCTAAATAAGACCAAAATAAGGAAAAGAAGTGTCACGCATCAAAAGTTTGCCTCATGCCTGAATCATGACCTCAGCAAATAGTGATGCAGGACGGGAAGGACTAGAAATCAGAGAATAAAAAGAGAAGAAGAAAGAATAAGAGGGAAGGAATTCACCTCATCCTCACAAGGAATCGGCCAAGAAACACACAAAATTCTCCACACACAGACACTTTTTATTATATCACTCTCTGCAATAATAGTTGGAATTATACCATTATTTATAGGCCAAGTTTCCTGCCAAAATAAAAACTATTCTCCTACTAAAATTCTAAAAGAATTGCATAATCAAACTCTCATACTACTAAACCTCTATAATAATTTCCTAATCAAATTCTAACTACTACTCTTAGTCAAACAAATACTCATAAATCAAATAATAATAATAATAAAACTACCAATTACACTTCCCTTTAGACCAAAAATTCATAATCTTTCTCCTAGAGTTCCAAAGTCGATTGTATTGGTCTAACCAACCAATAGTTGTCCCATCAATTTTTCCCCTGCTAAAAAGATCTCAACTCCGTCGAGTAAAGAGAAGGGTCAAGAATACCATCTGATGCAGAAGCTCTATAAATCAATAACAAACTCTTTTTCAATTATAGTCTACGCGCATCAATAGTACAAGTATACTTCTTTCTTCCAATTGCAGGAAAATAAGTATTAGCACGCCCCACATGTTGTGCATCATAATCCCATATCCAAGTGCGCCCTAAAAGTATATGACAAAACTTGAGAGGCAACACATCACATATAACGGTCTCCTTAAAGCTCCCAACGATGAATGTCATGATCCCATAACCAAGTGCACCCTCCTAAAAGTATATGACAAAACTTGAGAGACAACACATCACACACAACGGTCTCCTTAAAGTTTCCAACAGTGAATGTACCTAGACATCTCTTATCAACTTTCAGCTTGGTATTAGTAATCTATGTTGCATGATATAGTTCTGGATGTGGTTCAACTTTCAAATTTAGTTTCCTCACGACCTCTTCTAATACCACATTTGTACAACTTTCCGTGTCAATCACTAACAAGCATATTTTTCCTTCATAACAAGCTCTTGTCTGAAAAAATTTTCCTTGATGAATAAACTCATCACTAAGAACTTATTTATTATCAATAAATAGAGAACGGATAACACCCATAAAATGATCATCATCTGAATCACCAAAATTAACCTCACCCACATCAAGAGATTCTACCATCTCTGTTTCAAATTCTGGCTCATCAGAATCATTATACACCTTAGAATTTTCGTTTTCAACCACAAAAACAGATTTTGAAGGTCACTGAAAAGAGAGATGACCAAAATCAAGATAATTAAAACATCTCGTCTTACAATTAGAACTCTCTTGAGAAGAAGAATTAGCACTGGTTCGAGATGGTTTGTTTGAAATAAAAGTATTCTCTGAGTGTTTATTGGTAGACTTACCTTGACTTGTATTTACAATAGTTCTCTCAATTTGGATTGGAAGTGCCATATAAGATCTCTTTTTCAACTCATCTTCCATTTGATAGGCAACCTGAACTCCATCTGTCATGGTGTAAAGTCTACTTGCAGCTAAACTCATAGATATTTGTGAATTGAGACCTTGCTTGTACATGGCAATCATCACATCCTCAATCCGTAGGAACTTTGATCAGGTGGCCAAACAGTAGAACTTTCATTTGTACTCCTCGATAGACATACTCCTTTGATTCAATTATTTAAACTGTAGATAAGTTCGTTGCTTATAATTAATAGGCACAAAGTAGCGGGTCATAGCAGTCTTCATATCATCCCATGATTTATCAAAGTGAGTTTGTTGGTACTTTACCCATCAAAGACTTGCTATACCCTTCAATTTTGATTTTGTAAAGAATACCTTCCTTTCTTTGATCAAACAGTGTCATCTGAATAAGCTTTCAATGTAACGCAACCAATCAAAGAATATCTCGGAATTATTGTCCCTGTGAAAATCTCCAACTTCTAATTTAACCCCTTTATCAATATCAAACAATCTTGGGTCTTCTCGAACTGGGCCTTGTGGTGAAAGGGCTTGTACAAGTACCTGTAGAGAATTAAGGACTGAAGATGATGGACTATTATCAGTGTTTTTCTCAACTGATTTACCCTTCTTATCTAAGAGATAAACTTCCATGAAGTGATGTTATAGACGCCTCTAGTGAATCCATCCTCTCATTCATAGCCTTTTGTGAATCAGCTTGTGCTTGGGATAAAACCTCCACTTTAGCATTTAATTTGGTGTTGAAAACCATCTTAATGGAAGAGGTTTTACAAATTTTAAAAATTTTGGGGGTCAAATTGTAATTTCAGCAAGTTTTAGGGCAAGCTGAAATTTCTAAAACTTTAGGGGTAAAATTTGTAATTTTTTCAAAAAATTGGGGTGAAAGTGTAATTTCAAAAAATTTTGGAGTCAAAAGTAAAATTTTTGAAACTTTTGGGAGTAAAAGTGTAATTTATGAAACTTTTGGGGTAAAATCTATAGTTTTAGGAAGGTTTGAGAGGTGTCTATGTAATTTCAAAAGTGTTTGGGGTTTGGATCCAAAATTTCTTAAATATAGCCCGGGTAGATGTGGGTTGAGTCGGGCTCTAACTTGGGGTAGAAACTTTAAAGAAATTGGACCAAAGTTTTACCTAAATTTACCCCACCAATAAGTGTCTTCAGCAAGTCTTCTTGCCTTCTAGATGCAGTTGATTGATACTTTCAATATTCAACTACAACAACAGTGCCAAGCAAGAAATAGAAATAGAGACAACAAAAAGTCCGAAGAGTCAAGGAGACAACGAACAGCGAGGTGGACAATGACAATGAACAATGACAAGACAATATCTATGACACTGAAGCAAGAAGATATTGGAGCAGCAAAGAGAAAAAAGATTTGGATCGAGATTTCACATTGATACCAAACTGATGTAGGACGGGAAGGATTAAAAATCAGAGAATAAAAAGAGAAGAAGAAAAAAAAAATAGGGGGAGAAGGGATTTACCTCATTCTCGCAAGGAATCAGTCAAGAAACACACAAAATTCTCTACAGAAAAACACTTTTTATTATATCACTCTCTAATAATAGTAGGGATTACACCATTATTTATAGGCCAAGTTCCCTACCAAAATAAAAATTATTCTCCTACTAAAATTCTAAAAGAGTTTCATAATCAAACTCTCAAACTCTTATACTACTAAAACTCTATAATAATTTCCTAATCAAATTCTAGCTACTACTCCTAGTCAAATAAATACTCATAAATTAAATAATAATAATAATAAAACTACCAATTACACTTCTCTTTGGACCAAAAATTCCTAGTCCAACTAAGCAATGGTTGCCCCACCAAACAGAGTGCCCTATATAACAGGGACATTAAGAGTTTTTCCTTCTTGGTATTCTAGATTCAACTTGATTAGCAGTCCATTAATTGACCGTCATCGCACTCGTATGTTTTTACCTCTTCAACATATTGACATCAAGAATCATCGAAATAGATGTCTGGGGCATTTAGTGGCATTGGCTTGGGATAGTATGCCTCACTTCTTAGCAGTCAGCCAGCATCTATTGCCAGCTTAACATGCAACACTTAGGTGTTTCAAGGATTAAAAGGGCAGCTAAAACATCAAATCGGCAGAGGAGCTTCAACACCACCTATGCCACACAAACATTCACCAGAGATACTAGCCAATATTCACACATCTCATGGGCAAATACAATTTAAAAATTTACGCACAAAGTCGGAAACAATAGAGGATATTGAAAATCTTAATGCTCTGTTTGGTAGGAAGGATGGAAAGAAGGAGAAATACACTTTCTATCCTTCAAGGAAGGAAAGTATGAATGATACACTTTCCTTCCTTTGTGTTTGATCGGATGGATAAAAAATAAAAATGACTAATTTTTTTTTTGTTGACTAAGATTAGGGATAACAATCGAATCGTATCGTGTCAAATTCGTGTTGAATCAGTACAGGTTTGTATCGAACATTTGTCACACTTAACTCAACTCATTTAACTAATTGTGTCATGTCGAGTTACGAGTTGACATATTTATTTTCGTGTCGTGTTCGTATTCGAATTAATCAAGTTAGTGTTATAAAATTCGTATCGTGTTCGAGTCGTGTCATTATGTTAGATAAAAACTTTCACCCCTAATTAAGATAGAAAATATATTTTTTTAATTTAAATTTTTATTTTTTATTTTTTTATTTAAATTTTTTTTAAATATATATATACAAATACATATTTTATCATTGTATTTTCATATGAAATTAATGTATACATAATATGTGTATATATAAAAAGATATATAGACAAATAAAATACATTTCAACACAAATAATTAACTTTCCATCAACTTTCCGTCCAATTTAGGAGGGATTGATTTTGGTGAGTTGCAAGAAAAGTTAATTCATCCACTTTTCCATCTTTCCAACTTTCCTTCCTTACCAAACATGATGTTTTATTTATCCTTTTAAGTTTTCATCCTTCCAACTTTCCATCTTTCCAATCAGAGCATAAGCAATCCATTTATATGCAAGAAATTAACGAGGCTCCAACATTGGTATAGAAGTTACCAATTGATTCTTTTGATAAATTATTTACACGAAAGATATTCTGGAAACATAAATTGCTTGAAATTCAACTCTAAGCAGCAGATTCTATTGTCATTGAGAAGGTGCAAATAAAGTAAAATTGAACATTTCAGGTAAATGTGGAAGTAAAAAAACTTCTACACCAGAATAGTTAGAAGCTACCTGAGACTGGAGGCGACCACCAAATATATGTTGAATAAGGGTCGTCTCTTGAGCGCTTGGACAAACAGCCTTTTCTCCACCGAATTCATCAAGGCACACTGATTGCATTGTATCAATAGCGAACCTGCAAAATGATCAATTTTTATCGAGTTAAATTAGCAGCTTGTCATCAACTAAACACCAAAAACATAAAAATTGAACCAGATCTCAAGCAAGAAACAGGAACCTCATGAACTCATGGGCATCCTCCTGTTTTCCATAGCCAAGATTACCACCGATATTGGGTAAACGTGAGAGAATATTGATTGGTGAAAAGGGATTATGACTTTGGCTAGCTCTTTCAACATGGGCTTGAAATTCACACAGGAAGCACCAATCATTCCGCCTGCCTGAGGAACAACAAACAACCGATATATGATCAAGAAACTTTTCAAATATCGAGGGAAAAAGAAATCAAATATATGAACAGTTGGGATCGATGCAATTACATTCTGTCCTATGGCCTTTCTCCAACAAGTAGGCGACAAGGGGCCGCGTATACGCAAGACATTGTAGAACTACGTTGGCAAAACAGCTGGAAAAGAGAAAGAATGAAAAACAACAATGCTGTTCAGAACTCCTAAGCATAAATAACAAGCTTTAAAAATGTGAACCTCTCAAGCCTGTCGAAAGCAGCCAATAAATGATACCATAGACACAGCACTAGTGTTGTATGTACAGACCTGTTTCCACAATTCAGAAGCCCACAAGGAGGGAAACCTGGATTTTTCCAGTTAAAAAGTTCCACAAATTCCTCATAGGGAAAAAGAATCTGAAAACACAAATAAAGAGTGATTCTGATCAACGACCTATTGAAAAGTATATGGAAAACAATACTGGAAAGGATAGTAATGTACCTGTTTTGATGGGTTGAGCATCTTGGAGGTTCCATTGGCAGAAACCAGTGAAACTGCAGTAGAAGATTTCTTTCCAAGCAATACAGATACAGACTGCGTTGAATTAACTTTACCAGACAATTTAAAATCCTTGCAAGTCGTCTTGTGCCCAGAATTCCAGTGGGATCTTTGGCAAGCTTCCGAGCTAGAAGATGGAAAGATGGAGAACAATATTAAAACTTGCACGAATTATAGTAGCCCAAGTCTAACCAATGTTCATATGCACAAAACCAAAACACTAAAATAAATTTCACCACACAGAAAATGGAACCTGATAAAAGAATCAAAGTATAAAAGAACTGGCATATACAAGAGCGATGGAGGTTAAAATAAGGGAAAACTAAAATAAGGAAAAGTCAAAAGCAGAGATACAGGGCAGAGATAGAAAATTGTCTCCAAGAGCGTGAAACTGACGACAAGAAATACACCAGAAATTGTTTCAAAGGAAGCTGCTACTCAACATGACTATGGAGAACAAAGAAAGAGTCCTTTTAAAAAAAAGAAGCTCTTACCAGTCAATTTGGTTAGTAGCTCAATCCCCAGCAATATTTCAAGAAACATCTGATAATATTAGCAAGCAATGAAGCGACCAAAACTGAAAACAGTTATGTTTGATCACTTCATTAGTTTGAGTAAATTGAAGGGGTAAAAGCTATTTTAAGATGGATTTTCTTAAAGAAAATTTTTCAAATTGCAGAAGATATCTGCCAAGGTCATCTCAGAATCAGACTTTAACACCTCCACAGGAGCACCAGTGTTATCTCATTTATTATTTGCTGAAGATAATCTTCTTTTTGCACAGGTAACACCAGAAAATGGGAAAGCGATAAAAGAATATCTTCATAAATATGAAGTTTCATCCCAAAAGAAAATTAATATGTCCAAGTCAGTGGTGGTTTTTAGTAAAAATGTGACTGCAAATGATAAGGAAAACGTGTTTGAAATTCTTCAACTTCCAGTTGTTGATTGTCAGGAAAAATATCTTTGTTTGCCATCAATTGTGGAAGATCAAGAATGGAGATTTTTTATTCTTTTCAACTCAGGGTTTGGACAGAGTGGAGTCGAGTTTTCTGGAAGGAATTATGTCCACGTTGGGGTTCGATGAAAAGTGAATTCATTTGATAATGTCTTGTGTGAATACGGTATCCTATTCGGTGGTGATCAATGGGGAGCTGCTAGGGTTTTTCACACCATAGAGAGGTATTAGGCAGGGTGATCCACTATCACCATATCTTTTTCTTCTTTGTTAGGAGGGTCTATCTTCACTACTTATGAATGCTGAAAGTAATGGTTCAATATAGGGCCTAGCAACTGGTCGAGGAGCACTTGTGTTCTCTCATATATTATTTGCTGACGATAGTCTTCTTTTTGCTTGGGCAACACCAAAAAATGGGGAAGTGATAAAAGAATGTTTTCCCAAATATGAAGTTGCATCAGGACAGAAAATTAATATGTCCAAGTCAACATTGGTTTTTAGTAAAAATGTGGCTGCAAATGATAAGGAAAAAGTCTTAGAAGGTCTTCAACTTCCAGTTGTTGATTGTCACAAAGAATATCTTGGTTTGCCATCAATTGTTGGAAGATCAAGAAAGGAGATTTTTTATTCTATTTGACTCAAGGTCTGGACTAAAATTCAAGGATGGAAGGAGAAAATGCTATTTACTGCAAGAAAAGTGGTTCTCATTAAGGAGGTGATGCAAGCCATTCCAACATATGCAATGTCATATTTCAGATTGTCTTCTTGTTTATGTGCGGAAATTAATAGTATGGTTCCTAACTTTTGGTAGGGACAGAAGAATGAATGAAAGAAGAATACATTGGATAGCTTCGGATAAAATGTGTTGCAAAATCTTGCAATGGTATGGGGTTTAGAGAACTAGGTGCCTTTAATCTAGCTATGTTGGCTAAACAATGTTGGCGGTTAGTTAAACATCCAGATTCTATGACTTACAAAGAGTCTTGCAAGCAAAATATTTTCCTTCCTCTTCTCTTATGGATGCTCAACTGAGATCTCGTCCCTCTTTAACATGGAGAAGTATCTTGGCTTCAAGGAAAGCTCTGGAGGTGGGAATGCGATGGTCGAAGTGTTCGGGTGAAGAGTGATAAGTGGATTCCCAGGCCCTTTTCTTTCAAAATAACTAGTCCACTACCAGATTGGGATGAAGATTTCTTTGTAAATTCCTTAATTGATTTTGAGCATGGGTGCTGGAATACAAGCTTATTAGAGCAACACATTCTTCCTTATGATATGGAACAAATTCTAGGCATTCCTATTTGTGATCAATTTCCAAATGATCAATTGGTTTGGCACTACACTAGTTTTGGCCATTTCTCGGTTAAAAGTGCCTACCATTTGATTATGGATTGTTGTCTTCATGGAGGCAAACAAGCAGGCAGTGAGCCTAGGAATAGCTAAGGGAAATTGTCTAGCAACTTCATTTGGTCTTTGAGGATCCCCAATAAAATTAAAATTTTTGTTTGGAGAGTAATCAAAAATATTTTGCCTACCCAGTGCAATCTTCAGCAAAGGCGAATTCCTGTTGATACTGAATTCTTACTATGTGATGCTCCAAATGAATCTATTGCTCACATCTTTCTGGAGTGTCCTGTTGCTTTGGCAACGAGGAAAAAATCTGGTTTTATCTTCTCTTATGAGCAAGCTGTTATGTTTAAGGATTGGGTGTTAGGTTTCCTCAGTCGGCTGCAATCTGACCCAACAATGTTTGAATTCTGTTCTTCTCTAGTCAATATGGTTTAAAAGGAACAGAGTACAACACGGAGAAGTAACAATGTCTCCGGATCAAATATCTGATTTTTGCTCAAACATATTGGGATCAGTTTTGGAATAGTCAGCATAATTTAAATGCACAACACTTCACAGATTCGGATGCTGGTAAGTGGGCTGCTCCTTCCACGGGTGTTTTCAAATTAAATTTTGATGGGGCAGTGTTTGAGTCGGATGGGTTTTTCGATATTGGTGTCATTTTCAGGGATTAGGATGGATCATTTGTTCAGGGTTATTCCCAAAGGATTCAAAGGCTACTTAAACCTGATCTTGTAGAGGCTCTAGCAGGGACAACAACGATTAAAATTGCAGCTGAATCAGGTTACGGTAGAATTTTTCTTGAAAGTGACTCAAGGCTAGTTACAGATGCTTTGAAAAAGGGGACTTCGGACTTATCTGAAATGAGTAAATTCATTGATCAAATTAACAGTCATGTTGATGGGTTTGAAGATTACTCAATCTCTTGGATTCACAGAAATAGAAATACGGTGGCAAATTGTTTAAGCCAAGTTTGCCAACAATTGTATGAGTCCCTGTTTATGGAGAGAGCATTGTCCACTATTTTTCATACCTCTCATCCGGAATAATGTAATCTTTTCTGATTAACAAAAATTCTCGATCGTTTCTATCAAAAATAAAATAAAATAAAATAAAAAGAAAAGTATTCAGTCAATTTTCTTCAAGCAGTTAGAATAAACTCGTAGTGAGTACAAGACCCGCTTGAATGCATCTCGATTGATTGCATCTGGTTCCTTTTAAGACAAGGGCTTGCATTTCATGGTCACAATGAATCAAACAACAAGTAATCAAGAAATTTTTTTTGAGCTCATGAGGTTTCTTGCCGATAACAATAAGGATGTCAAAGCCGTTGCATTGAAAAATGCTCCAGAAAATCTCAAGTTGTTGGCACCTAATTTTCAAAAAGACATTGTTATTGTAGCTGCGGTTGAAACCTGTAATGCTATCATTTCCCATCTCGGTGAGGCTCTTTTTTCTGTTCTTATTGATGAATCTCGAGACATATCAACAAATAAACATATGGTTGTTGGATTGCGGTATGATCGTCTTTTAGGGTTTGAGCATATTACTAGTACGAATACTCTCTCACTTAAGGCAACACTTGAAGACTTATTTTCAAGATATAGGTTAAGCTTGTCTAGATTGTGTGGGCAACGTTATAACGAGGTTAGTAATATGCTGGGTGAATTCAATGGTCTTAACGCGCTTATACTGAAAGAGAATGAATATGCATGTTTTATTCATTGATTTGCTCATCAATTGCAATTAGCTCTTGTGGCTGTGGCAAGGGATCATAGCCAAATTGCCACACTCTTCACTTTTGTGGTAATGTGGTTAATGTTGTTGGAGCCTCGTGCAAATGACAAGATATTTTTCGAGAGAAAGACGTTACTAAAGTAATTGAAGCACTTAATAATGGAGAGCCTCTAAGTGGGCAAGGCTTAAATCAAAAGAGTATTCTTAAACGTTCCAGTGATACACGTTAGGGTTCCCACTATGATACTCTAATTACTTGATTAATATATTTTCATTGGTGATTGATGTGTTTGATATGATTTCAAATGATGGTTCAAATACAGAACAAAGAAGGAAAGCAAATGTTCATTTGGACTCGGTTGCAATCTTTTGAATTTGTATTCAATCTTCACTTGATGAGAAGTATATTGGGAATCATGAATGAATTGTCCAAGCATTACAAATGAAAGATCAAGATATCGTAAATGCCATGAAGTTAGTTCAAGTGTCCAAGCAACGACTCCAAATGATGAGAGAGAACGAATGGAGATCTTTACTTGATGACGTTTCTTCTTTTTGTAGCAAACATGATATAATTGTTCCAAGCATGGCTGATACATTTCAAGTTTGAAGGCGGTCAAGGTGTAAGACTCAAGAAATGACGAACTTCCATCATTATCATGTCGAAATATTTTATAATGTTATTGACATGCAACTTCAAGAGCTAAATAATCATTTCACTGAATCGAAAACTAAGTTGCTACTTTGTGTGGCATATTTAAGTTCATCTAATTCATTCTTTGCTTTTGACAAGAAGAAATCAATTTGTCTTGTTGAATTTTTGTCACTAGAACTCACAAGACATTTTTATTAGCTTGGCATTTATATTGTTGATATACAAAAACCTCTTGGGGATTGGTGATCTGGCAAAAATAATGGCTGACACAAAAAAAAGACATGATACATCCACTAGTTTACTGGTTAGTTTAGCATTAATTTTACCAATTATAAGTGCCACCATTGAGAGAGCATTTTCAACAATGAAGATTATGAAAACTAAATTACATAATCGAATGAGTGATCAATGGATGACAGATAGTTTGATTACTCATATAGAGAAAGACATTTTTTATCGCATTGCTAATGAAGTTATCATGGAACGCTTTCAAGTATGAAGATTCGACAAGGTCAATTGTAAATGGGCTTTTTTGTAAAATTTAGGCATTTTTATGTTTAATGAATATTTGAGTATCAAATCTGATGTAAAAATCATAAATATATCGCATTATTTTTACCTATTAGAGAACAAACTAAAACTTGTAGTTAAAGTGTGTCTACCCTAGATCATATTATTGGCTCCAACCTCACCACTAGTAGAAGGTGTAGCACATGTCAAGTGTTCGTTATGCTAGTACAGTTGAAAGCATTATGTATGCAATGGTGTGCACTAATCCAGACATTTCACATACCGTAAATGTGATGAGCCGATATATAGATCTACCAGGTAAGGTCCATTAGCATACTGTGAAATGGATACTTCAATATCTACGAGGTATCACAGATGTTCTTCAACTTAATGTTACTTGAATCGCGGATCGATCCGATCCAATAAATGATAGGAGTGCAAGTGGTAATTTCTCAGGCATGCAACGCGATGGGGATAGACTTAGTGGGTACTATATTTTATTTTGTGGTTCGTTTTGGTACTTCAATCTGCATCGCTTTCATCATTACAAAAAATTCTATATACTTAATAATGTATACACATATAGTCAGTTATGAAGAAAAAAATTAAATCACAACTCAAAAAGTAAGTTTAAAAATTATTGAAAGAAAGAAATAAGGCACCAAAGAGTGAAGAAAATAAAGAAATAGACTTAATAAACTGACTTAAAAAATCCTACCAAAATTAGCTGACCCAAACACGTGGTTTTAAGGCCATCTTTCTATTTCTATTAAGTAAGTTTGTAAACCTAGCTTTAATGCAGTTTAATAAATACACTTTTCCTTTTTTATATTAGTTTTTAAGTTAGGTTTTCTTCTATTTCGTTGAGCACTTTTTAGGATAATAGAGCCATTGGGCTTCTTAAAGTCATTGAGTAGCTTTGGGGCTGTAGACTCTACTATTCTTTAGGCCACCAGATGTAAAGGGAGAAGATTGTTTATGGTCTGAGCCTAAGACGTAACATTAACACAGAACCCTAGTTTTCTATCACTTTCCAACTTGTGCCATTATATTCTTCTCCATCTCTCTGATTCTCTAGATCAAATAACACCAGGAAAAAAAACAAATTTGAAAATCACACAAAAAGAATTTCGATTCCGAAATCCCTTGCGGTGAATGTTTCAACAAAGATTGCTACTTCCTTGCGGCGAGGGTGCCAAATCAATTCGATTGCGATGAAGATTACAATGGTGGTGCAAAATCTTCATGTGAATCTTCTCCAATAATGCAATATGTGTATGTATACCATCCCGTTCACCAATTTGCAACTTCTTGATTATGCTACTTGCTGATTGTACAGTATAGGTTTTTCGGGATTTTTAAAACAAATTGGGATGATGATTGAAAACAAGGTTCAACTAGGGTGGATATCTTTTGTCGATCGCATCCTGTTTGGGGTCGTCTGACCTAGATTGGAGGTCGTTTGTCATACTAGCGAACCTACTAACATCGGTTGCACTTGTTTATAACAGAGGCAAGATAATAAGATAGTTAGAAATACTTTATGTTGGGGATCTTGATCGAAGGAGATATTTGATAGGTTACGTATTTCACTCTTTGTGGTTGTGCTATCAATTGTAAGGCAACATTGCAATCTACAGTTGCATTGTCTACAACTGAGGCTTAGTGCATGACAGCTACAGAGATCGCGAAGAAAGTTGAAAGGTTTGGTTGGTGATCAGGGTATGGAACAGAAATTTACAACTTTATATTGTGACAACTAGAGTGTCATACATCTGACTAAGAATCAAATGTTTCATAAAATGACCAAATATATCGATGTCAGGACTTCATTAGAGATGTTATTTCATGGGCACTATTGTAGTGAAGAAAATTGCTACGACTGAGAATCCAGTTGACATGATGATGAAAGTAGTTCCAACAATCAAATTCAAGTATCACTTGAACTTGATCAACAACGTACCAATTTGAGCGCCTTATAAGGCACATCAGTGATGACGATCGGGAATGAGTTTTCAAATGACTTAAACGACTTTTGGCAAAGGTGGAGAATTGTTGACTAAATGGCCAGAAGGTAGCCAAAATATCAATGACTTTGGCATTAAAGTCGAGCACGTAGGCTATTGTATAAAGGCTTGTATGGTGGCTCAATCATGCGCGAGTCTAGTTGCGCATACTCGGATCCAATGGTTTGGAGTTTTTTCTTCGGTGTTCTTATAAAAAGGGGTACTCAAGCGTTGGTTGAGGGCATCAGAAATCAGGAGTAGTCTTCTACATTTCAAAGTATTGAGAGTTTTAAGGCATCTGGGAGTTGAGTGATATTAGTGTGATCAAAGTGCATTCTCTCTAGTTTGAGTGAGTACTTGCGAGGCAAGAAAAAGTTGTTCTTGTATTGTTGTTTTACTCCATAGTGAAAATACCTAATCGTTGTTTGTCGTGGACTTAGGCTTAAATCTCGTGTCCTTAGTGCGTGTATTATTTGTTTTTTGTCACTATGTTGTCTACCTCCATACCCAATTCGTGGGCCCGTCACAACATATGTCACAAGCTTTATCAATTCTTTACAATTTGTTTCGCTTGAATAATGAGTTTTTATTGCTTAAGGCAAAGTTAATGAAGGGTAACACGTATTCAGCTGTAGAATTATTGCAGTTTGGACATGTTTTATCTCTTAATCCCTCATATTTCTAGTATTGTAATAACATCCTAAAATATATATATATATATATATATATATAGACTTATCCTAGCCGCATTTGTATCCTATTTTTTAAGATTTTGTCATATCGTCATATATGTGTCGTGTCATACCCGTATCCGTATCTGAGTATCCTAAATTAAAAATGCACTTGATCCACATTCTAACAAAACCATATAAAAAATTATTTTACTCTATATGACAATTTATACAAAAAGGAACAGAAAAAAGTAAATAAATCAAGCAGTCTACTTATACAATATTAGTTAAATTGGTGTCGTGTCAACATCGAATTAATCGTATTTAATACCAACTCGACTCAATTTCTATTTGTTATCAAGTAGTCATTTTTTAATTCCTATCGGTTCAGATTCATGTTGATTGGGTTTGAATTCTATCACTAGAGGTACATAAAATTCCCACCCCCAACATTTCTAAAATACAATCATAGTAAAGCCATTCAAATAAAGCTAGAGACATATCACAACTTGCGATAATGATCATAAAGAGATTGGATAACTTTTCATTATTTAGAGAATAATTTAGTTGGTTTTGGATAGAAGACATATAAAAAAAAAATTAATCCCAATCATTTTGATGAAAGTATCAATTGTTTATTCTCTCTAGAGGATTAGTGTATCTTGACTTGATCTTTATGAAGATTTCATTACCCCCTTCTTTCGCTTATTTCTATCCTTTTCTCTCCCTGCAGAACCCAACTTTGATCCATACTTGCTCCAGCTTCTCAACATGCTTTAGTGAACTTGCTTTTGACACTGTTCATCAGTTTCACCTTCTTTTCTATCCATTTTCGTCACTGTCGGGGAAAGAACCAGAATTTTGTTACTTTATCAAGACGGAAATGTTGTCATTGTCGCCCCTTCGTCGTGTTTAACACGTTGCGACCCAATGTGCTGGTACTGCTGGTGATACTTGGTGTTGCAGGCCATCGTGTCCTGTTGGAGGTGTGCCGTGTTACAAAGTTCCAGCTAGTACTGCAAACTGCAGTCTTCATCTAGAAAAAACCTTGGTTTCTTTGGTAGGCGAGAAGAGTTGGATCAAGCCAACACGATTACAAGAAGAAAGGAACATCCCAATCCCTAGTTTCCAGAAAAATTCCAGAACATCTCCCTAGTTTCTTAATTCAAATGAAGCCCCTGAATTTTTGAAAGTACACACACGCCAGTATGTTTCCATCCCCAATATTTTCCAAAATTTCAGAATCCCCCCCCAGGTTACGGAAATTACAATACCACCCCACAATTTTCTAAAATTCTAAAACAGTCCCAATGATTCCAAATATCATAGATTGGCCCAAAACTTTCTGGAATTTCAAAATTTATCTTCACACAAAGATATTCATCAAACCTGGGGTACTTGCTAGACTTGAGATTATGGCCAAAGCACATAACATAATCATAGGGTGAAGCATCAAGACAGTAACCCTTGCGGAACTCAAAGCATTACTAGATTTGCAAAAAAAAAAAAAAGTTTTCATGGCTGCTCTTTGTGAAAGTTTTTGTTCAATGCGTCACTAGACAGCAAGCTCTTAAGGCAAAGTTTTTATTTTTTCAGTGTCAATCAACTAATGGCTGAACAAGACCCTACACCACAAGCACTGCCACAAATTTCAATCCAATTGAATGATGAGCCAAAATTATCTAAAATTGAGGAGTCTAAAAGTTCTCCTTGTGCTACATCAAGTGTCACTAATAAGCCATTTTCAAAGGACGTCCCTATAGATGAAGTCAAACAAGTTCCAAAAGTGGTTTCTTCAGATATGATTCTAGTGAATATATCACCTCAAAGCTCCTCAAAATAACCTCTTTTTCTACTATAATATCATCAAACACTCTTATTCAACTCCTTTAATTCATGATTCACTTGGCTTAAGTTTCGTCAAAAACTTAAATTTTTTCCCAACCTTCCACCTTTGCCTCAGTCCACCAGCATTTGACGTCTCTCATCACCACATATTCTCAAACCTAGAAGACATGGTCATCATCTCAATAGGTGAAGTATGTATAGAGACCAGAAATCAAATACTGCTTTAATCAGGACATCTTTCCTCACAGCAGCAAACATGTCTTCCAAACCATGCCAAAAAAAGAATTCAGCCAACCTAAGACAAACAAAATTCTACCAAAATTTAGACCAAGTGAATCTAGCATTCAAAGGCAATGTATCAAACAAATTATACTCCCTAAACTTGTTGCATTTCCTCATTGTCATAGTACTTCTCAAACCATTCAACAATTTTTACAAAAACCTAACAAGAAGAAAACCACCTCGTAAGACCCATATAGGACTACACAAATACAGTTCTTCCAATAAATACTCACATTCAAGGCCTGATCAGACCATAAACCCCAAACACCCATCAAGCACAATCCTTAGGACCCTTAAAATAACAGACATTGTAAAACTACCCTATAGTTTCTAGCACTCTCTCATTCCATATGATTAACACGCCCCTAACCTTCCACACAGAGGCAGAATTTCCCAACTTCAATGTCCAGGCCCCAGAAATTTTTTATAATAGAGACATCAATCTTTTTCTTTTTTGTTCCCTGAATGATAAAAACACGGCTTACCTTTCTCAACATATCCTCAATCACCTTTCTTTTCCAACTATCACCTAATCCTTTCATATTCCAACAAGCTATCTTTATGGATCACGCAATAGGTCCCCACTGTCGTTCCTAGAATTAATTCCATCATATACTTCGAATCCGACATTAAACCTCTAAATTCCCTAATCCCCCTGAACCTATTTTCACTATTCACCCTTCTACCATGCCCTCTCCCTCTCCCTCTCCCTCTCCCTCTCTAATAGTTATATACAAAAAACAATCTAATTTTCCCAACAACTCTCTAATTTTATGCCTCTCAAGCCAATCCAACAATTTCATTTTATGGTTCAAACTATCTGCTGCAATAACTCTCGGCCAAGTTGCATCCGAAACGGCATCTTCCATTCCAAAACTAATATATATTACGTGCAAACCACAAGTCTCGCTCAGCTTGTGGTTGACTAAAAAATGTGTCCAAAATCTCTCATCATGGCCAACTTTTATCTATATAGCATTTCGTATGTATAATCCAATATCGTTTCACGACACTACGACCAATTTGTCATAATGGCCTGGAAGTCGATGGCGAATACCATGACCTTAAACCAAGCACAAAATCCCCTCCCAAAATAAGTCGATATCCCCTCTCACCCCAACCTCTTTTCTCATACTAGTTCCCTTTCATAAAATCATTTATTTTTACATTGTCCCATTGCTTTATCTTTGTGGACCAATTTGTTTTCATTGGCTAGATTGAACGGGGATTTTAAAGGATTTGGACATCATCATAAAGGAGTTACTCTATAGAATTGTGCAATCCTTGCTACGGTTTGGATTGTTTGGTTGGACATTAATGCTCAGGTTTTTAAGATAGATGTGAAATGTTAGAAGATTTATGGAACCATATATTTTTCTTGGCTTCATTCTAAGCCTCAATCATTAAGCACTCCGTATGCATACCACTCTTTTGTAATTTGGCTGGATGGAGAGCCTTTTGTGACTTATCGTTTTTGGGCATCTCTCATGGGTTGTCCTCTGATTTTTGTTAGTTTACTGTTTTGGCATTATGTATTTTGAGGTTTGGACTTCTCGTCTACCCTTTTTTATTTTGATGTAGTTTCTTCTATTATTAATAATAAAATGTTGGTTTCTCATCAAAAAAAATTAATTTGCAAACAAGGGATCAAACAATTCTAATTGCCAAGTCCTAGTCTTTTGAGAAATCTATCCTATGTCCAACTGCATCACC
>CM042198.1:7003224-7017284 GCA_023539305.1 Ilex asprella
ATATCAACCCGCGGAATATCCGTGGATACCGAGTAACTCGATATCGCACCGTTATGCCCCATTTACTGGGGTCTATAATTTAACGAAATTCGGGCAGAGTCTCCTTTGTATAGGGAGCTCTACCCAAAATCTAACCTGTGCAATATATCTTTACATGACCCATCTGAGGCCCAATATAAAATATTGACCACATTGGGTCCATTTATAAGTAAACATTGACCACACCGGGTCCAATTATTTGTACTTATATCAAAACATGCAAGATTACTTTAACAACGGTTCATATATGTTCTATTACAATCATTTGCAAATGATTACATGCCCAAAACATAATTTTCACAAGTGTTGTACATTAACACAAAATAAAGCCACATTCAGCTTTCTTCAAACACGAGGGTCCAAATTGGAGCCATCCGTCGGTGTATTTCCCCCACTTGAAATGTTTTCTCGTATAGGGTGAGCAACGCCCAGTAGAGTAATTTCTTATAGAGGCTACTCCCCACCTAAGTGCACATGCAATGTTCACATACAATATTTCATATTCAAATCAACATTTCAAGTAAGAATAGACAATTCTAGGTTAGAATTCTACCATGCCATGCTATGAAATGAGATGAAACTCACTCATGCATCATGACCCGAGTCCTCACTGACTCCCACAATACAATGCAATGCACTCGTGCAGTGTAACCGTCATTTGACGAAAAATCCACCCAATGATCGTTTGAAAATAAAAGTTGTTTTATTATAAAACCAAATCATTGATGGGTGTTGCTCATTGAATGAGTACTTTTATAAATCAAAATTTTGTGTCTTGTTGGGCAACAAATTTTAGATTTTATACCACCGATTTCGTATACCATACTACACTTTTCTGGAATTTCACCACAGGGGAGTGTATAACCAAGTTGTCGAGTCTTGCACTCGAGAGGGGCATCTACCCCTTCTTGCTATACCCAACACAAGTTTTTCATGCAACATGCGGCTCATTGGGATCTTCGATCCGACTTTACCGATTCCACATGTCAATCACCAAGAATGGTGTTTGATTAACCATGCTTACACACACTCACACTCATGCCTAAGCCCATAAATGTGATGCCTCCATACATATGCAATGTAATAAACCATATGGAATGAGTGCCATATGAACCAATTAAACCATACATTTTAATATGTATCATGGATAATTATATCATATGCATAGAATTTCCAAAAATCCATAACAACGTCAAAACATCAACTAGCATGTATTAACATTTATATCCAATGCAATTCACAAGCATGTTATAACACATAATGACCCACAAATTCAGCCCCTGAAAGTGCACAAAAATAGCCTATGAAAGTCCCTTAACAGTGCACAAAACAGCCCATAAAATCTGCCCCTTAATAGTGCACAAAATAGCCGCATAACTGCCCCTTAACAGTGCACAAAACAGCCCCATAATAGGCCATAAAATAGTTCAAAATGTGGCCCCAAATCAGTCCATAAAATAATCCAAAATACAATCCCAAATCAGTCCATAAAATAGTCCAAAATGCAGTCCCAAATCAGTCCATAAAACAGTCACAATTTCAGTCACTAAACATCCCACAATTTAGCCATAAAACTGCCCATGAAACAGCTATAAAATAGTCCATAAAAATAGCCTCAAAACCACCCCATAATCAGTCCACATAATCACCAAGTTACAAGAGATTACTTAAGTAACTACCATGCATCAAACTCAAGCTAAAAGTTAACCTAAGTCATTTCCATAACTATATACCAGTTATAGGTCATGTATACATCTAACCATTTTTCCTATGGACATCAAAGGTTAGAAATACACCAAAGTAGGAAGAACCCTACCTCACTTGAAGTGTAAAACTTCAAGACCACCAACCAAAGCCCAAGAACTTGATTTTTCCAAAAAAATTTCTTTGGATCTTCGGTAAAATTCTTCATTCTTGGTACGTACGAATAGCCTCGTCGAGGAGATGAACTTTGGTTCTTGGCTCGACGGATTCCGACCGACGAAACTTCAGAAAATCTAAGAAGAAGCTTGAAGAACTATTTTTTTCTCTCTTTTCTCTCTTCTCTCTCTATGGCTGGCCAAGGGGTTGAATAATGAAGATATTTTGCTAAAAATATGATTTTAGCTCCTATTTATAATTTTAAATACTTGGCTCTAATTACGCCACACGCCCCTCGCTTCTTCTGGTCCGTTTTCGTCCTAAAATAATTTATTACATTGTAGGTTAAGTTCAAATTAATCTTATTTGAAATTTTAATCAATTATAATTAAATTTTAAGTTTATCATTTTTTTGGGGCCTTGGTGAGGTCATCCACCACCCAGTAGTCTCGAACGACGTGCAAAAAATTTGACTTACCTCAAAATTTGACAGGGTGACTATATTCCGTAATACGAGTCCAATGGCGAAGTCCGTTATGTCTTACGAGGTATAGAGAACACGTATTTTAATTTTCACATTATAGTGATAAATTACCATTTTGCCCTTTTTCAGAAAAAAGTTCAAATTTTTCTAGGTTTTACAATACCCTTGCCCTTTTGCCATTTTTTTTGAAAATTCAATTTTTTTCGAGTTTTAAAATAGAACCCTGCATGCGCTAGACATGATCAGATGTCTTTAATAGTTTTAGGAGTAGATAAATTGCCTATAAGATCTATTTTTGCTTTGTTAACTTTTATGCCTTCTGATGACACAATATGACCCAAAACAATGTCTTGTGTTACCATGAATGATATTTCTCCCAATTAAGCACCAAATTGGTTTCTTTACATCTTATCAAAACTTTTACTAGATTAGTTAAACATAATTCAAATGAACCTCCATACACAAAACAATATCCATGAATACTTCCAAAAATCTCTCAACCATGTTGCTAAAAAAACTCAACATGCATCTTTAAAATGTTGCATGAGTGTTACAAAATCCAAACGATATCCTTTTAAATGAAAAAGTACCGAATGGACATGTGAATGTTGCTTTCTTTTGGTCATCAAGTGCTATTTGGATTTGATTGTACCCAGAATACCCATCTAGGAAACAATAGAATGCATGATCTGTAATTCTTTCTAAGACTTGATCAAGAAAGGGAAGAGAAAAGTGGTCTTTCCTAGTCAACGAATTGAGTTTCTAGTAGTCTGTACACATTTGCCATCCTATGACAACTTGGGTTGGTACCAACTCATTGACATCATTTTTAACCACTGTGACCCCAGACTTCTTGGGCTTGACTTGGGTTGGGCTGGCCTATTTACTATTAGAGATGAGTAAGATGATTCCTGCATCTAATGGTTTGTGCACTTCAGCTTGTACAACCTCCTTCAAGTGGGGGTTTAACCGTCATGGCATTTGACGAGAGGGTTTTGCATCCTCCTCGAGCTATACAATATGATTGCAAATTAATGGAATTATACCTTTTAAATCAGCAATGGTCCACCCAATGGTACTCTTATGACATCTAAGGACTTCTAGTAGCTTAGAATCTTGTAAATTTGCAAGCTTTGATGAAAAGACCACTGGATAAGACTCGTCCTCTCCTAAAAATGCATATTTTAAGTCAAATGAAAGGGATTTTAACTCAGGCTTTGGTGGATTGACACTGGATGAGAGAGGCTTTATTCCACTTGAAGTCAATCCTTCAAATTTGGGTACTCATGTCCTAGAAGCATGAGTTGGGAAACTCTTTAGACTTTGACAGTCATCTTCCATCCTCGATGCGATAGACTCCACTAAAAAAGATTTTGGAAAGTTTTCTCAAAATGCTCTATTCAAATGTTCAT
Source organism: Ilex asprella (assembly GCA_023539305.1). Lineage (NCBI taxonomy): Eukaryota > Viridiplantae > Streptophyta > Magnoliopsida > Aquifoliales > Aquifoliaceae > Ilex > Ilex asprella. The sequence continues at coordinate 7,007,020 of CM042198.1, forward strand.
GTGCCAAAGACTTAATAAAATTCACTTTTGTCAATTCCTTTTCCTCACCTAGGTGCATAGCAATATTGAAAATTTTAAGCTCAAGAGTCACATTCCTAAAATTCAATTTCTTGAGTGATGAGAGCAAAATATTGCATATTTAACGGTCTCATTACATGCATTTTAGCTCAACTTTTTCATATAAGTATTTAGAGTTAGCCGAAATTATGAATAATGTTGAATTTTCAATGTTGTGGGTAATTATAGCGTAAATTATGTATTTTAGAACCTTGCAACTAGGTATGGATGTTTGGTGAAGGCACGAACACATTACATGAGGATTTGGAGGCTTAAAAGTGAAGAAATTAAGGAGTTATTGGTGCTTCAGAACAAAGGCACCAGCACCCACATTATTTGGTTACAATACCTAGGTTTTTCTCCATTTTGACCATAATGCACTTCGAATCTGAAAAAGTGCAAACCATAAAAGTTGTAGATCTGGATATCTTCTATATTGTTAAAATTTCAGCTCAATCGGATGATTGAATCAAAAGTTATGATAATTCTACAAAAACTAGTCTAGAGGTGACAAAGTGTACCGATATGCTGAACTCTAGTAGTTAAAGAGTACTGGTACGCGTACCGGTATGTTGTGCTTGAAGTTCCAAGAAAGAACACCTGCAAATCATGGTCCACTTGCTTGGGGGTCCCACTATTGATTCTCCCTCTTGCCCCTGACTTTCCTTACATATCTACATGCCTTCTACACCGTACTTGAAGACTTTAAAGACAAAGGCATTAATGTGGATGAGAGAGAAGGGGCTGCCTGGTGTGTTGCAGGCTTTGCTTGTTCTTGCCTATGCAAGGCATCAACTCAGCCTCCTATGGATAGGAGGCCTTTCACATATACCTGGGGACCCCTATGGATGAAAATGAAGGCTCACACTCCATATATTCAGCATTCACAAGCCATTTCAAGAGGGTGGCTATCTAAGCTTAGGAAGAAGATGATGAATAGTAGATAGAAAGCTTATATTTTTGCATTTTCTCCCATCCTTTCACTTATAATTTATGGTAAGACTCTTGTAATCTTCAGTTAATGTCATTTATTTCAAGTCTATTTCAAGTTCAACTGCATGTTTTGGATTTCATAATTGTTACCTTAAGTTTTCTTCATTTCCTAGATTTAAAATGGGTATTGAATATTTTTCTTCATAGTTTAAGATTTCTTGCTTTAAGTTAAATTTCAATCTCCATTTCAATTATGTCTCTTTACATTATGCATTGTCTTTTCTTTTATTCGTGAGTAGCTAGATTTTAAGTTGGATAATCCAAGGGAGATCTCTCCTTGAGGATTCCATTTCAACTCTTCTTATTTTCTCCACTCGGTGTATGGTGGTTCAATGTGACTGGGTTGAGAGTGAAAGTGGTTGTGAGTCTTTGATATTTCGTAGGGCTGGTCACGGTTTATGCTTGGATCCTCACCATGTCGTCCCTAGTTTTCCACGAATCAATCGTTCATCTATACACCATTGGAGGAAGGTTTCGAGTTGACTTGGCATTCCCATTGGAGTGAACCTTTTAGATTAGCCAACACTTATTTTCTTGCATTTTCATTTAGAACAAAACTCACCAAAACCAACAACGAGATTTTACACTTTTCTCTTTTTGACAAAATTACCTTCACACAACTCACCTTCCTTCCCTGTGGAGACGACCTTAGAATACTTTTCCAATTAAAACACGACAAGCAAAAGACTCCTTACACTTGGAGAGCACTTTTGTTCACACACGTATTTCATTTCATACATTTTGTACATTTCGTTTCCACTATTTCATTGCCCCATTTCCCACATCATTCTGAGGGAGAGTGACACTCCCTTAGTCCTATAAGCCATACACATTTGAGGGTGATGTGCGAAGATAGGGAATATATACAACGATTTTCACCAAGCAATGACCACATTCCTACAATTGATTAATGCATTTAAAGTTCCTAGGAAAGGTTAACCATGGATGATGGGAATTTGATTCCCCGAATGTATTACTAGCTGAGTATCCAAGTCAATGAAGTCGACGAAAAAAAGTTGTCCACTTGTATAAGGACATCTTCAACAATACCCTTCAGAACTTTGATAGGGCTATCTACTAACTATAGTGTGATACAAGTGATTTTGAGTTCACCCAAACTTAATTGTTGGTAGACTGAGAAAGGGAGTAAGTTGATACTGACTCCAAGATTAAGCAATGCTTGTTTTATCTTGAAATTCTTGATGCATATGACATTGTAGGACACCCCAGATCCTTGTATTTTGGAGGGGTTTTGTGTTGGAGTATAGAACTGGCTTGTTCAATTAAGAAAGCCCTTTTTTGAACATTTTGACTTCTTTTGATTGTGCATAGGTCTTTTAGAAATAGGCATAAGAAGGAACTTGCTTGATGACATCTAGAAGTGGTATATTGATTTTTAGTTGCTTAAAAAACTCATAAATTTTTGCATGGTAGTTCAACTTATGTGTTTTCTTGAGTCTTTGAGGAAAATGAGCGGGAATGGGACATAGTGGTTTTGAATATTTATTTTCTCTTGACTCAGTCTCACCTGGAGAGACGTGTGCAAGTTGTAGCATAGGTGCTGTCTCATTGAGTAGTGATGGTTTTATCAATGACTTTACCGCTTCTTAGAGTGGTGATGACTTGAACTTTCTCTTGTAGAGATTCCATGGTCAAAGGATTGCTCACATGATATTCACCTTGTGGTTGTTTAGGTTGGACTAGAAACTTGCCTTTCTCATGTCAGGTCACTAACTGGGTTAACTTTGGATATGACTTTTGAGATCCTCAAACAACTGAATGGCTTGGGTTTTGAAGTCATTGAAAGCCTGAGTGGAATGATTGTTGTAGTTCATTTGACTTTGTATGAACTGATTCAATATCTCCTCAAGATTTCTCTTATGTGGTGGTTGGTATGGTTGATACACAGGATACCCCTGAGGTGGTGGTTATGAACCTTGTTATGGATTTATGGGAGGTTTTTGTGTGTTCATCTATCTAAAATTCGGGTGATTCCACCACCCTGGATAAGTTTTGGAATAAGGGTTGGAATAGGGCTTGCTAAAATTGGAAATTTCATTGGTCTATTCTAACAAAACTTCCTTAAATGCAGGAATAGAAGGACATAAGATAGTCATTTTTTCCCTCAGATCATCATCATCTTCTTTTAAAACATATTTTCCCCCATGGGAAGTGGATGGTTTGGCTTCAACAGTGGCAGGAGAGGTTGAGTCCCACATCTGGGAATTATCAAAAAAATCTAATGCCTCCTCTGAACTTTTTCCCATGAACTCCCCTTGAACCGTCATTTTAACAAACTGACGTAGACAAGTGGATACAGAATTATAGAAAAACCCTACCAAAGTCCAACTCTCAAAAGCATAGTGTGAGCAGGCTTGGAGAAGATCCTTGAATCTCTCCCATCATTACTAAAATGTCTCCCCCTCTTTAACTGAAAAGTTTATGATTTGCCTTTTAAGTGCATTGGTACGATGTAGAGGTAAAAACTTCCTGAAAAAACTCATTTTTGTAATGCGTGCTAGTTTGGTATCGAATAGGCTTTTAAATAATTTAGCCATTGTTTAGCTTTGTTCTTTAAAAAGAAAGAAAAAAGTTTCAACTTGGCTAGTTCAGAATTATCTTGAAATATCTCACATACCTCCTTGAATTCTTTAATATGTAAATATCAATTTTTTGATTCAAGTCCATGGAATTGAGGTAGTAATTGCACTATCCCCGACTTGACATTGAAGTGGGGCACATTTGAAGGAAACACAAAATAAGATGGGACACTGTGTCATGTGGGATGCAATTAATTCCAATGAATTCTCCTATGTTAAGAATTAACTTGTCTATAAGAGATTCATGATTGTACTAAGTACTTTTAGCTTTGCTAGATACATTCAATAAGGAATGAAAATATAAATCATTAAGCATAATTGAAATATACAAATATAAATTACGAACAACAATATACATGTCCATCCCCTCTCACTAAAGAGTGAATGAGAAACTATTAACAATTCATGGCTTTGAGGAAGTCAAAAAAGTGAGCGAATCTATCCCCCCAAGTAGAGGAAGTTATAATTACAAGTTAACGTTAACCCTAAATAGTATGCTTATCTCCGACAAAGAATGAGTGAAATACTACCCACTCTTTAAAGCTATAAGAGAGCTAGAAAGGTGAGAAATGTTCAATCATCTAAGTGAAGAAGGTAGCTTTATAATGGAAGCTAATGAAACTAATGATGAAAGTAGAAGAAAACTAGTTATTTATGGAGGGTTTTTCCACTTCTAAAAGATATCTTTCAGCAAGTTCCAAGGGATGGTATTTATAGATAAGGAAGGGAGGTTAAGGAAAGACCTAGGTGCTTAAAGTGCAAGTCTATGCTAGAAAATTCAAGTGGAAATCTAATCTGGTTGCATTCTATTTGGGACTTACGTTGGAATGGTACTTGGCGTTTATACGTAAAAGCATTTCTTCTTTGAGTGCGTTCAAACACTGTTGGAGTTCGAACGTGGCTGCTAATGCAACCTTATCTTTTAGAGTGTAAACCCCCACATGTTTATAATAATATAATAATAAAGATGCATAGTAATTTAATATATGTAATAGCGTAGGAAATACTAATATCGTAAATAATAGTTAAAACTTAGTTTTAGCTCGTGAATATACAAAATAATTTGTAATAGGACTTATATCAACTATGTTTGATGTGCAAATGTATGTTGTATAAGTTTTGGTTGGTTTTGGAAGGGTTTGGAATGAATTGAAAATGAAAAACAAAGAATATAGGCAAAACTGGGCAAACCAAATACCAGTACTGTGTACCGGTACTGAACTGTACTGGTATTGTATTTCGGAACCATTTCGTTCAGTGAGTTAACCGTACCGGTACTGTGCGCCGAAACTGTACCGTACCGGTACTGTATACTGGTATTGCCGAAAGAGATCTGACATTTTAAAGTCGTAATTTGTGGTCCATTTTTGCCCTATGAATACATTGGGACGCCTCCTTTAGCCCCATTTTGGCCCCTCTAACCCTACAAACACTAAGAAAGGAAGAAAGAAAGAGAAAACACAAGAACAAAAGGGAAAAACAAGAGGTTTAAGAGTGATTCAAGATTCAAGCCCTAGTTATTCAAGAGTCAAGGTAAGAGTTTTCTTCCATTCTTGTTTATTGATGTTAGGGGTATTATATATATATATGTGTGTGTGTGTGTGTGTGTGTGTTTTGACTCCTAACCATATGTATTTGCTATGTATTCTTTGTTTCTTGGTACTCTTGCAATTATCCACATGTTTTATACAAAGTTTGGGTTGTATACCCATGAAATCCCTCTTTTTATTTGAAAAACCCAAGTTTTCAAGAGTGATAGGTTTTCATCTTGAACTCTTCCTTTATTGTTGATTTTAACACCATAGTGTTTTATATTGAGTAATAAAATGACATTGTTGTGATCTCTTGCATTTTTCTTAGTTGGTTATTGAAAATGTCACATGCTTAATGTGGGGATTTTTGAAATATGCTTGTAAATTTGGTAATAATTGGGAATTGTTGGTTCCTTGAAAATATGATGGTTTCCTCATTTGTATGGTTGTTATGACAGACTTGAATTGCCTTCAAGAGATGCCGTAGAGTGTTAGAGGTTATTCTATCTCAGTGGGGGTGAGATGGTAGCCTAACCCTTGTAGTGGATTGTCATTTGGTAACGCAACCACTATCATTCACTAGAGTTTGAATTAGGGGTGGTATACCTTTCCTGGGGAAGGATTTGTCAAAGCCATTATGATGGTATACGCCCTTTTCCCAAAATGCTTGTGATTGTGATGGGTGGACTAGTTATAATCTTTAGGTAGATTCCTAAGAAGAAATCAACGTACATGGCACGAGGATGAACCAATATACATGAAAATACGATTTATTGTTGTCCGTTAAATTTATTGCTATTGTTAAACTTGAGATCTGTTTAAAAGGTCTTTGTTTTATTTCAAAATTACGTATGCTAGTTGGGAAATGTGACCGACTGATTTTATATATATTTTCTAAACCTTGTTAGGGTTTGGAAGAATTTTCCTACAAAGCTTCATGCCACCCCCTACTTAATAACCTTTTCAGATTATCTTCTAGAGGAAGAGCTGAGAGTCGAGGAGCCCGCACACTGGGAGACTCTGATTGACAGAAGTGTGGATTTCGAGGTGGATGCCTAGAGCGACACTTTCTTTTGATGCTGGACTAGGAAATTCATTTTGGAGATATTGTGAAATCTAGTTTTTTTTTGTTATTTTTTCTGCACTATAATGGTTAAATTTTTGGGATGTAAAGGATATAGTTGGGCATATTCTTTTGGATTATGTTGTAAATTTTATGGATGATGAATGAAGTCATATTTATTTGTTAGATTATATTCTAGCAGCAGTGGAGTTCATAGGGCGGCACCATACCGTCGCCTGGACCAGGCTGGTGGACAGAGACCTTAGATAACTCTAGGAGTAGGAGGCCTACCAGGGAGAACAGACACCGACCCCCGTCAATGCTTTACATGTGAAGGGGTGGGGCACTTTAGGCAGAACTGTCCATCGCTTCCCCCAAAGGGCCAACCAAGAGACAAGACAAGTGGCCACAAATAGGCCACTACAGCAACAAAGAATGTTACAAGCTCAATCCCCCAACGGCGCCAATCAAGGAAAGGCTTTTGCTTTGACTCAATTGGAGGAAGACGCTTCCAATGCTGTAGCAGAAGGTATAGTGTTTCCTTATAATTCTTGGGCCCGAATCTTATTTGACCCTAGTGCAACACATTCATTCATACGCACTGCATATGCTCATAATTTGGAATTGAAATTCGAGAAGCTAGAAAATGCTCTGAGTATTAATATGTCCACGGGAGAACAGTTGGATACTAGCCGGGTGTGTACTTCGAATTGGAGATCACGAATTGATTGTAGATCTAGTTGCTTTAGATATGAAGGGGTACGGCGTCATCTTTGGGATGAATTTATTATCCACATTCCAAGAGGTAATGGATTGTTTTCGTAAGCAAATTTCCTTTCAATTGCTGGGAGGAGTGGTTTTCAGTTTCGTGAATGACTGAGATTCTTCTCATCGATTTCCTACTACGAGTAGTAGATTTTTGAAAGCTAAGGCGGGGAGCCATTTGAGTTTCTTGGCTAGCTTGATGGGAGATAATCGGGATAAATTCCCTACGAATGTGGTGTTGGTAATATCAGATTTTTTGGATGTCTTTTCAGATGAACTACCTGAGTTACCACCACAGAGAGAGAATGAGTTTACAATCGATCTATATCCGGGAATCGAACTCATTTCCATTACTCCCTATTGGATGGCTCCTTTGGTATTAAAGGAGCTAAGGAAGCAGTTGGACCACCTATTGGCTATTGAGTTTATCTGTTTGAGTACGTCACCTTGGGGAGCCTTGGTCCTCTTTGTGAAGAAGTATGATGAAACGCTTCGGTTATGCATAGATTATCGAAGGTTGAATCGGGTGATAGTGAAGAATAAGTATCCGTTGCCACGAATAGATGATCTATTTGATCAGCTGAGGGGTTCTAAGTATTACTCCAAGATTGATCTTCACATAGGGTATCATCAATTGCGGATCAAGGAGGAAGATATTCCAAAGACTATTTTTCGTACTGGGTATGGTCATTTCGAGTACACGGTAATGCCATTCAGATTGACTAATGCACTCACAGCCTTCATGGATTTGATGCATAGGGTATTTCGACTGTATCTAGATCAGTTTGTTATTACGTTCATTGATGACATTCTGATCTATTCACGGACACACAAGGAACATGAACACCATCTCACGATTGTGCTCCAGACTTTGAGAGAGCATAAATTATATGCTAAGATTAGCAAATGCGATTTCTGGATGAAGGAGGTAAGATTCCTTGGCTATGTTGTGTCGGAATAGGGTGTAGCTGTTGATCCCGCAAAGATTGAACCCGTAATGAAATGAGAACCACTGAAGAATATGACCGAAGTACATATTTTCCTGGGCTTAGCAGGTTACTATTGGAAGGTTACTATCGAAGATTTGTAGAAGGGTTCTCAAAGGTAGCAATGCCAATGATGCGCTTTACGAAGAAGGTAGAAAAATTATTATGGACTCAAGCGTGTGAATTAGATTTTCCAACCTTGAAGGAGAAATTGACAACAACTCATGTCCTCATCATTCCGAGCAGTGGGGAAAAATACGATGTTTACACCGACGCTTCATTACAAGGCTTGGGATGTGTCCTAATGCAAAAGGGCAAGGTAGTTACTTATGGTTTGAGATAATTAAAGGTTCACGAGCAGAATTATCCCACTCATGACTTGGAGTTTGCCGCTGTGGTTTTTGCTCTCAAGTTATGGAGGTGTTACTTGTATGGGAAAAAGTTTCAAGTGTTCTCTGATCACAAGAGCCTCAAGTATATCTCCACATAGAAAGACTTGAATCTCCGGCAAAGAAGGTGGATTGAGTACCTAGAAAACTATGATTTCACGCTCAACTACCATCCGCGGAAGGCGAACGTAGTAGCAGATGCACTTAGTAGGAAGTCTCAGGGTGAACTAAATGTTTCCATAAGTGAATGGAAGTTTAAGGATTCCCTTGGAGATTATGATCTCTGGGTTTGAGAAGATGAATCCTGACCATGCTTGTTCAACCTTATGGCTCAACCTACTCTCCAACGTAGAGTGGTGGACTTGCAATGCCTAGATCCAAAACTTGAATCGATTCGAGTTCGATTGAGAAATGGGGAAACAATTGTAGGATGGTCTTAGAAGAATGGAGAATTGAGATATAAGGAAAAGCTATGTGTACCAAATGATTCGTCTTTAAAGGAGGAGATACTTAAGAATGTCATCGCTCTAAGTTTGCTATCTACCCTGGAAGCACAAAAATGTTTAGAGATAGGAAGCGTCAATATTGGTGGAGGGGAATGAAGCGAGAGGTGGCTAAGTACATTTCAAAGTGCGCGGGTTGTCAGCAGGTGAAGATTGAACATAAAAAACCTTGAGGATTACTGCAATCATTGCCTATTTCAAAATGAAAGTGGGATCACATCACCATGTACTTCATGTTTGGTTTTCCACGGACTTCACGAGAACATAATGCAGCATGGGTTATAGTGGATAGACTCACCAAGTCCACACATTTCTTGAGTATGAAGACCACAGACACTCTAGAGACCCTGAGCAAGCTGTATATCCGTGAGATCGTGAGGCTACATGGATTCCACTCTCCATCGTATCAGATCGAGATTCCCGTTTCGTGGCTCAATTTTGGCAAAGTATTCAAAGAGCTATGGGGATTGAACTGCACTATAGCACCACTTTTCATCCCCAAAGATGGTTAATCCGAGAGGGTGATACAGATTTTGGAAGACATGTTACGAGCTTGCATGCTAGATTTTTAGGGAAGCGGGAGTGACCATTTGCTGTTGGTGAAATTTGTGTACAATAACAGCTATCAGGCAAGCATTGGGATGGCATCGTAAGAGGCATTGTAAGGAAGGCCATGTCGATCACCGACGTGTTGGTTAGAAGCAGGTGAGAGTAGCTTGTTTGAGCCGGAGATTGTTTGGGAGACTACGGAGAAGATTCAACTCATTCGGGAGAGGCTACGCATGGCACAAAGTCGACAAAAAAGCTATACAGATTGAAAAAGAAAGCCATTGGAGTTTCAATAGGGGGACTATGTGTTCCTCAAAGTTTCACCCAAGAAGGGAGTGTTTCGTTTCGTCAAGAAGGAAAAATTAGCTCCAAGATACATCAAACCTTTCGAAGTGATCAAGGCGGTGGGCTAAGCGGTATATCAACTTCGGTTACCAGCTCAATTATCAGGCGTACACGACATATTCCATGTTTGGATGCTGAGAAAGTGTCAATCGGATGCAACACATGTCATAGATTGGGAGGATATTGAGGTTCAAGATGGAGCAACATATGAAGAACAACCGGTAAAGATTCTTGATACCAAGGAGAAGGTGCTTAGCAACAAAGTCATCCGCTTGGTGAAAGTCTTATGACAACACCATGGAGTGGAAGAAGCTACTTGAGAACCAAAGCTGGAGATATGCGAGAAGTACCCTCATTTGTTCATTACTTGAGGTAAGTTTCGAGGATGACACTTTCTTTAAGGGGGTGGATTGTATACCCCCACATGTTGATAGTAATATAATAATAAATATGTATAGTAATTTAATATATGTAATGGCGTAG